>OZ038490.1:71173958-71233958 GCA_964036315.1 Acanthosepion esculentum
GGCTTTGGGAAAGTGACTGAAGCCGAGATGACAGGTCGGGATCAATAACATTGCAGATTCTTCCCTCGATTTTATAAAACATCTTTAAATATATAGCAGGAACAGCGGATCAGATATACCGGCAATATTGAAAGCAAAGTCGAATGGTAGACTTATAAATATGTAAGACAGATTCTGTCGAGAAAAAGTGACTTGCACGACAGAGTGAACGATTATAATGATAATATTAGTAAACAGTAGGGATATTTCCAAAAGGATATAGTTCCAGGGAGAGTTCTATGGCAAAGACAAAGCAATAATCCTTTGATATACATATATATATATATATATATATATATATATACGATTATCACCCCAAGCAAGGCTGGAAGCCACTAGCATGCAAGGGGTTACAGAAGGTTTGGAGGAAGAGCAGATAGGAGTGGTAAAGGAGAGGATGTGGAGAAAGATAGTGGATCGATCAAGGCAAGATATATATATATATATATATATATATATATATATATATATATATATATATATATATATATATATATGGGGGGTAAAATAGGATACAAAATCATGACGACGTTTTTAAGAAAAATGTAAAAAAAAGAGGTTTAGGCTAGAGAAAAAGTACTATGATTCATTATCTAGGCATACACACACATACACATGGGATCTGATGAAGCCTATATATATATATATATATATATATATATATATATATATATATATATATATAGATATATATATATTTAGTTGGATTGATGTGAGTTTGTGACCCTGGGTTTCACGCCCTTGCGATCGTCAGAGTTTTCCTGACGATCGCAAGTAGCATGAAACCCAGGATCACAAACTCGCATCAAGCCAACTAAATACCTTAGCCCTATCACTGATATTGAGCGCTTTCCAAAACTACCGTGCATATATAATATATGAGTAATATATATATATATATATATATATATATATATATATATATATATATATATATATATATATATATATATATATATATATATATATGGATAGATAGATAGATAGATATATGCATACATATTTTATATATATGCATACATATTTATATATATATATATATATATATATATATATATATATATATATATATATATATATATATATATATCAGCCAAAGTGTAAAAGACTATTAGAACAAGAAATGGGATTATCAAATACAAAAAGTTGAATTCTGTGTCAGGAAATGATATACATTTTCTATACGAATTTTGTGTGTCGAGAGAAAACAATTTGAAAGATTTTCAATTCATAAATCTGTGCTTATCTGCTGTCAATACTAGAGGAACCACATCTTTTAAACTTACATTCAAAACTGATAGATATGGGTTGAGTGTAACAGCTAAATATGAGGAGTCTTATTTGGCAGGTGGGATGGTATTCAAACTTAACTTATTCATTGGCTAGAGTAACATTAATCCTCACGCGGAAGAGCAAAATGAAAGTATTCAATTGCGATTGATCATTACCCTTCATATCACATCGTTTTTTTGCACTTTCATTAACTTTGATAAGACAATGATTGATTGATTTAGTTTCTTCGATTTATCAGTAGTTTATTTAAAGCTAGAAATTTACATTATAAGAATTTTTTGGATATAAAGATGCTTTACTGAAAAAGTCCTACTAAGGCAACGATGGCGAAAGATGCGGATTCTTATATTTCCCAAAAGGATTTGCGCGTAAGCGAATGCAACGGACCTGATGGGAATTGGAATTCGGCTCTTCGATTACCAATTCCGAGCCGTTATCCTTTACATCACCCGCACGTCCAAACATAACCTGGCATTCTCAAGCGATCCCCCATCTCCGGAACTGACCAGTCTCGATGTTGCTTAACTTCGGTGATCGTAGAACCGATGTTTTAAACGTAAGAAGATCGTAAGCCGTTGATATGGCAAGAACATAGGGAAACGTAACCTCTTCTGAAAAAAAAAATTAGAATTGGAAAACGATGATAATGAGGGTATTTGTGAACAGCGATAAGGCAAATCTGAAAGTGGTAAATAAAACGTTAAAAAATCAAAGAATAGTTAATATAACGATATTCAAGGGACTTGTGAGAAATGTTAATAGTGTTATTAGCCGTTTTCTTACATGTAAATATTCGGTATTCATTGACCAAATATCCAGTGTTACAGTCGTTTGAAATTCATAAAATCCTATTATCAAAACAATTTGTCAAGAAAATATGTTATTGCTGGGCGGGGGGCTTCCTAACATTTAGTTTTAGGTATTGTAGAAGGTCAAAATCTTGATTATTTTATCTTCCAGTTCCATCTATTTTACTCCATTTATTTTAGTCGTTGCAGCTGCTGAAAGTCCTCAATTGATGCCGTTTCTCTTATAATGTACAGTTCTTTTATGGCATCAAACCCGTTCAGAAATATCTAAACTGTCAGCTGTATACAAAAGGCTTTCTAAGATCAATGGTTGAGAAAAGGTTTGGAGCAAGGTAAGTCTGAGGATCTTGGCAAATATCACCCTTCTTTGAAAATTCTGGACTGGTAGACTTACAAAATATATAAGATAGACTGTGGCGAGAAAAAAGGGTCTTGCACAAGACTTAGCTTCAGATTTAGCAATTGATATATATATATATATATATATATATGTGTGTATGTGTGTGTGTGTGCGTCTGTGTGTGTGTGCGTCTGTGTGTGTGTGTGTGTGTGTGTGTGTGTGTGTGTGTGTGTGTGTGTCTCTGTGTGTGTCTGTGAATTACAATTAATGAGATCCAAACGATTTACCTCATACATTTGGATACGTTTGAATCTCATTAATTGTAATTCACATATATACTCTACTAGAAGTATAACCCGTCTTCGACCGGGTCTTTCATTACTGGGAATTTTTACCGTTCAATTGGAGCAGTTTAATTTTAAAATCAGCACACCCAAAAATCAATATTGGCTGCAGTTGAGGCACATCTCCAAATCGGCGTTTAAAATTTGAATGGAGGTGGCCCTGAAAAGGGCCGCTTTTGCTTTCTCAATCTTGTTTCCGACTCACGCACAGCAGCAGTTGAAGAGGCGTTTCTCCTGAGACGTTGAGTCCTTTGATTATCATTTTCAGCCTCGCGCACAGAAGTATTCAGATATGCTCTTCTGGAAAGCTGATGGCTGAGTTGATATTTGGACTCATTCGCTCTGATTGAAGCATTTCCAAAGGCATTTTTGAGACAGGCAAACTGAACCTTCTATAAGACTTTGTTATCTCTTATTTGCATGGCGGACCTAGCGGCAGTGGTTTTGCGACCTAGACAAGATTTTTCTTTCGTGGCATGTCTTAGACAAGAATGAATTGTCAAATGGAATGCGTGGGCAAATACCAGAAGAGAATGTTGTAAAGCTACAGGGATTAGTAAGCTCGAATAACTTTAGGAAAAATAAATGTTGAGTAATAAAAAAGCAAGCTTATTACTATGGTGAATGCAATGCAAAAACTGACAGGACAATAAAAATTTAAATTAGGAACAGCTATAAACGAAAATGAAAGCAACGCTTTAAAACTGTAGTAGTGGGCTTTATGCAACGGAAAAGATAACCTTACTTGAGAGAGAGTGAATGGTTGGCCAAGAGAAGGGGAATGTTCAGTTTGTACTCAAAATCAGCACTGAAGAATTATCTAACTTGTTTTGTAGCATCCCGCGATGTTGGATAAAACTACACCTAAAATAAAGACCCCTTCCTGCCTTCTGTCAGCAGGGATAAAACTAACCCCCAGGAGAGTGACTCGTTGCGCCTTTTGGGCATACGTTCTCGAGTGACATGAAGTGGAAAGACTATATTGAATCAATTGCTAGGTCCGATGTTAAGAAGATTGACTCGCTGTGTCGTAGTAGACAATTTTCCTCTCTTGAATCTTTCTTACATGTTTATAAGTCTACAATTCGCCCATGCCTTGACTATTAGCGCCAAATATGGTCCAATTCTCCTGTTGTATATCTAGAGATTCTTGATAAAAATCCAAAGGGTAAACAGTATTATTGGGACTGAATGACGTCTTCAGTTACTTCCTGTCGACGTAATATAGATTCCCTGTAACTTTCTATAAATACTTTCATAGTAATTCTTCTGCTGAATTCTTCCTTGTGGTACATAGATTTTATGAATTTCAGCACAGTACGGCAAGGTCTCATCAATTCACATTTGCATTGGGTGAATGTAAGCGTAAGTTTTATGCTAACATTTTATTTTCTAATACTTCTCGATTGTGGAACTCTCTTTCGGCTCCATGATTTCCAGCTAATCTTGATTTTCAAATGCTTGAATGCAGTGTCAATCGTAATCTAGTCTTCCTGGTTCCTCTTCTAGATTTCTTGCTCCTTAGTAATATTTCTCTCTTTCCTTATTTTTTTAACACTCAGTAACCATCGTGGCGTGCATGGGAGGATATGATTAAAAATCAGTTTAAGTCTCTTATATCCGGGTTTCTCTTATATCCGGGTTTGGTCTATTTTGTTTTATTAACACAGGCTCTAATTTGGGACCAGAGAAAATCTTTCTTATATCCGGGTTTGGTCTATTTTGTTTTATTAACACAGGCTCTAATTTGGGAAAATTTGGGTTTATCTTATATCCGGGTCTCTTATATCCGGGTTAAACTGTATAAAAATCAAAATTAAAAGATTGGAAGAGAATCGATTTGTATTTTAAGCCGAACTAGTTACTATCCTACCAGCCATGCAAAGGTCAGCGTTTGAGACTAGGAATAAACAAGGTTAAGGGTTTATTTTATAAGACAGTTATGTAGGCTACACGGCGTAGCAAAATATTTTGTCCTTCCTTTTTTTCTTCTTCCTTCTTTTTTAGCCTGCTGTTTTATTAATCTAAGCCTGGAATATCTCAATAGCGGAACCGAATTAAAAGCAGAGAAAGAAACCGTCTAAGGAAACAGGAAATCGACGAAAGCCTGCATATCAAAAGCCGAAGGAAGAAAACTCGACGAAAGACGCAAAAGCAACTAAAGAAAGACGAAGTCTTGTGGGTCGAGGCGAAGATAAAGAAATACGTTGATGAAAAATAATAATAATAATAATAATAATAATAATAATAATAATAATAATAATAATAATAATAATAATAAACATATACCAATCATCAACGGACCGATGGCCGCATATATGATGTGCTCACGCCACTCTGTGATAATCGAAGATGTTTGATCAATTAGGATGGATATTCAATATGTGGCGACATCGATTGAGAGTTTGGAAGTAAAGATATACCCTGGCCGGTTGAGATATGTTTTTCAGCGAACAAAGGGCATTTCTCCTCACTTCATTTCCTGCGGAAATATTCAGATATTTGCTTTTGATAGTTTGATGACCGACTTCTATTGAACAGACAAAAACGATGTCTGTTTCGTTGTGTTTGATGTTGATTCTTACTTCAATGGACCACTCCATTATTGTTACATTTATATAGACCTACGTATCGACGAATTATGAAATATCAATGCACGCATAAGTCTATATGTGGCGGGGGGGGATTAACTTTGTATATACACATTATAACCGACAGTGAAAATATTGCGGACATCTCTGTGCTTGAACAACTCACTCTTCACTTTCCGGCCTTGACGCAGTTCAATATCGTTCGCGCACGGTCTGGTTGGCGCGAAGACGTATTCTCCACCCGGCAGCCGCTTTCCGCCAAAGCAAAATCTCGCATGCCTACGCCTACTGTGTCGCTATTGCCATGGCAAATGTTCAGATGAGATTCTTTGTTTAGTACCACCAGTTCAGACATTTACAACTAGTACACGCCTTGGAACTTCCGGGGAGTCGAATCACTCTCATTTCCTCCTGGTTTCAAATATAAGTAGATGGTTCCACTCAGAGAACTGTCACTTTGTGTAACAGATTCCTGCGCGGTTGCTTCTCTGAACACTACAGTCTTAACCATCGTTATCCATCATAATCTTCACTACTTACTGTCTCCTCGTTCACTCATATCGTTCATTTATATCACACCCTATAACCTTATACCTGAAGTGCCTCTTAGCCTTGTATTTGGGGAAGACGAGCATATAATATATATAGGGCTGGTGTTATAATTAGCAACTGAAGATTGCGTTTTGCATGAGTCGTGCTGTTAATGAGGGCTAACATATATATATATATATATATATATATATATATATATATATATATATGTATATATATATATATATATATATGTATATATATATATATATGTATATACACAGACATGACAGAATTGAATAGACACCAAGATTAATTTTATTTCTGATTTTTTTTTAATAACCAACATAAATTAACTTAGATTATTTGATTAAAATTGCAGATAACAATATTAGAACATGCCACGAACCAAAGAAGCATCAGACCTATCCAAATTTCAGCGAGGACGTATCGTGGGCCAACATGAAGGTGGTCTTAGTCAAAGAACAATATCTAAATCTTTCAATACACCTTTCTACGGTTAATAGAGTGATCGTACAATTCACCAGAGAGGGCAAGAATTGCACAAAACCTCAACCAGGACGCCCAGGACCCTCTGAAAGAACTATGCGTCTTGTCGAAAGAAATGTTGAACAGGATCCACGTTGCAAGGCCTCTGACATAGCAACACAAGTTGATGTCAGTCCCAGAACAGCTGTCAGGTATCTTCACAAGCTGGGCTACTATGGCAGAGCTGCTAGAAGGAAACCACTTCTCCGTCCAGCCAATATTAAACGCAGAAAGGATTGGGCTCATGAGATGGTGGAGAGACCTGTGGCCTTTTAGACCACTGTCATTTACTCTGATGAGTCAAGATTCGCATTATTTTCCGACAGTAGAAGAGTATGGGTATGGAGACTCTGTAGTCAAGAGTGTGATTTAAAAAGACTGTAGCCAACGGTGAAACATGGGGGCCTTTCAGTAATGGTATGGGGTGCAATTTGACGTGATGGTCGCTCAGAGTTTGTGGATTGTGAAGGAAACATTAATTCAACCAAATATGTTTCTATATTAAAGAAAGGGTTCCTTCCCATATTCGCAAGTAGTAGAATGAGCAAAGTTGACTCCCTATTTATGGAAGATGGAGCTCCATGTCACACTGCTGGTTGAGACAAAATGGGATCAATAAACTTCCATAAGTCTAAAAAAGAGGGATCAGTAGAGAGGAAAACTAGATCAGGAGGTCACAACAGGAAGAGTGATCATCGTTTCAACTTAGAGCTAAAGAGATCAATTAGAAAAAACGTTTGACACGTGAGAGATGAGTTTCAGCTATGACAGTCCAAAAGAGCAGTGAAAAAAGATTTGAATGTTATATCGTACGTGAAACCTGTGAAGCACCTTGTTACTTCAGGTCAGAAGTTTACAAGGATAGGGGGCGAAGATTATCTTCAATAAGTTGGAAAATTATCCCGGAATAATATATATATATATATTTGAATTTTGTATCAACCCTTTCACGAGCTTCCGATCTTTAGCTACGATTAATTAAAGATGGCCATGTCATTTTCATTTATGATCGATGCTTCTGTTTACCTTGAAGAGTAATTATACATTCTTGTTGCTCAAAGTAGAGTCCAATAGTTCCAGAAAACCTCAGAGAATTCCAGTAAGATATCTTTAATCATTTCTAAGATGCAACGGTTCAAACCATCTAACAATTGGACAATTTTGCTGTTACACGATTAGCATGCCCCTGATCAAGGCTAGGCTAGGAAGACATCGGCTGTAATTTGACCAAAATATGGACAGGCTCCGCCAGGTATACGTGCACAAGACACGCTACGCGTGAATGAATAGTTTTTCGGCTTTCAAACCAGATACATGGAAGCCCCTGCTTCGGTTCTCAACTGCGCTGCGACCCTACGGTCACACCCAGCCATGTGACTAATTATGATGATGATGCAGTCTCAATTTTTAATTCCTTACCACGTTTTTTAAATACCTCTGATATATATATATTTTTAATCATTTCACCCCAAGAAAGGTAATAACGCTAAGCGGTTACTGAGAGTTAGAGAATACGGGAAAAATATTAAGGAAAGAGCACAATAAAAGAACAAGAATTAAGAGGACAGAAGATAACGATTGATATTGGATTTACATTTTTGAAGATCAATCTTGACTTGGAAGCAAGAAGCTAGACAAGAGTTCCACAAGCGAGAAGTGCGAGAGAAGACACTCTTAGCATAGAACTTACGGTTACATATTGTCATATCAACTGTAAAATGATAAGAGCGTGCCGTTATTCTAATACTGCGCTTAAGTTCATAAACTCTAGAGGAAAGTAGAAGAGGAATGTAGTTTTTTTTTTTTGTAAAATACTAACATATGGCACAAGGTCAAACGAGGGATGGAGAAAAAGGATCTTTACCTGTGTTATAATTTAATTTATCTAGCCACAATGACTGACCGAAACATACCACAATATTCCTTACACCAAAACAACACATGTCTGCTTATTATTCTTACTACAGCCGCCACAATACCTCAGAGGAAAGTAATATTTATTTTTTTGATGCAAAAATGTTACACAATGCCAAAAAGAGGGATATCAGAAGGCTGGTCTTTAATCTGTCTTATCTTAAACTTAGCTAGCCCTGATTACTGACACAAACATACCACAGTATTCCTTAAACCAAATCAACACATTCTTACTTACCAGTCTTACTACAGTCACCATAATACCTCTTGTCTCTGTGTAGCCCTAACCAGTTCCCATATGTACAATTCGTTGGGGAGGGGATAAATTAACAACATTTAAAAAAGAAATCCCAATAAATATTTACAATGAATACAAAGTCCATTAGAACCATTGCTATAAAATATTTATAGAAAAAAGCACAGTGAACCTACCTGACGGCGGTGGGAGAGTGACTTAAGCGTAGATGTCAGAATACAAACAAATTGTGAATTTCAATAAAACGTTTGGATCAAATTTTAATTGGATTAAATAAAAGTCGGACAAGACCTTTGCCTCTACGATAGAATTGATAGATACATGCAAAATAAATGGGAAATCATAAAGTTTTTCGATCGAATTTTGTCTGGTTTAAAAATAGCTGGAGTGCAGAACCTGAGAGATGGCTTGATAGAAAGATTTACGCATAAAATGTTTCGCTGAAATTATGATTGGATTGAAAATACCAACTTCAAATGTTTTCCGTGTACCAACTGATTGCTAGAAATACGAACAAATAGTATAAATAATAAAATTGATGCAATTGTGTTCAAACAAGTGGTTTTATATTTTACTTGCACTAAAATTTCCAGCGTTTTCTTGCTTTGTTTTTTTAATTAAATTAAACGAATTTTACTGTATATTCAGTATTTAGATTCATGGAACAAAGGCGCGGAGAACATTTCTACACGCCTGACACGTGTCTTAGCACATGATTTCTTTTCTCAAGATATCTCGAACAAGACACAAATTTGGAAGCGGGACATATATCCCTGCTTCATATTAATGTTTTAAATTGTAATGAACAAAATAAGATAAAAGAAACACTTTTTAAAAATCTTTAATAAAATTTTAACGTTATTTTGGGAGGGAGGCTGGTTCTAATACGTCCGGAAGTTGGTTGTAAATAGGATTGAACGAAACATTTCAGCCTTTTTGCAAATAATGTTTGGTTCGGATAAATCCCTCGCGTGGAAACGTTTTTAATACGTTCGCCTTTCGTAAGAAATTTAATTTATTTCGTGCATTCAACCTCATACATTAGACATGAAAAAAACGATCTCACAAAGAAATCTGTCATTATATATTATTATTATTGTTATTATTATTATTATTATTATTATTATTATTATTATTATTATTATTATTCCATTCACAATAATCTTCCTTTAATAATTACTTTTTTCAATGTGTGATCTTTCTTTAATATTTGCGTCATGTTTCTCTATTCCAAAGAAAACCTGGTAGTTTAATTCTTGCTTTTGAAAGTTAGGCATGTGTGCATAGCGTGATTGTCGGCGCTGAAAACACGATTGGTGTGTCAATTTCAAATTCGAGTCGAAGTCTTCGCGTTCACTTTCGTATAGATACCTTTCAAAAAATACGAATCTTTCTTCTTACCGCACCTAAGGGGTAAGGTTAATATCTTATGATAATATGTTACATACCTTTTGACGAAGAACAGCTCTGAAATTAAAAGCAGTTGGGCGCGTGTCTAGCAACTCCACCCGATTAAAATATACTTGCTACTGAAAACATCAAGCAACGCCTAACTCCGTGAAGCCTAAACTACACAGGGGCGTGTCTAGGGGACTCATACATATTTTTATTCGAAACAAATACGAAGGGCAGTATTAAAGTCGTGCTTGTTTTCCACTCCTATCTGCTCTTCCTCCAACCCTTCTTTAACCCCTTGGGTGATAGTCGCCTCCGGCCTTGCTTGGGGTGATATGATTAAAAAAAAAAAAATTAATTTTAGAAGTATTAATTTATTAGATTTCCTTGGATTTGCTTAGCTATGAATCTTAAAGGATCTGGAACCCCACCAGAATTCTTACTAATTCATAATTGTCTTACCTTTTCACACCCATAATCCTCTTTCAACATTTCAAAATAGATCTTCCTGTGGACGTACCTAGAAATCAAATTCTTGTCATATAATGTCTGTTTTCTAAGAAGAAATTGCTATAAATATTCACAAGGTCTTAGTGAATGTTTAAGGGTACAGTCGATGTAACCATAATAAGGAGATATGTCAGTAATGTCAATGGTAATCCTACTAAGAATCATACTAAGGATCTGACCTTAAAGAAAAGATCTGCCATCTACTGTTATGTACGAGGTTAATGCCAAAGTTGTTGATCTGATTATAAATGATGTAAGTATCACTATTGCAACATTCAAAGCAAATCCTTCAGGTGGGACATGGAAATAATTGCATTTTACCGCAAAGTGTTTTTTTCCAGATTCATGACTTCCTCCACAAAGGTACAGGGTGTTATAATGTCAAGAATCCTGACCCGACATCCCAAATCTTTCTCCCTTTTAGAAACACTAGGAAAATAACCACAGGTAAGCAGTTCTCCAATGATGATGGCAGGAAAAATGTGGTTCTGATATAAGGCTAAGAAAACAGACAAGAATTACCTACAGATTGAGCATCTATATTCTCTTTGAAATCTTTTGCTAGATTTTCGATCTGATTCTGTTTGTAACACGATTAAATTAGAAGTTCTTAACGGGAATCTTTCACATATACAGACATACCACCAACATCCGCTATTGAAGGACGCATTCAAATCGGAGTGACATTGGTATATTTTAATTTGTTATACTTGTATTTGCATCTGCAGTTGATTTCTTTTGCTGGATTCGCAATTATAATGCGTTCTATTTAAGACGAACAGGCGCATATTAACGTGCGTCAATTGAATATTAACATTAACTTTCTAAATCGACGCAAAGATTTCAATGCGTATATCATTCATCCACAGAACTGGTGTTTACAAACAGCGCTAGACCTTTCGTTTAGTGTGTGGTCTTTATGCAATATTCATTTCCAAATTGTCATCAACATCTGATGTCATGTTTTTTGGAAGATACGCTAGAATGTCCGATAAAATGAGTATATTTTCTTTGATTTTCTTACTTGACCAATTTATGGTCATGTCTGAAGACACCATGGACCGAACATGTGAGCAACGACAAGGTTTTGAAGAAAATTGAAACAAAAAGGAAACTGAATACTGAACATCAGGAAGAGGCAGTTGAAATTTCTCGAGAATGTGATGAGGAAGGACGGCTTAGAAAATCTGATACTCACAGGACAAATTCAAGGAAAGAGGGACAGAGGAAAGCAGCGCGTAACATATGTGATGGGCTTGAATAAATGGTTGATAGAACAGGGGTTGGAAGAAATAACAAAAAGACAAAAATTCTTAAGAGTTACAAGGGACAGGAAGATGTGGAGGGTCATGATCACTTATATTCCGAAGGAATACGGTACAGAAAACAAGAAGAATATTGGCACGGCGGAGTAATGGTTAGCGGTTCGGATTGAGTTTTTTTTTTTTTATATATTTTTTTTTATTTAAAGGCATATCAACTACTTATGGGTTATTTAATGCCGAAATTTTATTTTCATGTGGGCTTTGGTATCTTTTTTAAAAATCTATTGCTGGTAATTTTAGTTTTACAATAATGTATTGCTAGTAATTTTTTGTCTTTTCCCAATAATGTCATCTTGATAATTTCTTTTTTTTACTAGGAAAATGTGTTCCTGCTAATTATTTCCAATTTATTTTTATATTTTCATATTTTTCATTTTTGGGGGGTTCACTATTTACTTTTAGCTGGGACTCTAACAGGTGTTACTACCCTGACTCGGATTGAGTAATCAGAGATCGAATTCCAGTCGAGTTTATTACATTTGCATACGTTCTAATACTCTTCTGAAAGTATGAATCCATCTCTTCTACCCCCAGCTATGGGTAAAATAGCAGGACAAGCTGGGTCCTATAGCCTTAGGTGATGACCAGTCTAGGAGAAGGAAACTCCTAATTCAAACAAGCCTGTGATAAACATATACAGACTTGTAGGTCCTGTTTCTTTAGACTAAAAGTTAACTTCAAACATAAATCCAGCTTGCATGTCGTCTCGAAGAAAGGAACTGGCATCCCTACTCCGAGACGCGATAGAAAATAATGAATTCTTCGATCTTAGTACAAACGTTCGAGCAAACATAAGACTGGAGCATGGAACATTTCGGACCATTCGCCCATGGGTGTATCATTTTCAATGCCGACATCACCATTACTTTAAAATGATTCCTCTTCTCCTATGTGCTGAGTCTCTTCGGGACGTAGACGATCACGACTCTCCACATTTTTTTGTCCTTCGTAGCTCTTAAGAAACGAATGAGTGAAGCCCTGAATAAACACTAAAATATATTAATTTGCTTACTCAGTTCGCGCTGTGGAGTTTATATTCACCTTTCGTTTCTTATGAACTTGCAACAATCATTTTCCAGTTTGTGGTGCATACCAACGCGGAAGAGAATAGAAACGAAAGCTGGGCGAGTGCTTCGTTGTATGTTAACAATAAAAGATTGGAATAAGGTTTATTTTTCTACCAAACTGATCCGGTTATTATTAGCTGTTATTTTTTCAAGCGAAAACAAAAAGAAAAATATTCACGTCTACATGTTAGCACAAACTAAAATGTAGACGAGAGACTTCTAACCTTCACAAGAAAGAGCCAGATTAGAAAAAAGTGAATATTTCAAGTGCGCTATTGTTTGTAGTCTTCTTTTTTTTTAAAAACACTGTTCAAGTGACACCACAAAAGATTAGCGTAACTGTTATCGTCGGTGAAATGGGCTCGCAGGGGCGAGTTCAACTCCTAGCGTCGTTACTTAAGTTCACTTTTGCGCAAAGGATCTCGGGAAAGATATGAATCCATCTCGTTTCCCTGCATCTACATACTAAATCGGTGAGTAGACTTGACTCTAGATCGATCGAGATTTACACCACCAAATTAAAAACCGTTTTGTAGACAACGGAAAACCGCCATACTGACTTTCTCTGGATTTCCTGCTATTTTCCAAAAGGAATCTATGGAGAGCCATGGTCGTCTACCTCTTGAATATCCAATTTATTATTCTTTAAAAAAAAAAGTTAAATTAATTTTTTTTAATCAATTCACCCCGAGCAAGGCGATAATGCCACTAAGATGCAAGCGGGGCACTGGGATTGAAAAAGAATAAAAAGCATTTAGGAAGAACTAGAAAACTAATAATAAACAGGTAACAAAGGATGAATCTCTACTGCTGTTCAGAAAACTGAGGAGGAGTTTGAACCGGCTGATAAGCGAACTTATTTACTCATGAGAATAAATTAGCAGTAAATAACAAATTCATGGGGAGACGTTAGACGTATAGAGATGAAGTAGAATAAAATATTTCTCTTTATTTCTCATATCTATTTAAACAGGTCATATTAAATTCAACCAAAAAGGAAGAGTGTGAAACGAACGATAACCCAATCCTAAACAGGAATAAACTTCTACCCTTGTTCAAAAGTCCTGGGAATAATGTAAATGGGCGATAGGCAAACCTATCTACTCCTATGATTTCCAATATCGGAAGCTGACTTTATACAAAACGAAAACATCTTCAAAAATTCCCCATGAACCGCCAGAAATATATATAAAATCTGCCATATTTATCGATTTATAAGATGGATGTTTCTTGGGATGCATTCTGAAACCTGGACACACTGAGCTTGTCGACTGCACAGATCAATCTACTGGTAATCAATCCCCTAGCCTAAATTCATAAGCATTGAAACCAGTGACATATTGAGAGATATTTTTAAAAGACACGTGTTAAAAAAACATGGAGAATGTTTCTCCTTTAGAAACTATAGTGTCCTCGATAAACAGCATGTCATTAGTTAAAAGTATTAATAAAATAAACATACTTGATGATCCGAATTACTTTCCCTTTGTTTTCAATATCTTATTTTTCCTGAATTCTTAACACGGAAATGTGTGAGAAAAATAATTTATATTACCATTACACTAATTAGCTTCAGAATTCGTCAGCTGATTTTTTTTAAATTAGTTCATTCATGTACTTACACAATTTTATTCCTTATCACAAATGAACTAAATTTGACTTGCGATCAACTTCTTTGGGGAAAGATTTTATAATGTGCCTAATCTTTGTAGTCGTAGATCTATCAGCTGTAGAGCGTTCGCTGTGCATGTGATATGCTTCGGTCTCGATCCACGGCAGTTAACGGATGCGCGGGTAGCGAAATCGATATTGGTACGGAAAGTGGAATCGGAGATCGGAGTCACAAATTCCGGTCTAATACGCTGCGTTGAATTCCGCGCAAACGCGCGTGGGAAGTCAAAGGGGATGGGACGGAAAGTTCTCCGATGGAATCAATGGCATCCGTGACCAAAGCGTGCCTTCAAGTTGTAGGACATTGGCTGTAGTCTGACCTAATGAAGGATGGGCTCCGCCAGGTCCATTTTTTCCAAGACGCACTACGCGTGAGTGAATACTTCTCCGGTTTTCAATCTAGATATTTGGAAAGAACTGATCTGGCGCTCAGCTACGCAGCTATCTTAGGACCACGCAGTCATGGGACTGTTGCTGCTGGTGCTGCTGCTGCTGCTGATGATGATGATGATGATGATGATGATGATGATGATGATGATATCGATATACATTAGGGGAAAAACGGCAATTCTTCTCTAATCCCCAACTCAGATATGAGTTAAATAGCAGAGTAGACTGGGATTCTAGCCTTGGGTGGCCAGTAGTGTACGTCAAGGAAAACTACAAATTCTAAAACAGGAAGGCAAGGGGAAACCACTCCACTATCTAACAATTGACAGATAATAAAGAAAAAATCAATGGAGAGTGATTGTCGCTTACGTCCTGAACGGACACGGCCTTAAAGTGAAATCCTAGTATAAATGCCCTTATTAAGCTCAGGGACTATTCTTTTTGCTTACAGAAGAACGTGCACTGGCATGATTCCGGAACTCATTAGGAATTGTCCTGCGGTTTATTGAGCTTTCTGTTTCCGTGTGTTCGCTCAGTGTATCGTGGAAGAGTTTTAAAGAACTTGTGCTGGTAACAAAGATTTTTCCTTTTATTTAACCCATAGATTAGGGAAGAAAACATGGATTCATACCTTTTCCAAGGTTATTTGCACGTAAGTGAATGTATCGAAGACAATTAAAATTCGAACCCGGCTCTCCGATGACTGCTTTCGAGTTCTATCCATCATGTCACACGCACCTTACCAAGCTTATAACACCTGATGTTTCCAAGCGGTCAGCCATCTAAGGATTGACAAGGAGTGACGTTGCTTAAATTCAGTGATCGAACAAGAACCGGTGTTTCAACGTGGTATGGCTGTAAACATATTAATATCATATAATTTCAAGTAAATGGTATTTCTGAGATTGACTGTGATAGAGCTTCGATGCATGATTCTATGTTTGGAGTTAGTAACAACTGACAGCACATAATTATTGTCTTGGCAACTGAAAAAATATGTTTATGGCATGAAACATGCGTTGTTTACCGTATTAAGAATTCTCATTTTCATTGTATTCGGTCGAGTGAGCTCGGACATTCATGAGTCTATCACGCCAGCCATCACAGTCCTGCATCGGAGTAACATAGCTGGTCATTGGTTGTTGGGCGGCCAATTTACTTAACTCCATCGCTAGGTGTCCAGAACAGTAGATCACTTGCGAATTCTTAATTTGCTCGCCAGAAGTGTCCCGCAAAACACATTCTGCGTTTGTGTAAGACTGTACAAATATCAAGGTGGGGTGAAGTCAATGTTGAAGTCTATTCTTCAAATGCCCGTCCCCTCAGGTCCCAATAGGTGTGTGTGTGTGTGTGTGTGTGTGTGTGTGTGTGTGTGTGTGTGTGTGTGTGTGTGTGTGTGTGTGTGTGTGTGTGTTTTGTCCGGCCATAAAGCACAGTCTATCCACTATATAATCCAATATGCACCAAAGATATCCCTCTTATCATCAAGCCAATGACTTCTGAACAGGTGAGAGATTTAAATGAAAATGTTAGGTAAGATTTTCTTTTAAACAATATGATAAACTTGTTAGTTGAACTATGCATCCGGAATTAGCTTATTTGCTAAAGCAATTGCTTCAAAAAGCTGTTACACCTAATCCAGAACAGGATTTTTTATTAATTTCCGATTCTTGGCCTTTTAATTATTTTTCTGACCCCCGATTATTAAGACTGTTCTATTATAAGGTTCCTAAGTGTACGTGATGATCCAAATGACGTGAAGTCTGTTCAAGATATCGCATGTCTCCTGACTTCTTTACAAGGAAATGCGTGACAAAAATAATTTAAATTAAATTAGTTACAAATAAATGTAGTAATTAGCTACAGAAATCGTTAGATGACTTTTTAATTGGTTCATTGAGATGAAAAAAACATCGTATATTCACACTTTCTGTCACTTCTTTATATCGAATCCAACGAGATAACACTTATCAACATTTCCCTCTCTCTCTCTCTCTCCCTCACACACACAGGCATATATATATGTATATATATATATATATATATATATATATATATATATATATATATATATATATATATATATATACATGCATTGAACAATAAAAAATATTAAAAATTAAACTTTTCAGACACACTGGGTAGTATATTAATATTTTTTCGTTTTATTATTTCAGTTAGATTCCTCGACTAGTTTCGGCCAGTATAGCCATCATCAGGAGGAAAAAAATTTCTGCTGGTTAGGTGCAGTGATCTACTGGGATGAATGAATTGATGAAGAAAATGAAATTTACCTATAGTTTTCATTTGTTTTGTTATTTTATTTTTTATCATAAATTTTGCTCAGTTTCTTTTAAGTTGATATTTAAGATAAACGCTGGATAGATTCATCTTGCTTTGAATTCCTTTGGTCACGTGGTCATTTTATTGGTTCCTGGGAAGGGGATGTGTCATTGTTAAGTGTGTGTAATCATTAAGTTCTTAAGGAGTGAGTGAGTAGGATGTGTGTAAGTGTGTATATTAGTATGTGTGCGTATAAGTGTGAGGCCTCAACATCTCAGCAAGCATGTCTGTCATGTGTGGGTGAGAAATGTGGGCAGGGCCTGATTTGTGGGTTTAGATATTAATTCTACCTATGTTGTTAAATTTGTGATTAAGCCCGTTTTTTTTTAGGCGCACAATCCATTTATTTTCATGGGCTTCTAAAATTTTTCTAATGTTATCTGCTCTGAACTTTTCTATTTTCTCAATTATAGTGAATTTGGCATGGCTTTTGAAATCGTGTTTTTTAGGCGGAAATGTTGTTCTACAGGTGACAATCTTTCGTGGAGAACTGACTTAATTCGATTGCGATAATTATTAATTCTGTAGGGAAAGGGCCATTCAGATTTTCCGACATATTGATTCTGACATATTGTGCATTCTAGGAGGTAAATTATGTTTAGACTTATATGACTTCTACAGTTAGAGTCGTGGTATATATATATATATATATATATATATATATATATTAGGGTTATGACTTTTTGTTACCCTATATTCCTGTGTTACAGATCGATGAACTTTTCTTCAAAAGTAATAAAATGATATTATTTTGCTTTATATATATAAACAAACTAAATAAAGTGCTCAATACAGTGAGTAGAGCAGACCTAGTTAGACCTAGAGAGCCAGTCAAACCTACCACGGTTTCACCTAAACGGATCGTCAGGGATATATATATATATATATGTATATAATGTATTGAGGTAGCATATCATTATTCAAACATATATTGTTAAATATACAATGAATTTATTTTATTACATATAATAGTCATTCGTTGACTGATATATTTAACAATATATATATATATATATATATATATATATATATATATATATATATATATATATATGAGAACTAATGCTTTTTATTTATCAATATAACCCATTTTTATCATTTTAAATGTTATTATTAGTGGATACTCATATATGAGTAGACGATCCGTTTATTTATTAAACGGTGCATATTTTTCCTTAATAATATTTCTCGAATATTCAGGCCTGTGAACGAAAATAAATAAACGGAACGTATAATCAAATATGAGCGTTCACTAAAAATAACGTTTAAAGTGATTATATATATATATATATATATATATATATATATATATATATATATATATATATATATATATATATAGTCATATACTTAATATTAAACTGATATTAGTTGATAATACAATAATATTCACACATATACACAGTAAAAAAGAACCTTCAGATATTGGATGCTATCTATATGAAAACGATGCAACCCACACTCAACAAAATTACATTTCAAACTAGCCACAACACATTACCTTGCATCTAGACATTGGTTCAGTTGTAATACTTCGGTCTATCGAGTGGCATGATGTCATAGAAGCGCAACTTGAAAGTAAGATATGCGTCTGCTATTCAGCGACCTTTATCAATTAGCAATTTTCTTAGACAAAAAAAAACAAAATATCATGTTTGACGGTGGATATATTTGTTTCATGTCTGTATAACCACTCTGAGGATGCCTTATGTGAGCCGAGAGCTTAGGACAGACTTAATAAAAAGATAGCCAAATGTTGGACAATTTTGGTCTTTATTTTCACCCATAATTAAAGCAAACATACGAACTTTAGAACGGCTCATGATCAGACATAACAGACATTCATTGTCTGTTATATTTAATAATATATGTTTAAATATATATATATGTTTAAATATATATATATATATATATATATATATATATATATATATATAGCTTCAAGAATTTTTAGTTTTTGTTTATTGTTTCCATGTTTAATTATAGTTGTGTTTTCGACGAGGATTTTCCGGAATTGTGTATGCGGCCAGGCATGTTGTTTTAAATGCCTAAAAATGTTAGAGTTATCATTCAAATGTAGTGTCAAGCGTCGTGAAAGCGAGTTTGTGGTGTGACCAACATAGATATTATTTAGTTCGTTGGAGATACAATCTCCCAAAGGGCACTTGAATTTGTAAACTATGTTGTTTTTTTGCAAACCGCTAACAGGGGGAGAAGAATCATTGCGAATAATTGAGTTGGATATACTAGATTTAGTGTAGTATATAATTAACTTTATTTTTTTGCTAGAATCTGTTGTAGATATGTTAGTATTTACTAATTTTTTTAGTATATTTTCATCTTGTTTATAATTAGTATGCATTCGATTACGATATAGAAGATTAATAAGTTTGAGATTAGTAGAAGCAGTATTATGTACTATTTGCTTAGTATTGAGCTTTCTAAAAAAGCATCTTATTTGTTCATCAATGATATAGTTTGGAAAACTATTATTAACAAGTGTTTGTTTTATATTCTTTAGTTCACTGTAAAAAATCTGTTTTGTGGATGAATTAGTTTCTGCACGATGTATGTTTAATGATAATGTTATAAGCTTATCAGACGATATGAAAAGAAATTACATAAAATAAATAGACAACACTTCTCTATATTATTTAATGAAACATGTATGAATATATATATATATATATATATATATATATATATATATATATATATATACATATATATATATTAGTAGTAGTAGTAGTAGTAGTAGTAGAAGTCTTATAAGTATAAGACGCTATACTTGATCGGAAAACTTTCGGTGTCTAGATTTGCAAATAATCAAACCAATACCAAAGGGAAAAAAAACGGTATAAATAAGAAAGTACCAAGAACATGTACGTTAGCCGAAAATAATCGTCCAGCATGCAAGTCTAAAGCCCAAAGAAAAAACCCCATACGAATACGCAAAAAAACAAAATAAAGTGGTCAATACAGTGAGTAGAGCAGACCTAGTTCGACCTAGAGAGCCAGACAAACCTACCACACTTTCACCTGAACGTGGTTATGGTTTGTTTGTTTATTGACTATAAGTTTCCGTTCTTTCTTTCCTTGTTAGCCAGCTATCCCTGACGATCCGTTAGGTGAAACCGTGGTAGGTTTGTCTAGGTCTCTAGGTCTAACTATATATATATATATATATATATATATATATATATATATATATATATATATATATATATATATATATATATATATGAAAAAGAATGAGGATATTGAAATTTACATTGCATGCGACAGTTATACGTCTCAATGCCAGCATCAGACAAAGTGTCATTACTCCTTTACCGAGTTACACACACATTTCCTCTCAACTCCCAACAAACATATTTATACAATCTAGAGGTCATATACAAACCTATTAACCTTAATGTAAAGCACTGGGAATGTTCGCTTACCTCCTCCTCCTTAATTGCCTAATTATTAGTGATTTATAGATCCCAATCACGATCACGAATCCCGCAGTTTGAGCACAACATGCAGTCGTGTATCTTAGCTAAGATACATGCAGTCGTGTATCTTAGGCAAGATACATGCAGTCGTGTATCTTAGGCAAAATACATGCAGTCGTGTATCTTAGGCAAGATACATGCAGTCGTGTATCTTAGGCAAGATACATGCAGTAGTGTATCTTAGGCAAGATACATGCAGTAGTGTATCTTAGGCAAGATAGCCTCACGTAGCTCCAAGCCAGTTTGAATTTCTTCTTTTAGAGTGGCTGATACCCGTTCCCAAAGTTATTAGCACGTAAGTGAATGTAATAGATCCGATTGGAATTCGAACTCGGCTCTCTGATTCCTCAATCCAATAACTACGAGAATTATTTTTCGAATGAACCGTTCTACACAACAGTTTGCTTATAACAGATATTTTTAATGCCATGACTCTTCAGTAGAGCGATGAAGGCTCTCTACAGATTCCTTCGCTTTATTACGCGTGAATTTCCATAACGTCCTGGTAAAGAGTGTTAAGTGGTCTATTATCGCTTACTCTATAGTTTTGCATATAACGTTTTCTTACTCCTAGACGAGCTATGATTCAAGGTAGGAAACCCATTATAGCCTGCTATCCAGCCCCTAGCTTGGTGAGGGGGGCTCAGAGAGGTGTTGCTGTCTTTCCAAAGAGCATTTGTGCGAAAGTGAAAGCAATAGACAAGACTGCAATTTGAACCCTGCTCGCCAATTCTACATTTGGAGCTAATAACCGTCACACACCTAAACTGATAAGAAATAACTCTTTTTTTTTTTTACTTCAACATAGCGATTAATTCGAATGTGTCAGTGTTTTAATACGAATTTTGTTTCAACATATATTCACTTGGAAGATGGGCGAGGCGCATGAACAGATTGGAATATATGAACCGATAATGATAACAATGAACCGGCCGAAATAATAAGGTTGGTACAAACAACTTTACAGACTTAAACACACACACACACATATATATATATATATATATATATATATATATATATATATATATATATATATATATATATATATATACATATATATATATATATATATATATATATATATATATATATATATATATATATATATATACTTACATATACTCCTTTACATCCACCTACCCAAATATATAAGTTAAGCAAAAATATAAATAAAACTGACATTTCATTTTAACAGATATTTTTACCAAATTTATGTAAAAACTTTCTTGAAATACAAAAAAGTAAATTTATTCATTAAAATCGCCGTTGCCTTCAACCACGGCCTCCAAACGACTTCGGTATCTCCTGTAACTCTTCTTGAGGGTCTCCTTGTTTAATTTGGTGACTGCTGCCATAATCTTTACCTTCAGTTCATCTTTTGTGTTATAAACTACGCCCCACACATAATAATCAAGGCGGGTTGCAGTCTGGAGAGTTAGGTGGCCACATATAAGGGATGATGTGATTGCAGAAATTGTCTGACAGCCATGACTCGGTTCTCCTGCTTGTGTGTCATGGGGCAGCGTCATGTTTCCAGACCTAGGGGCTTCCAGCAGCCACCCTTTTGACCCAGAAGAGCACTACCTACTCAAGCCACTTGATGTAGACCTCCGTGTTGCGTTTGATGCCCTCCCCAACAAATTCGGGAGTCGTCAGGCTACTACTAGTTGCCTGACGATTGCACTAGCATGAAACAGACTGTCGCCTCTAAGTGCTGACTTCTATGTTCACTTTTATATTTACACACGCTCTATCTCTGATATTGAGCATTTTATCCCATAAATATAGCACACTTTAAGACTATATTTCTTCATATATATATATATATATATATATATATATATATATATATATATATATATATATATGAATGATAAGTTACAGTTTTTTTTATAAATTATGTTATAATTATGGATAAAAGTGCTCAAAATCCTGGACAGACCGTGTATAAATATAAACTTGGACACTGGGGTCAACACCGAGTGCCAATAGTCATTTTCATACCTGAACAGGATCAGACTATCATGTATTTCTATCTATCTATCTGTATTTATGTATCTCTGTATTTATCTATCTATCCATTTACTGATCTCTATCTATCTATCTATGTCTTTCTGCTTATCCATATCTATCGCTATCAATCTCTATCTATCTTTTTATCTATCTCTCTATCTTTCTATCTGTCTCTATCTCTCGCCCTCTCTCTCACCCCCCTCTCTCTCTCTCTCTCTCTCTCCATATATATATATATATATATATATATATATATAAATTGAATTATTTAATATTTAATTTAGTATTTATCACTCTGTCCTTTTATCTATATTTATCTATCTTTATTTATCTATGTATCTGTCTCTGCTTATATCCATATCTATCTATCTCAATTCCTATCTGTACCAATCTCTATATCTATCCATCTATCTATCTCTATCCCATGTCTCTCTCTCTCTCTCTATCTCTATCTCTCTCATATATATATATATATATATATATATATATATATATATATATATATATATATATAAATGTACTGAATGAAAATCGCAGAAACACGATCAGACATTTGAATTATTAATATAAGTTCATATTTTGTGTAAAGGACTGTCAATTTTTTTCATACATTCATTGTATGCCGTAGTATGTCCGATGGCTGAATGTTAGTGACACATGGAAATTTTGCTAATAGCGTATATTCAGACGATGTTGGAAACTTCATTGGTTGTCGATTAGGTCCGCTCTCGTACCGTTCTCTGTCTGAGCGAAACTTGCTAAGAGATGACCTGATGGATTTCTTGAAAATATTCAGAGCCCCAGATAGGTATGCGAGCGTCTGCTTGTCAGATTGAATTACAAACTCAAGCGCCACAATATGTTTTTCATCATCTCGGAAAGAAAACGCTACTGCTGTTTTGAGGGTGAATGACATGAGCACGGCATCTTCGTTACTCAAAGTGCATCTGATTGTCCGAAAGCAAATTCAACCCAACGGGAGATTTTATATACCACACTTTCGCTCCACCTTACATCCTTAGCAAGTCATTTGCTTTCTTCAAGTGTATATATCTCTTTAGAAACATATAGTTACAGAGATGCAACTCTACGCTGGTACTGTCTTTTTAAAAGTAAATAACTCTAATAATTGTTTCGAATATAGTAGCTGACTGGCAATTATGAACTGCCACGATAAGAATTAACCAAACTCTTAATGTCTTTTAATCAGAAGTCAGCTACCGATTTTGGTGAGAATTTTGCTACCAACCTCTAATCAGTCTCTAATATGGCCTAAAAGTATGTGTAAAACCTTGAGAGCCAGGATAATCGCCTTCACGCCATTAATTAAAGTGGAAACCAAATTCATACACAAGGTATCAAGGCAATATAATATATGCATCAGACAATAATTACGTATAGAAAGCATTATAAAAATCTACAATCAGAAAATCTGTCATTAGCATAAACAAAAGGAAATTTATTAAGCAGACACACGAGACAATGTAATAAATACATGAAAGAAAACTGAATAATTATATACCTGATGAATGTAATAGAATGCAACGATCACGGTTTTATATATATATATATATATATATATATATATATATATATATATATATATATATATATATATATATATGAAGAAATATGAAATAGCTCTGCTATATTCATGGGATAAAGTGTTCAATATCAGAGATAGAGCGTGTGTAAATATAAAGGTGAACATCGAAGTCAACACATACAGGCGACAGGCTGTTTCATGCTAGAGGCAATCGTCAGGCCACGAGTGTTGTTTTTATTCTCGGCTATTTATATATACGGGTCAGTGGTGCATTGTGGGTAGTCTGTTTTGGCGATTATTTTTCTGGAAGTCGTTTATTTATTTATTTATGTATTTATTTATTTGGGCTAAATTATTTTGCTTGTTTTTATTTATTTTTCTTTTTATTTCTTATCTTATATATTTATTTATTTATATTTTAATCGGAATTTTATTAACGTAGTAAAATTAGTTTATATCGCTTATTTAATAGTTTTGTTTTGTTTTGGGAATATAAAGCTATTTATTCAATTTTGGGTGGATTGCTGTATTCTAATATATATATACATATATATATATATATTCTCGCTTGACAAGGAAGCGGGTCCAGACGCCTTAACTCTTCATAACTTAAAATTATGTTAGGGGTCTCGGCTCTCGCTTTTGAAACATGAGAACTCTTATGTAGCGGAGGAATCATATTTTTAAAAACTAAAAATATTATTATAATTATATTATATATTATATATATATATATATATATATATATATATATATATATATATATATAGATAGATAGATAGATAGATAGATAGATAGATAGATAGATAGATATAATGTATTTAAATAGCAAGCATGATTTCAAACATATATTGTTAAATAATATCGATAAGTTCTGTCTGTTAAATATTTTATTAACTTTGCTTTTAAGTTGCTTTATATAGTCGCTAAATTTTCCAAAGTTTTTTGGGTGTGAGTTTCCCGAGTAATTTCGAATATTGGTAATATTAGTTTTCAAGGATAGTGTTTTGTGTGCTTAAATAAATAACAATAAACGAAATATAAAAAATACACATTAAAATTGATTTGACAGTTATGAATGACGTCATAATGAGTGACTTGAAATTGGTTCAAGTAAACGAGCGAACACCGAAATTAGCCAGAAATGTTTACATCAACATACAAAAAGGACAATTCAACCAAACATACAACCCAACATTTCAATATATATATATATATATATATATATATATATATATATATATATATATATGTATGTATATAATTATATATTTAATATATATATATTTAATATATATATGTATAATTATATATTTAATATATAATTAATAAATATTTTTAATATATATATTTTATATATATATACATATATATAATTATATATTTAATATATATATATATATATTTAATATATATATTTAATATACATATTTAATATATATGTATATAATATATATATATATATTTAATATATATATATTTAATATATATATATATATATTTAATATATATATTTAATATATATATTTAATATATATATATTTTATATATATATATTTAATATATATATATATATTTAATATATTTATATATATTTAATATATATATATTATATATATATATTTAATATATATATATTTAATATATATATTTAATATATATATATAATATATATTTAATATATATATATATATTTAATATATGTATATATATTTAATATATATATATATATATATATTTAATACATATATATATATATATATATTCAATATATATTTAACATATATATATATATATATATATATATATATATATATATATATATATATATATATATATATATATATATAGGGGAGATTGAAGTCAACACCGAGAGGCGACCAGTTGTTTCATGTTAAACGCAATCGTCAGGCATGAAACAGACTGTCGCCTCTGGGTGCCACTTTTTTATTTACATAATTTCTTTTGTTGATATTGAGCAATTTAATACAGAAATATAGCATACCTTAAAACTATATTTTATCATTCATATATATATATATATATATATATATATATATATATATATATATATATATATATATATTTAGTGTGTGAGGGAGAGAGAGAGAGATTCTCGTAAATAAACATTATATATCAGACTAATTGTGGGACAAAATAGAAAAGAATCCTGTGAAACGTTTCATCCTTTCGAAGGATTTCATCAGATTTAATAATGCATTGATGGAATTATAAATATGTAGTTAGATATATACAAAATCTTAAAAATATCGGTTATTGTTATACATCGGGACAAACTGTAAACATGCAATGATGCTTAAGTTTAAACTTCGGATAGCATAAATTTAAATTCGTAGTTTACAATTCAAATGACGAAAATGCATTTATATTTGTCTTCAGTTCCATTTGAACTTAAAAAAACATTTAAATTCACGAAGTTTTCACTAATCGTATTTAAAGGGTGACTATATATATATATATATATATATATATATATATATATATATATATATATATATATTATATAAGTTTCACACACGTGTGATAGTTAATCATGCATCAAAACACCACCTATTTAAAACCGCTTCGAATTTTATTCAAACTATATATATATATATATATATATATGTCTGTATATATATATATATATATATATATATGCATATATATATATATATATATATATATATATATATATATATATATATATATATATATATATATGAAGAAATATAGTCTTAAAGTGTGCTATATTTATGGGATAAAGTGCTCAATATCAGAGATAGAGCGTGTGTAAATATAAAAGTGGACATGGAAGTCAGCACTTAGAGGCGACAGTCTGTTTCATGCTAGTGCAATCGTCAGGCATCTAGTGCATATATATACATATATATATATATATGTATATATATATATAGTTATTTATCTAAATAGCTGTGGGTAGGGCCGTGTACCTTTCAACAACTTGATATATATATATATGTGTGTGTGTGTGTGTGTGTGTGTGTGTGTGTGTGTGTGTGTGTGTGTGTGTGTGTGTAAAATAGATAGGTTGGTTAATAAAACAAAGGCAGACGAAAAATTTAATACAGAAATTTCGGATAGCATAAATTTAAATTCGTAGTTTACAATTTAAATGACGAAAATGCATTTATATTTGTTTTCAGTTCCAGAAATGTGATCTGTCCGAAAAAAACATTTATTAAATATTAACTATTAACCACATGACGGAAATGAAGCACAGAAATTAAGGTTTTAAGTCTGGGCCCGCCCGTGTCCTCCATCAGCGGCGCGAGAAATAAATAGACGAATATAGAAGTCTCACCGAGAGTTGTTCTTGTAGCCTTTGGGAATCCCGGTGTAGATGGATTGATGGATTGAGAATTTGGATCGGAGTGAACGTGTTAGGCCGCGTTGTCCTTATCGGTGTGTGTAGTAGAGAAGTGAGATTCCGAACGTAGAGGAAGAGGGTCATAGAACTTGGGTTGGGGAAAAAGTCCCGTGTGTGATCAGTTCGTCCAAGACATTTGGTGAGATAGGAAAACAAACGGGAAAAAGGTAATAAAAATACAATGAAAGAAAAAAAAGGAAAGGAACAAATAAAAGAATAAAACATCTTGACATTTTTTTTGTTTTTGAAAACCAATGTAAGAAAACGGGAAAAGGTGCAGAAAAAAAAATAAATCATAAAATAATAATAATAAAAAAATAACAATAATAATAATAGTGGAAAAAAGAGGGGAAAAGTGCATACAAATATAGATGCACTGTGTACGTAAGTGCACCTAAAAGTGTGTAAATATATACTAGCTACCACATAAACTTGTGAACCTCAACTTACGTAAAGATATGAATACCTGATACTAGATTAATAAGCATCTGCACCAACTTTCTTCATTCTCCACATAATCTTATATGTAAAGAAACAATTGTTGTAGAACCGAAGTTGTTATAGAAGAGGGTGATTCGGAAGTAGCTGTCAGGGTACATGGCAATCCTTTACTGAAAAGTGCATAACTGGGGAAATCATAGATGTCAAAGCAGAAAAACATAGTAGGAGGGAGATGACTTTTAAAATTTGGATTTAAAATGTGGATGGAGCGCCTACTTATTCGAGGAGTGGTGTTGTTGGTAATGGGTTTCCATGTGGAAATCATACTATCTGAGTAAACCCAAATCTCTGTTTAGTCTTTTCACGTGGAAATTTATAGATGACAACACCTACACACACCCCAGTACTCACGTCGTATTCAGACATCCTGCTCTAAGCTGTGACAGAACCAAATCTCATATATCTACTCTTCTGCCACAAATGCGAGAATGGGAATTATGTGGGCGAAACCGGAACCCTCTTCCGGTTACGATTCAATAACTACAGGACTTTCGTTTCATCGGAGAAGAGAACATTTAGTAATAAAAAAAAAATCAGGTGAGTCACTTTTATCGAACAGCACTGTGTGTGTGTGTGTGTGTGTGTGTGTGTGTGTGTGTGTGTGTGTGTGTGTGTGTGTGTGTGTTATAAAAACAGCGCGTCTTCTACTGCTATTAATGCATTACTCTTCAAGTACGAATTAAGTTCTCCGGGCCACTGGCGTATTTCATATGGAAAAAAAAACGTTAAAATTTCCCTTTCTCTCTGCCGGGTAACGATAGCCTAAGTGTAGGAACTCTGACTGATGTCAAACAAAAAATTGTCCTCAAAAGTACACCTTACTTTATCTATTTAAAACGTGTACGATCTTAGTTATAGTATTTTCTTTTTTCTTTTTACAAAAAAATGATCAGTGGAAACAGAAAAAAGAAGCACAATTAGATTAGTGGTTCCTAAGTAATTAAACATATTGTTGGATGGAAAATTATGCTGTTACACGACTTGGTAAATTTGGCTATTACATCCGACATTACATATATATCATATTTCAGTACTGTGTATTTTTCAGGCGATGGTAGGTAACTAGTGATAGATAGATAGATAGATAGATAGATTGATATGAATGTAATAAAGACAAAACGGGGACATTTTTCTGTATGACTTTCTTCGTAGGCGATCATGGCTCTCCCAACTTCCTATTCCTTGTAGGTCTTAATAAATTTTGCATGTTTGTTATTTCTCCGATACTCTCTTTCTCCAGTCATTTACTTATTTTTCCTCTATCCCTCTTGCCATCAATCTGTTTTGTGTGTATCAGATTCTCCAAGCACTCTTTCCTCGTTATGTTCCCCGGAAACCTCAACTGCCGCTTCCTGGTGTAATTATTTTTTTCATTTTTGTCTACAGTTTCTCTAAAACTTCGTCGTTGTTCACATGTTCGGTCCATAGCATCCCTATAGCATCCCCAGCATCCAACATTTCTGTTGCTTAACGTCTCTTCTTCATTTTCAAGGAGATTGTCCAGCACGCATTAACCAGAATTTCAAGTGGTCGACCCAAGAAAATTTCGTTGTCGTTGAGCAGGAGGATTCGATGGATTGTCCGACATGACACCAACCGATCATCGAATCAGTGTTAAGCCGTTACGCACACAGAATAAAACTCATGAATAATAAGATGGCAAGTCGGACAGAAATACTTTAAAAACTGTAAATACCTTCAAATTCCACGCCTCTTTCCATACCATAAAAAAAACTCGGTTAGACTTTGCTGAGAAACAACAAACATAGGATATATAAAAGTGGAAGAAGTTTTTCTTCTCTGATGAGAAAACAATTTAACCTGCATGGTTTATAGCACTTCTAGACTTACTGACACGATAAGGAATATCCCATCAATTTCTGAATGACACAATGGAGGAGGTTCATCATGATCTGGGGCACCATCTCCTTCCAAAGAACAATGGAGCTACAGGTTATACGGGGGTGTCTAACCGCGGTTGGTTATATTGGTATATTAGAAAGGGAATCCTTATTGGCAGGTATTCGCTTGTGTGGAAATGACCGGATCATTCAGCAGAACAGTCCATAATGCCCGCAGGAAAAATTACTTTTTCACGGCAAATAACATGATTCTTTTAGACAATTCAACGTAATCGCCCGACCGGAACCCGATTGAAAATGTTTGAATGTGGATAACAAGGGAAGTCTGTAGAAATGAACGTGAATTCGAAACAGTGCATGATGTTAATGAAGCCATACTCACCTCTTGGAATACCGTTCCAGCCAGCCTTCTGCAGACGCTTATATCGACCATGCCAAAGTGAATGTTTTAAGTTATTCACAATGACGGCCGTGCAACTCACGACTTAAACGTTGGTCATTTCCTACTCTTTTTAGGACTTTTTCTAGATATTGTCTTGAACTTTTGATCAGTTAGTACTTAGCCTAAATTCCCACTATTGAAATTTTGTCTATTAAAAGCTAAAAAAGTTTTTAAATTTTTTCCTTTCCTTATTTTAATTTTTGAAGCTCTACTCAAATAAATGGTTGATTCTAACAACGCAAAAAGGTGTTTTTTTGTTTGTTTGTTTTTTTTTTGTAAGTTAGTAGGACGTTGTTATCTGAAAAATGTTCAAGGGGTATTTTTTGCTTACAAGATAGTTAGTACGGGATCATGAGAGAGGCATGGTGGAGTAATGGATAACGGCTCGGACTGAGGAATCGGAGTAGCCAAGTTCGAATTCCAGTAGTTCCATTACATTCACTTACGTGCTAATACCCTTGGTGAAAGTAGGAATCCTCTTCTCCTCCCCCCCAACTAGAGATAAATAGCGAAACAGACGGGATCCCATAACCTTGGATGACAATCGGTCTAGGAAAAGCTCTGAATTCAAAACCGTCGCAAAACACCAGTTCTGCTGTAGTGCATATGGTGCGCCTATGGGTCACGCGATAAAAAAGTCGGTATTATGTATAGTTATTGATATATACTTAATAGCTCTGTTATTGAGCACTATTTTTCTTACACCAAGATCAAGATATATATATATATATAGAGAGAGAGAGAGAGAGAGATGTATGCGTACTATAACTTTTATCAGCACGAATAGTAGAATCGACGACCCGAGCTCAAATTCATATCGAGTCTGTTGCATTCACTTTCGCATTAATATATCTGGGAAAGTCATGAACCTAACTATACGATAAAAAGCAAGGCGGCCTTGTGAAGAGCAAATCGTCAAATTAGATAGAGTTGAGAAACTATGTTGAGAGAAAGAAAAACGGCTTCCGTCTTTGAAAATCAGCATTTGCTATATGTTTTTTTTATCTGCACACAAATGACTGGCGGGAAAATAAGCAATCACAACGGCCACGAATAAATGTGCGGCGAAATTTTCAATGAATAAAACTAAATATGAGTGAGGGGAAAAAAAACAACTGATTATGAGATATATTTCCACCGAAACCCTAGAGCCTATAAAGAAATATAAAACTAAAAAAAAATATACGTATTTTCCCTCAGAGTTCAACAGAGACAACTGATTCTTTCCAGGAGATCTCTACGTCATTAGTCACAATTCTTTGATCAGAATCGGCGATGCAGTCTGCATTGTCTACGGTTGGCTGGCCATTTGAACGCGTGCGCCTCCCGGTCACTACCTAATAACTTGCGGTGGTGCCTCCCTGTCTGACAGCGGCCTTATCGTTCGTTGATTGAAAGCCGTACGTGGGAAAAGGGAAAAAGTTGTGCCGTCAACGAGGCTGAAGTGGAAAGAGACCGTACAGAGTCCTGACCAGACACACAAGGTAGAGGAAACTACTTTTAAGAATGTTAACTTTGATTTGTCAAGTAAGAAACATGCGGAGACAGATGCATAAATGCAGCCGAATTAAGACTGTTACTGAAAAATACACAGACATACGCATATATATATATATATATAGGCACTTGGATGCATATTAGGTTAGTAAATATGTACACTTACAATAATGAATATATTTCCAAAAATATTTCTAAAGATATATATATATATATATATATATATATATATATATATATATATATATATATATATACGTTTTTAATTACGTGTCTAGACCAAGATAAAATCTTTCAAGTCGTAATGGAAAACTAAATGCTCATATCCAAAATGTATAATACATATATAATCAATACGTTCTCTTATGAAATGTATATGCGTACATAGTTTTGTGAGGTGTGACTGTTTGTAGGCGTATATGAGAATTTCATATCAGAGATACTTCTATGGGTGAGTAGATAGATAGATGGATATCAGGGACAGAATATTTTCAAATCGAAATTATTTTCACATTTTAGCTTTATTTGTCGGATGTTTCCTATCACTTATCCACGTGTGTGTGTGTGTGTGTGTGTGTGTGTATTTGCATGTATATGTTTGTGTGTGTTTGTCTGTGTGAGTGTGTGGATAAAGGTGTATGCAAATATAATAGTGGACACTGAGGTCAATACCGAGCTGCAACTGTTTGCGTGAAAGCAATCTTCAGACCATGAGCGTTTTGTGTTGGCTCGACTATTTATATATGCTTGTCAATGATGCGTTATGTGTGGCGAGGTCTATTGTATTATCCTAACGGTTATTGAGTAGGAAGTAACGGTGATGTTACAAATGATTCTAGTAGCTGTTGAGTAGAAAAAGTTATGGATCCGAACACGGTTATTTTTAGCTATTGTGTAGCGTTATTTGTTAAGGCAGATATGTTTGTCTATATTTCTGAGATGAGGTATTGTAACTATAGATGTTTTATTAAATACGGCTGACAAGGTACTGCAGTTAAGTTTTTATGGTGTCCTTTTAATTTTCTTCTTTATAAGAACACATAAAAATGTCTAAGAATATATGAAAAATTACATAAAAATATCTTACCTTGTCAGTCGTCGTTAATGAAACCTGTATAAATGAGGGATTTCTGCCCAAATACACATTAATATATATATATATATATATATATATATATATATATATATATATATATATAATTGTTATTATTATTATCACACAACAAGATCCAAAATGTAATTTACATGCTCTGAAACATAATTACTTTTTAAAAGAAATATTTAAAAAATAAAATGTTATTTTCTGAAAATTTTATTTGAGAAAAATTTGCTGCTCTAAGTTTAATTAATCTGAATTGAAACACATATTACTTAATTTGAGTTTATTGTGGATAAGAGGTTATCATTTATGGAGGCTATAATGTCCGTTACCGCTATATATAACGTATATTTGATTAGATGCATATTGGTCATAATTGTACAAATTTAAAAAAAATGCACATAGTGTTGATAAGTATTAAAAAATCTTTATATATCACAATATAATAATGCAGAAGGATAAGTGTAAATGCTCCAATGCATAAGGGAGATAGACCAAAAAGCCCGGAATGGGGAAATAAAAAAAATATATGTATATGCCATATGTATGTATGTATGTATGCAAATGTTGTAGTCGCTGCTCGAACACATAGTGAAGCAAGGTATGTTTGTTTGTATTCCTGAGATGATGTATTGTAATTATTTACACTATTTACATTGTCCGGACTATTGTCCTCATCTTTATTGTCATATTCACGTTTCGACGATTGTACGCTCCGCCCGTAAACGTTGTCAATATGTCAAAAAAGATGAGGACAACAGTCAGAAGGTATGTTTGTTTTCAATGTCGTACGGAATGGTTTAGACGGGTCGAGTAGCCAGCTAGTTGTGAAAATATCGTATTTCGTCTCTGGGTATGTTACGATGACCCAATATCGAGGAATGGGCAAAATTAATTTATTGATACTGATTTAGATTGATTTTACATCGGTTCATATACACATCTATAGATGCACTTTGAAAAAGGGCTTCTCCCTTCTCATTGTCTCGCGGCCAAATATACTAGTTGTGAAAGCTTTCTGATTGCCTGATCGAATTATATACCTTTAGAAACGGAGAAATTTCTGTCACCTTGTTATCATTTGTTAATTTCTTTTCTTACCCCGTAAAAGATTTCTGATTCGTTGGTCGAACTATGACTTTTTCTGCCTGGCGATTTTTATTATCCGTCTATTTTTAGAGGAATTTTTAGAGGAAACCTTGGTCTTTTTGTTATTTATTTCTCTATCAAGTTTAAAATGCCATAGTAAAGCCTTTTTTAAAATAGGGTGAGTGTTTTTGACGTTTTGATTGATTTATTGCCAATTTAATGTTAGGGAAATTTAACAAAGATGGAAAATAACTAGAAAATTACATGACAAATACAATTTTTAGCAGTCTAACATTTTATCGAATTTGGTTTATAATTTGTAATTTAGTTTCATAACCTTATTTATGAAAATACTTGTGGACATGTTAGAATTTTTTTTTTTAATTATATCAGCCAATTTAAATCGGTAAAGCCACTAAGACACAAGGGTTTTCTGCGTGTGAAAGAACAAGAAAAAGATAGCGATTGACATTACATTTAAATATTTGAGGATCAAAGCTGAACGGAAAGCATGAACCCGTAAGAAAGTTCCACAAGCAAGAAGTGCAAGAAAAGAAAATGTTAGCGAATTCAACTGTGAATTGATGAAAGCTTGCCGCGAATCTAGTGCTGCACTTAAATTCATAAAGTCTAGGTCAGTCTGTCAGTTAAGTGCCACACGTGATACACACTTGGGCGATCATTTATCTTTCGATGCTTGACTGACGAGGCAGACTTTTCCCGCAGTAGGTTGCCATTTCTTTCTGCTGTAGACTGGTTATCTACCAAGGCTAAAGAACCCAGTCTGTCCTGTTATTCAACCCATAACTGGGGCGGAGGAGAAAGATGGATTCATACCTTTCCTAAGTTCTCATTCCGAGCCGATATTCACCAAACCACAACGCACATCTAGGTACGTTACCATATCGAAGAATTCTTTCGAACAATTACCATGAAAGTATTTATAGAAAAGGCAGAGGGAAGCTATATTACGTCGGTGGGAAAGTGACCAAAGCCGAGGCGCCAGGTTAGGACCAATAATATTGCTGATGCTTCTTTGGATTTTATCAAGAATTTTTAAATATACAACGAAAGCACCGGACCATATATGGCAGCAGTATTCTAAGCATGGGCGAATGGTAGAGTTATAAATATGCAAGATAGATTCTGGGGGAAAAATTGTCTCGCTCGACATAGTGAATCGACTTTCTTAGCAGCAGACCTAGAAATGGGTTCAATATAGTCTTTCTACTTCATACCAGCTGAGAATGTTAAACAGTGAAGTATTTGAAATATTAAATTTAATCTATCAACTTGGAATTAAAACTAAAATAAAAGCTTCAAGAAATGTTTTTCCTATTTAAAATACATTTTAAACCTGCGGTGTCACTTTTCTTTGGAAGTATCTATATCAGTCACTTATGTACTAGGCGATTATGTATCTTTCGATACATGACTGACGAGGCAGATTTTTTTCCTGCGGTAGGTTGGCATTTCTTTCTGCGGTAGACCAGTTGGCATCCAAGTCTATTTACCCATAGCTGCGGCCGGGATAGAAGAAGAGGATTGACACCTTTTCCAAGCGTAACAGTACGTAAATGAATTTAATGGATTCGACTGGAATTCAAACTCGGCTCTCCGATTTCTCAATCCGAGACTCTATCCATTACTTCACCGTGTCTCCTACCTACCTATATATATATATATATATATATATATATATATATATATATATATATATATATATATATATATATATATATATATATATATAATCACCCCAAAACGTGTCTCAAATGTATGTTTTTTTTTCTATTAACATCGCTATTACTGTATACTTCGGAGATAATATAATTCTTTTTTAAATGCTATTTGTTGAATATTAATATAAACCCAAGACTATGAAAATGGATGTATATATTTTTTATTGAGAATAATCAATAAAAATGGTAATTTATTAATTATTTATTCACAAGAATAATCTTATATTTACAAGATTATAAAAATGTGTGAACCAACAAGACAATATTTATTATTTACCTTTTCATAAGGAAATAAATTTAAAAATTATCTTTTTATTCATAAATTCATGAGTGTCTTTGAAATATAGAATAAAAAATTAAAGAAACACAAAACGACAAATAAATATAATTATCAATTTTGAAAAGAAATGTATTTTTCTGACATTACTTTCTTTTTCTCTCTCTACAAAAATTCACTATCGTAGGTTGTGAATTAAAACATTTTTCTCGATAATTTACAGCAATAATATCAGTCCCTATTTATTTATTAGATTGTTTATTTAAAAGAATAATAACAAACGTACCCGCATATTTTTCTCCAATAGGTGTAGATAGGTTCGCCTATCGTCCGGTTCACCATCCTTCCGTACTGTGATGTATTCGAAATATTACATAGTTCGGGTTCCGTAATATCTTTTCAAAGTGACTTTATGTGAAGGGATCATAAAGAATGATGGTTTTAAAAGAAAAAAAACTCCGCGCAAAATAAATGTAAACAAACTACGGAGATTGGTTGCGTATACGAAGAAAGATTATGCCGAATTAAGGTGTCGAATAAAGATGATATAATTTCATTATTTATATTATTATATTCTTATAACTTAGGACGCTGAAGGTAAAAGCCTAAAAATCAGCCCGAATGTCAGCTTCTAAGCTAGTAGTAAATAAAATTACATAGTTTCTGCGGAGAGGTTATACTTTCATTATTATAGTTAAGTATTCATACTATTTTAATATTCCATATTCTAGATAGTGCAAACGTCTCGCTCTTCAGTGCTTTACCTGAATGCGTGTAATTTCTTTAAATTCTTCATATAACGAATGTAATTTTTCATGCTTATATTTTCGAATGAATAAATAATTTTTTCGTTGAACCACGTGTTTCAGTGTATTAAAATATAAAATAATATTGTCATAGATTATTATGTCTATCTTCCTAACTATGAATGTATTCATTCATAGGTAGGGTGATAGACATAATATTCCGGCATACTTTTGATACGAATTAAATCTTTAGTAGCACTCTCCGGATTTACCGCCAATCTAGTCGTACGCTGCTCGTATTTGGCGCCAATCTAGCCACATATTACAAAGTAAATCTTTATGGAAATTTTGTAGATGTTACAATTCAATTCGTGTATTAATGAAAACAATGTGACGAAGTGCAATCCTCATTGGCGCCATTAATCCATTGGCATCAAGTGGAAAGCATTACGTCTTTTCGGAAAGAGGCAGGTGATATTCGAAGAAGATAAAGTATCATGGAAAGTTCCAAGTATACAGACTGCGATGGATAAATTGTCGTCTAAATTAAGCAAAAAAAAAAATGAAAATAACACTGACATCACATTTTAACAGGTATATTTACCAAAATTATACAAAAATATCTTGAAATACTGAAGAATGTATTTATTCAATAATATCGCTACTGTCTTCAATCACGCCCTCCAGATGACTTTGGAATCTCCCGCAACTCTTATGGGCGGTCTCCTTGTTTAAGTTCGTGAATGCTGACATAATATTTGCCTTCGATTCATCTTTGGTGTTACAAGGAGTTCTCTTGGTCATAATAATCAAGGGGGTTGCACTTTCTGGCTTGATGTGGTCGCAGAAATTGTCTGGGTTTGTGTGGCATCGTACAGAATCATGTTGCCAGATATACGATCTTCCAGCAGTCTGGACTGATACCCAAACACTCTGAATGTTCGCATTGGAGCTTCCGACGCGAATGATAAAATTCTATTGGAGTGAATTGCGTCATGGTGCTCTTTTTCTCACAGACAGTACTGTTGTGAGGTCAAAGTTTAGCACTAGTCAGTCGCTAAGTTCGTACCACTACTACGTTATTCTCAGTGACGAGTTATATAGGCTTTCTCTTGCACTTATGCAAATTAGGCATATTAATTTGCCAGTATCACTACAGGTACCCAATTTATTCTACTATACTATGCATTCTACAAAATCAAAAACAAACAATGCGCATGCGCGAAATTAAAATATAAAATGGCGACAATTTACCCATCGTACCCTGTATATACGGCTTTACTTGTGGCATCAAATATAACTCACTATTACTATTCGAATATTTACTTGTCTAAATAGAATAATTTCGGTATTATTTCTTTTCTCTTAAAATCTTTGCTCAGCAGGGCTATCTAATAGTTGAAATTAGTCGATTTTAACAAAAGATTTTGAAGGATTTTGTCTTTGTGAATTTTAAGCGGTTATAATTTGTCTGTTTCGTTTGACTTCGCCCAAAATATAGACTGGGCTCTCGAACCTTAGATGGTATCAAGTCTAGAAGGAACATGTGAATTAAAAATCTTGGAGAAGGCAACAGGAAACCACTCTAATATATTTCTCAAGAGGTCAAAACAGCTCATAAGAAATAAAGAAATGCAATCAGTGAAGTGTCTTGATTACCTACGTCCTGAAAGTAAATATTTTTTACTCATTACAAGCTTCAAGAGACACTCAAGGTAATGAGCTAGTGAATGAGATGTGTAATATGAATGTAAGATGAATAAAAGGAAGTGAAGATTATGATGATAAGGGGGATAGAAAACGATTGACCTTTGATTGAGGATGTTAAGATTTTAATGTTCGGTGATGCATCCACGCATATGTCTGTTCCACAAAGTAAGTTATCTGTTTGATTGAAACGTTCGCCTTACAACTGAAATACGGGGTAAATGTGGCTGATTCGACTCTGTGGACCTAGTCTGACGAGTCCTAACTATAATGGACTGAACGGCAAATATTCAACGTCGCTTTCTCGGAATCAGTATTCCCGAGAAAAATCCTGCTTGCTGTTCTGTACACGACGAAGCCATATCGGGAATTTATAAATGTCTCGATGAACGCGAAACGAAGTGTGATCGGTTTCTCTCATTAGTGGATTGACAAACAATCGGATGGATGACGTTATTCAAATTAGTGGGGCGGGAATTGAGTTTCAAGGTGGCGGTCCCGGGAAATACAAGCGAGTCAAAACAAGAAAGATGAGATTGTTCGAAATGATTATCGAAGTGTTCGCGAGACCGGTTTCAATATCGTCTTTGATTTACATCAGAGGGAAACTGATCTAGTTATGTTTTGAATTCGCCTTCTTATCGTTATTTAAGAGCAAAGAGAAAACTTCACGAACGCACGCAAATGCATAATAAATAAAACTTGACAATAGACATACTTGCATATACATAGACGTATATAACAAAATGAACTTACACAAGTTTACGAATATATACATATGAAATATTAAGGCTATTCTTGAAAATAGCGTGTGTGTGTGTGTGTGTGTGTGTGTGTGTGTGTGTGTGTGTGTGTGTGTGTGTGTGTGTGTGTGTACACGATCTACAGGGCGTTTCACAAAATAAAAGGAAATTTTCGATTTACTATATGATTGAAAAAATTAACTAACATATAAAAAGAAATAAAGTATATATTTTACTATATGAATGAAGTAAAAAAAATAAATAACATAAAAAGAAATAAAGTATATATTTTACTATATGAATGAAGTAAAAAAATTAACTAACATATAAAAAGAAATAAACTATATATTTTACTATATGAATGAAGTAAAAAAATTAACTAACATATAAAAAGAAATAAACTATATATTTTACTATATGAATGAAGTAAAAAAATTAACTAACATATAAAAAGAAATAAACTATATATTTTACTATATGAATGAAGTAAAAAAATTAACTAACCTATAAAAAGAAATAAACTATATATTTTACTATATGAATGAAGTAAAAAAATTAACTAACATATAAAAAGAAATGAACTATATATTTTACTATATGAATGAAGTAAAAAATTAACTAACATATAAAAAGAAATAAACTATATATTTTACTATATGAATGAAGTAAAAAAATTAACTAACATATGAAAAGAAATAAACTATATATCTTACTATATGAATGAAGTAAAAAAAATAACTAACATAAAAAGAAATAAACTATATATTTTACTATATGAATGAAGTAAAAAAATTAACTAACATATAAAAAGAAATAAACTATATATTTTACTATATGAATGAAGTAAAAAATTAACTAACATATAAAAAGAAATAAACTATATATTTTACTATATGAATGAAGTAAAAAAATTAACTAACATATAAAAAGAAATAAACTATATATCTTACTATATGAATGAAGTAAAAAAAATAACTAACATATAAAAAGAAATAAACTATATATCTTACTATATGAATGAAGTAAAAAAAATAACTAACATAAAGTTTTAAACCATTTGTTGTTCGAGGATTCTGGAGTTAACAAATTTTCAGCGGGAGGTGATTATGCTTTTTAAGAAAAAACATCCAACTTTTTTTACCCCCCTCAAAAAAGAAATATCGAAAAACATTCACATTTAATAGATTTAAAAATATGTCTTTCAAACAATAAGACGTCAAATAGATAAAATACGAATAAATGCATAATGTCATGTAAAACGTTTTAATAAAATTGACACTATTTCCATGAAGATTTGCCAAGGTTACAATATAAATAAAAAGACCATCAAGCGGCTACAAATTAATGTCTATCCAACAACGTGCCGAAATAATGTCTTAAAATGCTTTAATATCTGGTTGGAAGAAAAGTTCTCGTGGTTTCTAAAGTTGAATCGAGAATTCCTCTTCCAACCAGATAAAATTGAAAATATTTCCATAATGTTCATTTTGAATCGTACTCTTTTCTTCCTCCCCAATCACTTCCTTACTCCCTAATAAGCTCAGTAGGATGGGCTAGGCGATAGAAAATCTTTAATCGTGCTATTAAATAGGCAACTAGTTCTCTTCGATTTACTGTCGAACTAGCTAGATGCAACCGTATATAATTTTTTTCTTTCCTGTAGAATTCCTTTCCAATAGCTTTCTTCCTCGCAACCTACACTCAATGTAAATGAAACGCCAATCTTCTGTCTTCCTGAAACCTTTTCTTTTTATTGTTCTTTCTCTTCACTAAACCCGTCTAATTCTCTTCCACCCCTTGTAATTACTTGCGTCTTAGTGACGTTATTCCCTTGCATGGGGAAATGATTTTTTTTAAATTAACAAGTGGCTGTAGGTATGTTTCTTGGCAACCGAGGCTATATCGGAGAGTTCCATTTGAGTAAACTGTAAGTATGCAGTAAAAATACTATATTTTCCTCGCAATATTTCGAAAATGAAATCCTGCGTTCCTTTGTGTCGAAAAAATTCCGATATTAACGGATTCCGCAGAAATGTGAGCGCTTTCCTTCTCGCTGGTACAAAGTTCAATGTAGCTGGAGAAGGATATGATTTTATATCGTTGGAATCCTCTCAATCTATGTTATCTAGAAAAAAATCTAATTTCTTTAGTTGCCGCTTTTTAAAAACAGCTGTTTCTTTTCTTTTTAAAAACAGCTGTTTCTTTTCTTTTTAAAAACAGCTGTTTCTTTTCTTTTTAAAAACAGCTGTTTCTTTTCTTTTTAAAAACAGCTGTTTCTTTTCTTTTTAAAAACAGCTGTTTCTTTTCTTTTTAAAAACAGCTGTTTCTTTTCTTTTTAAAAACAGCTGTTTCTTTTCTTTTTAAAAACAGCTGTTTCTTTTCTTTTTAAAAACAGCTGTTTCTTTTCTTTATAAAAACAGCTGTTTCTTTTCTTTTTAAAAACAGCTGTTTCTTTTCTTTTTAAAAACAGCTGTTTCTTTTCTTTTTAAAAACAGCTGTTTCTTTTCTTTTTAAAAACAGCTGTTTCTTTTCTTTTTAAAAACAGCTGTTTCTTTTCTTTTTAAAAACAGCTGTTTCTTTTCTTTTTAAAAACAGCTGTTTCTTTTCTTTTTAAAAACAGCTGTTTCTTTTCTTTATAAAAACAGCTGTTTCTTTTCTTTTTAAAAACAGCTGTTTCTTTTCTTTTTAAAAACAGCTGTTTCTTTTCTTTTTAAAAACAGCTGTTTCTTTTCTTTTTAAAAACAGCTGTTTCTTTTCTTTTTAAAAACAGCTGTTTCTTTTCTTTTTAAAAACAGCTGTTTCTTTTCTTTTTAAAAACAGCTGTTTCTATTTTTGCCACTCAGTGCAGAAGCTCTTTGAAGCTTCGAAATATGTCTAAATTTGATTTGTTCTTTGACCTGTTCCAAGAAGTTACTGGATACGTTGGCTAACAGCTACATGTGAATTATCGCCGTGTTCGCATTTTCAGATATCTGTTAGACAAATTGGATTTTATTTCGACACTTCGTGTAAGAAAAAGCAGTTGTTCAACGTTGTCAATTGTTCTGTGAAGTCGCTAAATATTTTATTAAGGGAGCCCGATCCTTTATATAATTGTCGCTTTTTATCATACCTGAATTGTTCAAGAATTAACTTCTTTGTCAAATACAACAACAAAGGAATAAAGATCAATTTTACAACGATACGATCCTAAGAGAACTCGATGTCATACCAGGATTTATCATTGGGAGGCACAATCTTAAAGACATAAGACAAGCAGATGTTATCAGATTGATGGCCGAAACAAAAGAATTGCAAGAACTCCTAGAAAATATAGTTAAAAAAAAACGGGAAGAAATAATTAACTATTAATTGTAAGAAGACAAAATGTTTACAAGATGGAGAAGCCAAGATGCGAGTTACGATCTGGAGACGAGGAAAAACAAGCAAGTATACAAATCTAAATCTCTGGAAAGTGTTTCAAAAGATGGAGACAACATGGTACTGAAGTCAAAAGACACATTGGAATAGCGAAAGTGCCTTCCAAATGCTAAACAAAGTATTAAGAAACATGAAAGATTTTGTTAGCAACAAATAAAAGTGTGCTGAACACTTATGTAACAACGGCCTTCCTATACGGTACTGAATATTGGACAAAGAAAAAGAGACGTGAAGAAGTAGAAATGTGTTTCTACAGAAGGCTGCTAAGAATATCATAGACAGAGGTTCACTGTACATTTTCTGTAACTAACTATTTTCATGGTGATTGTTCTGATGAACTTCTACGAGTCTATGAACAGTACTAAATTGGCTGGTAGGTTCCATCATTTTACAGTTGAAATTGCTAGATATAAAATTTAAGTTTTATACTAATAGATTTTTTCTATCACTTCTCGATTGTGAAAGTCTCTTGTGGCTTCTTGTTTATTTGTAACCGGTAAGTATCCGAATGTTTATAACCCTCAAGACAGTGATTTTCACACCCCAGTACATGATGTCCACAAAGTCTTTAGACAGTTTCCAAAAGTCATTACAAAAAAACTTAGAAAATTATTTTTTTTTTGCATATTTATGTTATTATTAATGTTATTCTACTTATATTGTTTTTGTGATACTGTTTTGTCTTTCAGACTGAAATTAAATTTATTTTTATCTTTCGAATCGTGTATGTAGTGAGAGCGAGGCCAAGTCGACATCATTCAGCTTCTTAGCGCTGTTCTTTTAATTATCGCTTGTAAATATCCCAAATTGTAATAATAGTGGTTTTGTTGAGAAAGGTTAAATACTATATTTGCCTGGACGTAAATTTACGCTGGAACACTCAGAAATGAATACAAGTCCAATACGTCTTTGGCTTAATAAATTACCTTTCTCTTTTGCTTAAAACAGCATTCTCTACGTCGAAATTATCGTTAGACTCTGTACGATGAACGACTCATCCACTGAACGTGATTCGTAAAAAAAGACGCGTAAGTGTAAATATTGTTGCTTCTTTGAGAGGCGAGGGCAGTCTGTGTGAACGCCAAATATGAGACGAAATTGTTTTTATGTTTTTCTTCAAAATGTATAATTTGTTCTGATAATAACGATGTCGATTGTGTTTTCTTTCCTCACCATTGCACATATACGAGGGTAATTCAATAAATAAGGTCAATTTTTCGGTATAAGGACTTCTAATACAGATAGAAGCTTACTTTTTTTATTTTTTTCAACGTAGTCTCCCAGCACTGTCACACACTTTTCCTATCTGTGCACAAGCTTCCGTATTCCCTCAGCGTAAAAGTCTTTTGACTGATGTCTCAGCCAGTCGCTCACAACACTTTTGACTTCATCGTCACATTTAAACTTCGTGCCTCTCATGAACGCTTTCAAGGGACCAAACAGGTGAAAGTCTGAAGGGGCAAGGTCTGGGCTGTAAGGGGGATGAGGGAGCAGTTCCCAGCCCAGCTCGTTGATGGTCTGCACCGTTTGGGCTGCTGTGTGAGGCCTTGTGTAGTCATCATGCAAGATGACTACTTCTGACTGATGACCCCTGCGTTTGTTCTTTATGTCTTTCTTGACCTGCCTCAGCAGTTCACAGTAGTTAGCACTGTTCACAGTGCTTCCTTTCTCAAGGAATTAAATGGTGATTGAGCCTTGCATATCCCAAAAAACGGTGAACATCACCTTCCTGGTGGACCGCTGGGACTTGAACTTCTGCTTCACTGGAGAGCCTAAGTGCTTCCACTCCATGGACTGCCGCTTGGACTCAGACTCATAGTGCCAAACCCATGTCTCGTCACATGTGACCATCTTCTTCAGAAACACATCACCATCCTTCTCATAGCGGGAAAGACACTGCTGGGACAACTCGACCCTCCTCTGTTTGTGCTCTGCAGTTAGCATCTTTGGCACCCACCGGCAGCTGACCTTCGAGTAGCCAAGGTCATCATGGACAATTTTGTGTGCTGTCCCAACATATAAGCTCAAAATCCTTGCAATGTCATCCACTGTCAGAATGAATGAGGTCATTGACTGATTCGATCACCTCAAGAGACCTCACTTCTATAGGCCTCCCAGGCCTGTCTTCATCCTCAACACTGCTCCGTCCTTCTTTAAACAAATTAGCCCACTTGTAGACATTCTTTTGGCTGAAACATGTGGCACTATACACAGTTGACATTCTCCTATGAATTTCAACTGGTTTGCACCCTTCAGCAACCAAAGACTTGATAACTGACCGCTGTTCAATCCTGGAGCATGCTTCTTGGTCGGCCATCTTTGTTAATCGCCAAAACTTTCAAAGTTTCTTTTTAATCTGCAAAAGAAATTAAATCCATGTGAAAAAGAAGTAAAACAAAAAAAATTAAAAAAAGAGTAAGCTTCTATCTGTATTAGAAGTCCTTATACCGAAAAATTCACCTTATTTATTGAATGACCCTCGTACATGTATTTGGAATGCAAATTGCATCCAAAGGACAGACAAATAAGAGACACTATTCAATAAATTATTTTAAGTTCAATAAACATTCGATCATAATGGCGCCATTAAGAAGATTTATTTTCTGTTTCTGGTCTGAGGTGGGTGGAGAAGGAAACTGCGAATAATTGACTATAATTTAAGAAACAACTCTCTCACCAATTCTTGTTGAAATTGTTACTATTACTTACTATTGTAAGAAATGGATTCCGTTCCAATTAAAACTGAAATAATTATTATATATTCCCTTTTCACACTGTCCCGATTTCACTAGCATCCTTCTCCTTTGACTTTACCTTCTCTTTGTGTAGAAAATATAAGTATCATTAACCCTTTGCTTGTCTCGGGTATTTTCGTGCGTACTATCCAAACTTTCATGCTTGTTTTCAGATTTATAACTATTGCAAGGCAATTCAGATTAGAATGTGCTGATATATAGTGCTTCACATAATAAAATCGTACAAAGCATAAGTTATTTACACTAAGCTCTGTGATGCACAAGTTTTGTTATTATGTGAAACACTATATATAATCACATTCTACTTGCAAAATAAGATGAGTTGTCTTGCAATAGTTATATATCTGAAAACAGGCAAGCGTCCTGTGGTCATATAAGATGCACAAAATATTAGATTATGCTTTCCTCAGACAGTCCTGCTCAATAGTAGACTCTTTTCTTAGGCGTCCTTAGTTTTGCTACTCTTTTAAAGTCATGGCTTGCGTGCACCTCATATGATGCGTGGGCGGGTAAATCATATGTCCAGTGCATCACTTATGATGCGTAGGACAGGCAATAGTTTAAAGAGTGTTAATTTTTTCGTAGGCGACGTATTTTTGTTGGTGTTTCGTGAAAAAAGACCATCGCTGATTTAATGATCTTTGGTCAAAATAAAATCGTCTTAACATGGCAGGAGGACAGTTGAGAAGGTATTGGCACGACCAAGAAGCCCTTTCAGAATAAATTTAGATATTTGTTATTTTGAACAGATTTTAGTAAAGAGATCAGACCGAGAGATTTTCGGCGCTCTTTTCATCTAAAACAATACATATGTGCGTGTGAGAGAGGCGTATTTTATTTATTAATATTTAATTTAACCACATATATATATATATATATATATATGTATATATATACATATATATTACATTAACTTATTTGTATATATATATAAACACCGATCAAAATATATATATAAATAAAAACACCAATCAAAATAAAAATAAATAAATAAATATATAAGATAAAAATTTTAAAAAATTAAACAAAAACAAGCAAAATAATTTGACACAAATAAATAAATAAACAAATAAACGACTTCCGGTAAAATAACCGCCAAAATAGACTACCCACAATGCACCACTGACCCATATATATAAATAGCCGAGAAAAATTACAGCACTCGTGGCCTGACGATTGCATCTAGTATGAAACAGACTGTCGCCTCTAAGTGTTGACTTCTATGTTCACTTTTATATTTATATATATATATATGTGTGTATATATATATATATATATACACACATATATATGTATGATTCCTCTTCTCATCGCTCCAGGTATGGGTAAATAGCAGGACAGACTAGGTTCTATAGCCTTTGATGGCAACTGGTCTAGGAGAAGGACAACTCTGAATTCGGCCCTTCAAAGAGTGTGGATGGTTCTTCACAAATCCTTCACCACTATAATCAAATCTCATGTGCTGGTGTCGAGCTGTTGGTTCTTAACAACTGAGCTGCTTGACCCTGATACGTCGAATTCGACGGGAGAGTCGAGTATATATATATATATATATATATATATATATATATATATATATATATATATATATATATATATATATATATATACAAGTTTAGGATTGGTATATACGGAGTGAATTCCAATAACCAACAATTACTATTCTTAAAAAGTGCTCAATACAGAGTAGAGCAGATATAATTATTTATTTGAATATTATAACATAAATATGTTATAAAATCACGACAAAAATAGCCATTTTGTTTCAAAACGTGACACCAGAAGTGTTGAAACAAAATGGCTATTTTTGTCGTGATTTTATAACATATTTATGTTGTAATATTCAAATAAATAATTATATATATATATATATATATATATATATATATATATATATATATATATATATATATATATATATATATATATATATATATCGTTTTTCTTGCATCAACCGATTCTATACATTAGTATGAGAAATTTTAGCTTCTTTTTTCGGTGAAAAAATATTGATCTGTAAATTGTTGGAAAAATCAGATAATTATTGGATTTTAATGAAACTGTCAGGACTTATTCATAAACGAATTAAATTATTTTCTTTTCTTAGTAAAAATATTTTTTACATCAGTTATCAATAACTTTTTTAATTTTATGAAATTTGGAGAAATGTATTTTCGTAGCGGTTAATTATTATATTAGTTATAAGGAGAAATTCTTAAAATTTAAATCATCAATTTCCTGAAAATCTGCTCTGAATTGTAAAATAAAAAATGCAATAAAACTAAGACATTATTTAATTAGAAAATTTTTTAATTGCTTTTATGAATAACATGTATTATGGACACCATTGCCTTAAGAAAAATCTTTTTTTATAAATACGGACGTTCATACACGACATTATCAGAAAATAATAGTGGTTACTATAGTAAATTTAACATTTATTGGCAATTTTCAAACATTTCCTAAACAAGGGTCTTCGTAAGCCAAACTATAAAGCCAAAGTACCTAAAAAACTGAAAAGCCAAAGTACCTGAAAAACCCTTTGATTTATTTAACTTGAAAGAGAGCAGGTTAAAATTGATTTGTGTCAGCCCCACTGTCTTCCCACTGAGCAATGGTGAGAGGAAAAAGATCATTCCGGCCTTCAACTTACATACCATATGAATTATCAATTATTAATCAACGTTTAGTAAATTTTTAAGATTACTGGGTAATAAAAAATTACATATATATATATATATATATATATATATATATATATATATATATAAGGTGTTTGTAGAGGGTGAGATATCTAACTACAGAAACATGAATAAACACATACCTGAAATTATAGAACAAATAATAACAATTATTTATTAAGTTGAATACTGGCGTTTTCTAAAATAAAAAGATCAGTGCCTACCAGAGCAAATACTTCGTTGTGGGAACGACAGACACCGGTCATAAATCATACGTGTAAACTTCTCAGGAGCATACTTGGTTTTAGTATGCGAAGCTCGAACTTACAAATAAATCAGCGGTGTGTTAGATATCGTGTCAAATTCTTCATCAGGGAGTAGTGAGGGGAATTTAACGGCCCAGATGTGCCGTTCCTGGTCCGGCAATATGGTTACTTCTTCTCTGTTGCTATACCTGCTAACTCTTTAAATGCCGATTCTCCTCTGCTTATATCGTTAGAAATAGGCTCAGCTTGAAAACAATTTTAAATTCCCGATCTTCCGTTAGATTCGCCAGTGTTGAATCCCTAATTCTGATTTTTTTTTGTTTTCTTATTTTGCTGAAACTACGTCCGCGCGTTTATTACGTTACAGCATTTAAATGTTTGAGGTAACTTATACTTTAATTCTGGTTATATTCGTCCGTACGCAAAAAAATAACTTTTAGGTTTTTGCAGGTGCGGCACGTTAACGTTGTTTCCGTCAAGTAATTTATAGAGTTATGTATTCTACTGCATTTTTACAGTTATGTATTTGCCAAACATTAAGCTAACGATAACTCGGTCAACCACTCATACAAACATCCGCCAGTCTTAAGAAAATGATTTTCTGTCATAAGTTCATCTAAAAATAAGTAATATTTGTTTTCATTCAAATTGATTAAAATTTAAATCAATAAATCATCTTCAAATAAAGTTTCAGAGAAGTATATTTCATTTTTGAAAAACGTTTTAATAAAGAAACTTATGTTGTGTTCTCTGATTTGTCATTATGGATAGTTTAAACTCACTTTCAAACATATTAAAGTATTTTGTTTATTGTAAATATTAAATACAAACTATTAGCTAGGAATTAGAACTGAAATAAAAGCTTGAAGAAAGTATTCTTTTTCTTTTTTAAAATGCATTTTAAATTAGATTATAGATATAACTTTTTATTAGAGGTGTATATATATATATATATATATATATTTGTCATCTACAGACTGTTTCGCTGTTTCACAGCTCATCAGTGTGGCTAGACGTCCGGTTGCCTCTAGCTAGGATCGAAACCCGACTGAATTTGGGTCAGTCGGAACTTCTCCCACTAAGCCGTCGGTGCACGGTTGGGATGAAGGTGAATTTTAGCGTGCTTATTTTTAGATTTAGATAAACATAGTGACTGACAGTGACTCAATTCTGCCGAAGAGTCGTGCAATATTAGCTTAAATAGTTACTGTTTACAAATTCACACCTCAAACCAGAGAGCTATATATATATATGAAAGTGAACATTGAAGTCAACACTCAGAGGCGACAGTTTGTTTCATGCTGGACGCAATCGTTATATATATATGTGTATGTGCCTGTGTGTGTGTGGCTTTAATTCGGAATATTCTGGGAACGGAGCCTGACCAATATCGAAGAGGGATCTTTTTGTAGATGTAGGGGGAAGATAGAAATGAACACTGCATCAGTTTCATGCCTTAAATGGTCGTTACAAGAAATCTCAATATTGCTTGTTTAGTCACACACACACACACACACTTTATCTCTCTCTCTCTCTCTCTCTATATATATATATATATATATATATATATATATATATATCAAGTATGTGGTGCAGTTCAATTTACATTACATGAATCATTCATACAAAAAGCAGATAGTGAAGTTAATGATATAAATGGCGAGAATGATTCTTGCTATTTATATCATTAACTTCACTATCTGCTTTTTGTATGAATGTTTCATGTAATATATATATATATATATATATATATATATATATATTTCTCTCCCTTCATACATTTATATATATATATAGAGAGAGAGAGAGAGAGACACACACTGATAGAAAGAGAGGGGAAGGGAAAGAGAAAGATAGGCTGCAGTAAGTGCCGTTTTAACAGCATTGTCGTTGCGGGGTAAACCAATTCACTGTAAATCCTACTCACCCACCCAAAGTAAAAACAAAAACCTATACAATTTAGTTTTCTTGGACCTTCAAGAAAATCATTGTTTAAACATGAAAAAACAGTAATCAAGTTAGGATTAATGAAGACACATTTCAACAAAATATTCTAAGTCTTGAAAAGGAAAAAAAATTTTCAACATATAAATAATGATTAATTGTTTTACTGACGTAAATCATACGCTATGAATTATCATTTATTAATCAACGTTTCTCTACATAGAATTGCAGAAAAAACTTCGATTTCTTGGTCAATAAATATTAACGTATCTGTTTAAAATAATATTTTAAAATTTGAAATAAACGCCACATTTTTATTTTTACCTTAAACAGTCATCACGTTGTCTTTATTAACTTTCTCGAATGCGCAGGACGAGAGACGTAATCTAGACCTTTCGAACATTATATCCACTATAATAATGATTGAGGTAATAAATATGTCGGATTAAGACTAAATCCATTAATTCTTCATATACCAGGTGTAACGGCAAAATTGTACAAATTGAGTAATATCGTGCGGTAGTTGTCCATTCCACAAAATGCTTAATATGTAAAAAATACTAATCTGAGTTTATTTTTCCCCGGTTTTAGACACCATTTTTCGTAAGAATCACTGAAAACCCCATTGAGATATTTAGCTAGAAAGAGAGCAGGTTCCCAACTGAGCAATGGTGAGAGAAAAAGATCATTCAAGCTCTCAGTAATGTTACGAACATTCATACACTAGCTTCTATCTTAAAAGTCTATTTAAAAGCCATCAAGAGCATGGTGAATTAATTTATAAAAGAGGGAACATTAGAGAAGAAAACTGGATCAGGAGATCGCAACAGCAAGAGGGATCATCATTTCTACTTAGAGATAATGAGATAAATTAGAAAAGATCCAACTCAATCCATAAGACGTTTAGCATCATGTAAGTGAGCCATTCAAAGCGGCAGATTACTGGGTGAGATGGTTAAAATGGATGGGGAAAGATGTAGTAAGAATTACATATTATGAGGATATTTAAGATATACATAATGTAACAGCATCATTGTCCATTCCACAAAATATTTAATATCTAAAAAAACACTAAACTGATTTTCTTTTTCCCATGTTTTTAGATAAGACATTTAGCCATTTTGACACCATTTTTCGTAAGAATCACTGAAAAACCCTTTCATTTAACTAGAACGAGAGCAGGTTAAAATTGATTTATGTCAGCCCCACTCTCTTCCCACTGAGCAATGGTGAGAGGAAAAAGATCATTCCGGCCTTCAGTAATGGTACCAATATTCATACTCTGGCTTCCATCTTCAAAGTCCATTCAAGAGAACGGTGAATAAGTTTTAAAAAGTGAGAACAGTAGATCATAACAACAAGAGGGATCATCATTTCAACTTAGAGCTAAAGAGATGAATTAGAAAAGATCCAACTCAATTCATAAGACGCTTTGCATGTGAGTGAGGCGTTTCAGCTATGACAGTCCATAGAACAGCGAAAAAAGGACTTGAAAATGAATCGTAGGTGAAAACTTTGAGGCACAGGATAGAAGTTACAAGGTTAGAGAGGGCGATGATCATCTTGAATAAGATGGAAAATAATCCTGGAATAATAAATATATATATATATATATATATATATATATATATATATATATATATATATATATATATCAATCCTTCATGAGCTGATGATCCTTAGCTATAATTAATTAATGATGAACAATTCATTTTCGTTTATAATTGATTTCATCAGGATTCTTCTGTTAAGCTTGGAGAATAATTATACATTCTTGTTGCTGGAAGTATAGTCCAATAGTGTTATAAAAAAACCTGGGAGAATTCCACTAAAATAACTTTAATCATTTCTAAGATACAACGGTTCAAAACTTAATCTAACAGTTGGACAAATTTGCTGTTACATGCTTTGGACAATTTTGCTATTACATCCAGTAAATCGGTTCACACTATGCTCACAGAGACAAAGATTCTAGTGATGAAGACGAATCGTCTCGGGAGTATGTTACACAAAGTAACAGTTTTGTGGAAGGAGCTGTCTGGGTGAAAGTTATTCTTTAGCAAAGGGATACAAAGGGAATGGAGATGATTTGTTACCATGAAAATGGCATAGCGGATCCTGTGATGGTTTTAGCGGGTAAAACTAAGAAAATGAGTACGTTTGAACACTTGCCTTAGCAATAGAGTAGGGTGGGAAATTTTCGTCTGTGGGTTGGTCAGTTGGTTGTTTTGTTTAGAGGCATATCAACCTCTATACATTATTTAATGATGATATATATATATATATATATATATATTGTACGCAGTTTTATTTTATTTTTAGACATAATAATGGTCTAGTGATACACGGGAGAGAAAAGCTGGATTTCTACCTTTTCCAATGGTATTTACGCGTAAGAGAATATAACGAACTCAACTGGAATTGGAACACGACTCTCCGATTAAAAATTCCGAGCCATTATCCATTGCACCACCCGCAAATCCAAACTTACAGAACCTGATATTCCCAAGTGGCCATCCATCTAGGCTCGACTTTGCTTAACTTTGGTGATCGTACGGAAAACAGTCTCAATGTAATGTGGTCGGAAGCCTTGCTCATCTGTGGGATAAGTGGAGTGGAAAAGTATGTACGCATGCTAATTCACTAATATATGTGTTTGTTTGTTTTTTTACTAATGTTTTCCCAATATAAGGCCCAAGAGTCACTCAAGATAGAGGGTTATTGTGCGGACATATATTAGGGTAGGAAAGGGCACTCCTTAGGAGTAGAGAGCTGAAGCAGACTTTAGAAGGAACATAAACCCAATCGTAAACAGGAAACAAGAGATATACCTCTAACCCTATTTAAAAGACCAAGGAGGAGTGTGAACTGGGCGATAGGCGAACCTATCTATTCTTGTTGGCGAAGGAGATAAAAAATGAAATGAAATAAATAATGAATAAAATTCCAGAGTTCAGGCGCAGACGTTAGGAGTATAGAGCTGAAGCAGACTTTAAAAGGAAGTGGAAATTCCGTCCCAAACGGGTTAACAAGGGATAAACCTCTATCCCTGTTCAAAAGACTGGGGAGGAGTGTTAACCGGGCGATAGGCAAACCTATCTAATCCTGTTGGTGTAGGAGATAAAAAATAAAATGAAATATGGAATAAATATAGATTTCTAAACCAAAATATTTACAGAAAAATGCATATATATTCTTCTTCTTCTTCTTCTTCTTCTTCTTCTTCTTCTTCTTCTTCTTCTTCTTCTTCTTCTTCTTCTTCTTCTTCTTCCAGGTGCCGTGTCCCTTCAGGACGTGGGTGATCCTGACTCTTCACAACTTCCTATCCTTTGCATATCTTAGTACTGTTTTGGTCAGTTGGTTGTTTTGCTATCGATTTACGCGAGCTTGTTGGGTAGATTTTCATTGTTTCCACCCTGCCCCCCTGCCTGCGATATGTCCTGTGATTGTCTTAATTTCCAAGCCTTCTTTCCATATTATGTGTTTCTTTTTCTTTCTAAGTAGAAATTAGGTTTTCTTTTTATTTTCCCCGTTTATTTACAGCTAAAGTACTTTTTAGCAAAATAAAAAGCGTCCATATATTAGGTTGGTGTCAATTATCAGGCGTTTTTAATACTAAATATCATTCCAAAACGCCTGATAATTATGCACCAGCCCAACATATTAGAATGCATATACTCACACACATATACTAGATACTAACTAATAGTCCGAAGAATTTGACCCCTAAAAATTATTTATCCTAAAATCTACGTCTTTATCAAAGTTGCTATTTGCTTGTTGTTAGCACATTTAAAAGGCTACTGGAGTATTTTGAAGTAGTGTAATAATTAGTAAGTTTGTCTCGCTAGATCAATTACAACTGAGGAGCAAGTTCGATCCTCATTGGGTGCCCATACATTCGGCCTTGTGCCACATCTAAGCTACACTTAGTAAATGATGGCACTTTGATGTGATATAATAGTTAACAAGCTTGTCTCTCTAGATCAGTTATGACTGAGAAGTGAGTTCGATTCTCCCTGGATGCACCATACTTTAGGTCATGTGCCACATCTAAGCTACGATTAAAATATCACCATGTGCAGAGATTACTGCTCACGAAGGTTAGAGGCAAAAGACCGTGCAACATTCGGTTTGGGTGCCCTGTTAAAATTCTTTGTCATTTTGGATAGCACCAGAAATATTTTTTCTTATTACGATGAAGGTTACGTCTAGTCGATAAACGTGTTTAGGTAGACAATATTGTATTTTTTAAAAACATTAACTGGCCTCTACTGGCCTGGGAAGTCGAGAGTTATAATAAAGAAATTGCACCTTTGGACAGGTTTCCAACCTGTGTCCCGATTTTATTGGGTAAACAACTTTAATATTTAGTGTGCTTTAGGCAGCTCGGCCACAAGGGATTTCACTGCAACGTAAAGCTCAGTGACCCCTTTTGAGACATACACATTCCTCGTTGGGACCTTGTTTTGGATAATGTAAAGTAAATATGAAAAAATAAACTTATTCATGATTACACTTGCTTTGTTAACATTTCACCCTGATCAAGGGAATAAAGCCACTAAGATTCGAGGGGTTACTGAGTGTGAGATAATATTAGAAATAGAAAACGTTATTAAAGGGGGAGTACAATGAAAGAACAGGAATTAATAATAGAGAAGTTAACGATTGACATTGCATTTAAATTTCTAAAGATCAAAGTTCACTGGGAAGCAAGAAGCCGGAAGAAAGTTCTACAGTCGAGAAAGAAAACTGAACTTCTCTCTCTCTCTCTCTCTCTCTCTCTCTCTCTCTCTCTCTCTCTCTCTCTCTCTCTCTCTGTGCGTGTGGTTGTGTTTATCTGTGTGCTTATGTGTGTGTTTATGCGTGTGTATGTCTGTGTATTGATACCACGCTGAACATAGATAAATTAGGAAAAGAAAACATCATCCGATGGTGGACTTTTGTCGGAAGTTGTTGACATCGCAACTGTCTGTGAAGCAAGAGAGGTTCCGCACTGACGGCGAATTGTGATGTCTGCCGGCAGATTAAATTTACAAAGAATAAAAAAAAAAAATGTTTTTTCGTTTGTGTTAATTAGACATTGAGTTTTCCGAAGACGGACTGCGTGGACCCCAAGTGGGCACAAAGTGCTGCACCCCGATATCTGTCATTTCAAAGATACTAACCGTCGGCTAAAACAACTCAATGGCGCTATCAACGTCTGTTAAATTATTGTATCATTTGTTTCTTTTGTCTTCTTTACTACTGAAATGAAACGATGTGGTTGATCAAGTCTCTAAGTACCGTTCTATTGTTGAAAGACTCATATGTGTGCAACGTGGGGATCGTAAAATTTAGAAGATTTAGAGTAGTTCACTTGGTTATTTAGCTTAGCCTACTCTGACACAAAGCCATAGAATTGACTTGTTAATCATATCTCTTAAGGACGTATGTGAAAATAGCTCTCTACTGATCCCCTTTCCGTGTTTTTTTTTTTAGAAAGATAAACGGTATGGTTTGTCATTGCATTCTTTACGCTTTTGAATTCAGATTTTTCCTTCTCCTAGACTGGCAGCTGTTCAAGGCACAAGAACCCCGTCTAGAAAAATATTTAACAGCTTATAAAAAAACGTGATCAACAATTTTGCAGTTTGATATTTCTTCTGTTTTTTTTTAGATTAGGAATTATCAATAAACTATAATAAACTATAATTTATTCGGACAATTTTTCTCATCCCGTTTATTATTATTACAGACACAACGTTTCGACCAAGTACCGCCTAACCATCTTCAGGCACACACTGTCTGACTGAGATGGGATGTCTGTTGATTATTGTTACTGCTGAATCAATGTATATCACCCAACTACGTCTGCCAAATTACTGCAACACATGATTAATATCTATATTATCTATACACCACCGTCTTGGTGGATATCAGTGGTATAATTGTAGAGTCTTTAAATCCAGTGTCCAGTGGTGTCGATATTTGGTTATTATAGCGGGTTCGTATTGCTTTTGATAGTCTTGGTTTCATTTTTGAGATGAGGAATGTATGCGAATTATTATTCTTTTGTTACTTGTTATATTAGGGTGTCAAACTCGTTCGTTTATTTTAATATTTATTATCGATTAAGAGTTCGAATGAATTATTCAATAAGCTATTCCCCTTCATTCTTTACGAACTCCTGCTAACGATCCACTAACTGTCCAATGGTTCAACGATAGAAATCACTAGGTTTTGACTCGAAAAATTCATGAAGCCAATTTTTATGATCCACATCGTTATTGAACGAAACTCTCCTGAAATTGTTATAAAGCGGCCGTAAGTTGTGGCAGTCTGAAGCGGGTATATCGTGATAATGTGATGAATGTGATGGAACTCGCCAACTCGTTCTTCATAACCACGAGTAGCCTGGTGTCTAACGAGTAAACTGGTGACAATGGAGGAGCGCTGCAATTTGTTTCTCTCGGTCGCTGCGTCTTCCACTCTAGAGCCGTATTTCTGGAGCTTAAACATTGAGTGAAAATGACGAGCGACAGTAACATGAGAGCCTGCCATCTTCTGAGCCAATTCCCTAGTTGATTTGGGATGCGACCTGTGCTGATACATTCTCGGCCGGTAATTTGATCAGGTCCGCGGTTGAGCCGAGGTTCGTCGCCCGAGACGCAGAGATAAAAAAAAATAGCTAAATATTCTTCTCTTGCTGATAGTTTTTTTTTACTCCTGTGGCGGTGGAGACTTCAGGGGTTATTGGCCCTCGTTCGATGGCGTTACTTCGGAGGATTGGCGCGATTGCGTCTCGGTTAAGGAACGAGCCTCGCGAAACGGAGTGGCTCTTGCAGCGTGTTTCACTGGCGACGGTTCGAGGTAATGCTTTCTCCATCATAGCGGCTGCAGAGGATAGAAAAAATTGTTTATAGTTCCGTTGTTCTGGAATTGTCATCATTGGCCGACTGAACTTGCTTTGTTTCAATTATTGTTTCCCTTAGATTGAACTTACCATTTCTTTTTATACTATAATGTATTTCATTCATATTTTTTTATATATCTTACTCCATTTTTTTTTTGCTTAAAAGTAACTGCCCACCAATAAAATAAAATTGGCCTCTGATGTGTGAAAAAGACAAAAATTAAATAAATAAACATAAAAAAAAAATTCTCTAGTCGTTTGACACAGTTCGTCTTTAATCAGCACATGAAATTGGTTCTCATCAAATTGAACAGGTCGGCCAGAACGCAGTGTGTCTGTGACGTCGAACTTGTCCTCCTTAAAACGGAAAAAGAAACGTTACTGTGTCATTCCGTAGGTAATGAAGTCATCTTCGCACACAACACAAATGTCTTGATCAACGTTAGCATCTCTGTGACCATGATTAAAAGCGAAGAAAATATGTCGATCGTGCCCATTCTTGTTTACTTGGCTTTTCTTAGTAAATGGGTGTCTAATCTGAAATAAAATTTCAGTAAGGTTAGATAAGTTTAAGATGATGACTAGAGTTATTAAGAAGAAAAAATATACCACGAAAGATTATCAGGTTCACGATAATATCACGTTATAATACTGCTCTCGGTACGATCACCGAAGTTAAGCAACGTCGAACTTTCACATTACCAAGATGGGTAACCACTGGAAAATTTGGATGTGCGGGTGGTGAAATGGATAATGGCTTTTAATGTTTAATTGAAGAGCCGAGTTCCAATTCCAGTTGGGTTTGTTATATTCATTTAAGTGAAAATACCCTTTGGAAAAGTATGAATCCATCTTCTCTCGCTCCCAGCTATGGTTTAATTACTAAGACTTGTTATTATCTCCACCCACCAAAAAAAAAAAAAATCGAAAAAATGTAAAAATATCTTCTGGCTTTAAATAACCTGCAAATAATTTATAAGCTGTAATAAACAGTCTTTGAGATCATCCGCAGAACATAAAAAAACAAAGGAATATATGTAACAGTTTTATAGATAATTATAACAATCGAGATATGAAAAACAATCAAAGTTAATTGAAGGATACTTTATAATTGCTCATACTTACTTTTTTTATTTTACTTTTGTTGGAAAAAGATTTCTTATTAATATTATATCGAATATAAAGCATAAATTTATTTAAATTGAAACTAGTTTACATGTACTCTTTATATATATAAACTTTTTAAAAAGAAAGAAACCGCAAACGTTTTGGTGAGAATGTGGATTTATTTTAGTAGATATAGTATATTTTATTCTTCATATTTCTGCTACACGGGTTTCCGGTCTTGTGACGTTCTTCAGGTAAATAAAAGGAATATTTTTTTTAAACGGAATAAATTTTCCTTATCTTCATTTAATGTGTCATTGCTCGTTTTCTGTATTTGTTAGTGAGCCTTGAACTCCTTTTATGGACTGTTGACAAAAGTGAATGTCTGCCTAAGTGTTAATAAAACCATTACGTTTGATATGAGAGGTGGTGATGATAGATGTGCTGATGAGAGATGTCTTCCTATCCCTGTGTGCATATAGAATAGGGACAGCGCTCACTAATCTGATTACTAACCAGGCTCAACCTTACTTAACTGGTGATCGGACGTGAAACAATGTTTCAACAAGATTTGGCCGTATAGATTTAGTAAATTTCACGCAATGCGAAACCCGAGTCTCTCAAGGTAGGAGGTTATTGAATAAGATCTGTGATACGAACATGTGAAAAGGGAATAGGAAGTGAATATTATAGGAATATGGGTGCTAGATAACTCTTGACCCTAGACTTGGAGATGTTAAGACTGTCATGATCGGGGAGGCACCACACGAAAATCTGTTCCAAAAAGTAATGTTTCTTAGGGAGAAATTTTGGGGGTGTGACGATCTTCTCACCGAAATAATAAGTAGGGAATGGTGGTGACCTAGGAGGACGGGTCTTTGCTGTAAAGGTCTGTGCTAGAAGCACTAAAGAATGGGTCTCCCTTGAACATTTGACGTGGAAATAACGATAGACTAGCGATAAGCTTGTCATTTTGCGCTGTAGGATGGAAGTTGAATTACCCACCACAAGGTTGCGCTACAATGAGCAGTTCATTTTTTTCGTTTTCTTTATCGATGGACTGCATAAATGGGTTCCACTTGAGGTCTGGGTGACCCAATAAAAAAGAAACGCCTTTGAGAATGCAACCATTCATCATATCTGGAGATAATTCAGGGTTTCCCCAGTGACCATGAAACATCACAAACTCGGTTTGAGGTTGGTGAGTGTAGAAATCTGTTGCCAGGCACTGATCATGTTGCCACTGCATACGACACATTTTCTGTATTTGTAACCTAGAACGTTATCGATCGGCTTGACAGAATTTTCGATCTTCTGTCTTTAAAATTAAAATTATCGAAAGAAAAGTGTCACGAGAAATAAAAAGCAATATATTATGAAGCTGATTTCCCCTACTAAGCTTACGATCG
>OZ038490.1:71238958-71283958 GCA_964036315.1 Acanthosepion esculentum
ATGGCGGACCAGGGTTTAGAAGAGGCAGCAAAAAAGACAAACTTTACTCAGAGCTGCAAATGATAAGAAAATGTGGAGAGCTTTGATTGCCCATGTCCTGAAGAAACACAGTACTTAGAAGAACATGCAGTAGTAGGGTTGTGGAAAAGTTCTCGGCCCGACCCACTTCCAAATTAGTCAGAAATCGGAATATTTGGAAGGCGCAATCCATTTTTCATAGATAAATTAAATTGGTTGTTTTTTACGACATGGCAACCCTTGTGTTATTTAATGTGGGCACCCATTGAGAATCGATTTCATTACTCAGTAGTAATAGTCAACCAGACTAGCCTCGCTATTACCCCACGCTGAGGCGTTTTACAGCACCCTTACAAAGTAGTCGTCGTCGTTGTCAAAATATTACTACTACTACTACTACTACTACTAGTACTAGTAGTAGTAGTAGTAGTAGCATATTGAAGGCAAGAAGGACAGAAGAAAGCAGCGAATGACGTACCAAACGAGCTTGTGTAAATAGTTGCCAAAACAGGGATTATGAGAGATAAGAATATGACAACACGTACTAAGAGCTTTACAATTGACAGGACATTGTGGAGAGCCATGATCGCAGGAACACAGAACAAAAGAAGAAGAACGAGCTTGTACACTTGGATAGCAGACCACGGTTTAGGACAGGCAGCAAAAAAGACAAACTTTACTCAGAGCTCCAAATGAGAGGAAATTGTGGAGAGCTTTGTTTGCCAATGTCCTGAAGAAACGCAATACTTAGAAGAAGTAGTAGGGTTGTTGAAAAGTTCTCGGCCCGACCCACTTCCAAATTAGTCAGAAATCGGAATATTTGGAAGGCGCAATCCAGTTTTCATAGATAAATTAAATTGGTTGTTTTTACGACATGGCAACCCTTGTGTTATTTAATGTGGGCACCCATTGAGAATCGACTTCATTACTCAGTAGTAATAGTCAACCAGAATATCCTCGCAGAGGCGTTTTACAGCACCCTCACAAAGTAGTTCGAGGGATTAGGGGAGATAAGAAAAAAGAGAACCATTAGTAAGAGCTACAAAGGAGAGGAAATTGCGGAGAGCGATGTCCGCCCACATCCTGAAGGGACGCAGCACATTCAATAATAAGAAGAAGAAAATACGACACAAAAACATGTCTTGAATTGCAAGGAAAATCTACTTATATGGGAAAGATTTCAGAATGATCCTCGACACTAGCTGGGAACAAACGCCTGCATGCGGATAGCGAGCGAGTTAAGTAGGTAGACAAAATAGAAAGAGCAGTAAGTTACTTTATTTTCATCGGAATTATCTAACATTTGCACGGATACGGTTCTAAGCGAACTAAAAGATTTAGCAGGATTTCTTTTTTAACCGCGATCATAATCTTAACAACGTAAAATACGCGGATGACACTGTTGATTTTTTTCTTTTAATGTGCCATATCCTTTCAGGACGTGGGCAATCATGGCTCTCCACCTCCTCCCTCTATCCCTTGCTGCTCTCAACAAGTTGCTTCCCCCTGCTTCCTCCCCAAGACCGCGTTCTGTCATTCACTTGATTAAGTCCGCCAGGTATGTCACGCGTTGTTTTCTCTTGTCTCTTTTTCCCTCTATTCGGCCCGTGAGTATCAGATTCTCCAGGCCCTCTTTCCTCATTATGTGTACCAGAAACTTCAGCTGCCCCTTCCTCGTTTGCAACCTCTCTAACACCTCATCATTGCTCACTCACTAGGTTAGCAGACTGAAATGGAAAAATACAAAAACTCCAAGACAAGCGAGCAAGAAAACAAGAAAAAACGACTAACTATTAACTGTAAGAAGACAGTCTGTAGAGTTTCCAGTGTTAGTGGCAAAGAAGGGTGTGCGCTTCAGATTAGAAGCATCAAAATCAAGCAGGTAAAAAAAGTTAATTTTGGGTTGTGTGGTAACAGACTAAGGAAAATGTGACATAGAAATTCAAAGAAGTGAACGATGCCTTCGAGAAACAAAGTAAAATATTAAGAAATTGAAAAACTTCGTTAAATACAAACAAGATACTACTGAGCTGTGATATCATATCTATCCACCAATATGAATGTAAATACTGGGTAATTTCCTTACAAATAAAGAAAAGTGTCGAACAGCAGGGATATCTAAAGAAAGATGCGTGAGCAATGACATATATTTCTAAAAAATAGTTGATTGGTTTTTTAATATGGCTTAACATCCCATTAAATAATCCACAATGGGATGTTAATCCATAAGTCTAAGTTAAGTGTAAACGTGTTCTTTAATTGTAAGAATAACAATCATTTTTTGAGTTAATATTGCAGTAAGACGTTTTTAGAATAACAACGATTTTTCCAGATACAAATCCTACTATTTAACCCATAGCTGTAGAAATGTATTCAAAAACCTCCCTAAGAATATTTGCGTTTAAAACAACGAAACAAACCCGACTAGAATCCGAACTCGGCTCTCCGATTTTGCATTCCAAGTTTCAATCCATTGCATCACCCGCACATCCACTCCGAAAAGATGGAAAATCGGACACTAGAGTGGTTGGACAAATTTTCGCGTAAATGAACGAAACGGACCCGACTGGAATATCGAACTCGGCTCATCGGTTTCACATCCTGAGTCGCAATCTGTTGCACCACCTGCAGATCCAGTCCGAAGAAAGTGGAGAATCGGACACTAGAGTGTTTGGACAAATTTGGCGATCACGGGATATATTGAGGATAGGTGGGCTAAAAGGAAACAACTTTTAAGGTATGAGGTGAGTTTCTGTGAATGGGCGCAGTAGAGTGGAGAAAGAGGGATGGTAAAGAGTCAAGCGTTGCTTGGAGATACACTGTAAAGGAAGACGTGGAGACCTACGACCTCAGTAGACACGGCACATAAAAACAGAAGAATCGTTGACCGAAGTTTTGTTAGCTACAGACTGGCGTCGTTGCATTTTAAGTATATTAACATAAAAGACAAGTTCACAAAAGAAGCTATGATTTCGCAAAACACATCATCTTATTTACTGTAAATTGCTGAAGGTAATTTAACACTGGAAAATGTAAAGAATCGTAGATGGATAATTAATAGACTGCGTAAGCAGATGGTTTCTCTTTGGCATCATTTGATTTCTGTAATTGTTCTTGTTTTCTGTTTGTGTGTGTGTGTTAGTTTTGTTGTGGTTTTTTTTTTAATAAAACGAAAACAAACTAACACGATACTATACTTAGTAACTTTCAACTACTCGTCGAATGCCGTCACTCCGCCGGCCAGAGACTTAATGGTAGGTGTACGTATGTGTCATTTTATTTGCTTTCTTTTTTTTACTTTCTCTTTGATCTCTTTTGTCTTTCTATCACCCTTAAAGCGCCTTCAAATGGAAAAGAAAAATATTTATTTTGTCATCACCTCTCTTTTTTTCTTTCTTTCTATATATATATATATATATTCTTTTTTTTCTGATTTTAATAAGGCAGTCGCTTAGTGAATATAAGTTGAACAAACAAAACACGGTTTTCTTTTTAGACTTTCATGGAGCTACGAAAAAAATAGTTTTCAAAACTCATTACAATTTCTCTTGAGCAAAGCGAAAAAATGATTTCAGAATGTTTTAAACTTAGTCCGATGTATACACATCCCTGCATCCCATTAGAATGTCTGAAGACCAACTTCTCGAGAGCTCCGCTCTGCGGCTGCTCGGTCTCACGCTGTCCGCTGATCTGAGATGGAACAAATACATCGAGTCAGTTGCATCATCCACCGCAAGAAAAGTTGGTTCCCTGTGACGAGACAGGAAATTTTTCTCCCCGGAATCGATCCTCCAAGTCTATAAATCGACCATTCGCCCTTGCATGGAGTATTGCTGCCATATATGGTCTGGGGCCCCTGCTGTTTGCCTCAGGGTTCTTGATAAGATCCAGAGACGGATATGCAATGTGATTGGCCTTGATCTGTCATCTCGTCTGCAGTCGCTCTCTCACAGATGCGATGTAATTGCTCCGAGGAGCTGCTTTCGCTTGTCCCTAGGCCTCGTGAATTTAAACGTCCTACGTGGCTGGCATCCCGTTCCCACCCCTACACCGTTGAAACTGTTAGATGTAGACGTCACTTTTACTCCAATAGCTTCATGTCTCGCACATCTCGCCTATGGAACTGTTTCCCTGACAAATACAATCTCCAACGGTTTAAGTGTAGCGTAAATCGACATCTCCAGTTGCCTTGATCTATCCACTTCTCTTCTCCACATCCTTTCATCTTTCATTCCTATCTGCTCTCGCTCCAAATCTTCTGTAACCCCCTTGCCTTGATCGACCCACTGTCTTTCTCTTTCTCCACATCCTCTCCTTTACCACTCCTATCTGCCCTTCCTCCAACCCTTCTATAACCCCATGCGTGATAGTGGCCTCCAGCCTTGCTTGGGGTGATACGCTTAAAAAAAAAATACAGCCTCTTACGGCCATATCACCAGTTTACGTCTGATCATCGAAGTTAAACAACGTTGAGGCTAGTCAGTACTCGGATGGGTAACCGCTGGGGAATGTCAGCTTCTGTAAGCTAGCAAACCAGCGATGGATAGCATGTAGTTAATTTTCCTAACCGAAGACCTCGATATGTGGAGCTGATTCTCGACAAACAGGTCGCAAGACCTCCCCGTGAGGTGGGGTATGTGTACAACCGCTAAATTTCGATTCGGCTTACACAAGGCCTTATTTAAGTGGTACCTAGTTACGAAATACTTGGTCTGCATCTAATAGTGATCGTTGATTTAGTGATAAAAATTAGAATTATATTAAGTAACAACTAAGTTTATTGCTGTTTTTTAAATCAATTGTTAAATCTGCTACTAGGTGAATTGGTTCACTCTATTGTGCTAAAGATGTTTTGTTTTGTTTTTTTCTCGCCAGAATCTGTCACATTTTTAAGTCTACCATTCGTCCGTGGACTGAGTATTGTTGCCACATCTGGTCTAGTGCTCCTGGTATGTGTATCTAGAGATTTTCGACAAAATTCAAAAATTAATCTGCAATGTTAAAGCTCTTGACCTGGTATCTCGGCTCCAATCATTTTCGCATCACCGTTACGTAGTTTTCTTGTGCCTTTTCTATATAAATTTTCTTGCCTTTTCTATAAATTTCTATATAAATTACCACATTCACGACATTTCGGCCATTGTACGCTCTGGCCTTCTTCAGGTGATTGAAATTTTGAACTGAACCCTTTATTTCGTCCACCGGGGTAGATTGTTCTAGTTCCACATGCCATGCCTCGTCCGGATGTCTTAGGAAAGAAGGCTTGGAAAATATGATACTCTCAAAACAATTTGAAGAAGAGACGTTACAGAGGAAAATAAGGCATAACCTACGTTGCTTAAGTAAATGAATGACAACAGATTTTAGGAGAAATAGCAAAAAAAAAAAAATTATTAACAGCTACAAAGAACAGGAAATTGTGGAGAGCTATGATCGCCTACATCCACAGGGGACAAGGTACATAGAGGAGAAGTGTCAAGCTCTTGTGTTCGCTTTTACACAAATTCCCTTCATTTTTATCCTCCACCCTAAGTTTAATATCAGAGCTGACTCCGCTCTCTATGTCAGGTTGGTAACCAATCTAAGAGAAGGAAAACTCTGAATTCAAAACCGTAAAACTTATTAGAGAACCCATCTAGCTTGCTACCTCTGTAAGCATATTCTATGTAGAATAACATAACAACACTCAGTGTGACAAAACTTCTATGTCGACATTTATTAACTTAAACGTCGAATAAGAACATAACTTACTCCACTAGCCATCATCTTACTTGCGGCGAGACGACAAGTTTGATTCATATATTTTTTTAAGCTTTTCACCCCAGGCAAGGCTGGAAGCCACTAGCACGCAAGGGGTTACAGAGGAATTGGAGCGAGATCAAATAGGAGTGTTAGAGGAAAGGATGTGGAGAAGGATAGAGGATAGATCAAGGCAACTGGAGATGTCGATTGACGTTACACTTGAATAGTTGGAGATCATAGTCATCAGGGAAACAGGAATGAGGAAGGGAGTACCATAGACGTGAGGTGCGAGATATGAAGCTATTGGAGTAGAAGAGACGTCTACATTTAACAGTTTCAACAGTGAAAGGGTGGGAACGGGATGCCAGCCTCGTAGGACGCTTGGATTCATGGAGCCTGGGAACCAGCGATAGCAGCTCATCGGAGCAATTATCATGGAAGTATTTATAAAAGAGACAGAGAGAGGCGACGGTGCGTCTGTGAGAGAGAGAGAGACTGCAGACGAGAAGCCAGATATATATACGATCCATTGTTAAAAAAGCTAGAAAAATAGCCGTACCGCTCCAGAAATTACCAGAAACCTCCAGCCTTCTTAAGGAGTCGACTGTATTCGGGATCATCGAGTCATTGCGAACGATCATTTGCTTAGCTGCATAGTTGTGCTTCCTCAGGGCTACATTCAGTTAGTTATGTGCGATGCGTGATACACGCGCAGACGATTATGTATCTTTCGATACATGACTGATGAGGCAGATTTTTCCCGCATTATGTTGCCATTTTTCTGCAATAGACCAGTGGCCATCCAAGTCCGTAGAACCCGGTCTGTCCTTCTATTTACCCATAGCTTGGAGGAGAAGAAGAGGATTCATACCTTTCCCAAGGGTATTAGCACGTAAGTGAACGTAATGGATTCGACTGGAATTCGAACTCGGATCTCCGATTCCTCAATCCGAACCGCAACCCATTACTCTTAAAATTAAACCTTGATAGCGTTTATTCGTCTTTGTGGGCGATTGATTACTTTTCACTCTACAGCTCCTTTCACACTGAGGAAACATCGCCGGCTTATCGCTACTATTTCGATGACAAACGCTCAGACGTGATACATTCCTTAGTTCCCCCAAGTTCAGACCTTTAAAGTTAAGAACCGTCATGCTGCTAGGTACACAGGGTAAAATCACCCACATTGTCTTTATATTTCATTGGAGTTCCACACAGATATCTTTTTTTCCCAAGGATCGCTACTTTGTGGAACAGACTCCCGAGAGAATGATTTCCCGCTCTCTATAATCTTAAAAACTTCAGGTTTCGTATCATCCATTATGTATCCTTTTAATTCTCATAATCTGTACTTACTTCCTCCTCTTACATCCATTGAACAAACTCATTCGGTAAGACTCTACTTTAAATGACTCTTGAGCTTTATATTGGGCGAACAAGTTTTAAAACTTCAAATTCCACCCCCCATCGTCTTTGTATTGATTACTGTTGCCATATTTAATCTGATATGTTCATTTCTAGGTTCTTGACAAAATCCAAAGAAGGATCTCTAATGTAATCGGTCCTAAATTGGCTTCTCAACTTCCGAGACTCTCTCACAGGCGTGATATGGCTTCCCTCTGTCTTCTTTCACTGTTCTTGCGAGCTTTCCCCCCATCCCTGGTGCCCCGACTATGAATTTAAGCATGTTTCTCGATTGGCATCAAAGCCCCACCCTTTTACAGTTGAAATAGTTAAATGTAACTGCCACTTCTAGTTCAACGTTTTCTTTCATCGCACTTACGCTCATTGGAACTCTTTTCCTTTCACTTGCTTCCCTGATAACTACAATCTTTAAAAATTTAAATGTAACGTCAATCGCCATCTTCTGTTGTTCCCTGTCCTTTCATCTGTTCCTCAATGTCACCTATACCCACTCTTTTCTCTCACTTTCACTCTCCGTAACCCCCTGCGTGCTAGTGGCATTCCTGCTTTGCTTACGTTGAAATGCTTAAAAAATGCAAGTGATTACTGAATGCAAAAGAATTAGAAAACAAAAACATTTTTAAGGAGCGAGAACAATAGAAGAGTAATGAAGAAGACTGTAGATAACGATTGATATTGCATTTAAATTTTTGAAGATGAAATTTGGCTGGAAAGCATGGAGACGGAAGTTTTATTTTTAAAAAAAAACGTCTCTTTAAATCTGCCGCTATTACTAGTAAAAACGTAATTTTTTTTTAATATACTTAATGGATGCTGGAGAAATTCGTTACAAAAGATAAAGATAATTTGAGGTAACAGAAATTCGTTCTACCGATAGATGTGGAGAAAACGCAGACAGAACATGTGAATGAAATAAATAACGAGTTAGCATTTTAGGTCGGTATTTAAAAACAAAATGGAAATAAAAACGATACCTAATGTTTAAAATGAATTCTAAAAATGAAAAATCTTTCTTGGAGCTGTTGTTTTAGTTTTAATTTCAAGCTAATAGATAAAATTTAATATTTCCAATAATCAAAATACTTTGCTGTATTTCAAAACTAATTTAAATTGACTGGAAGGAGATTCGTTTTGTTTTTTGCGAAAAATAAACAGATTTCAGCGCCATTTTTAGCCCGCGTTCATCGCAATGCAATTATTAAAAACATCGCTTCTCTTTTCGGCTTCAGCATAATTATTAATTACGAGAAAGACCTTTGAAAATTTCTCGGTTTTCCTATTTAAATTTTCTGATGAATCTTAATTCTTAACTTTTAATGTCTGCATAAGATTAGGTACCTCCACAGAAAATACGGTGACTAAGGCGTAAAATGAATTTTTATAAATGAAAAATCTTTCTTGAAACTTTTATTTTAGTTTTAATTTCAAGGTAATAGATTAAATTTAATATTTCCAATAAGAAAAATACCTTGCTGTATTTGAAAAATTAATTTAAAACTAATTTAAACTGGCTGGAAGGAGGTTTTCTTTGTTTTTTTTTTGCTAAAACAGATTGTTATCGCCCATCTTTAGTCGTCTTTCATTGCAATGCAATTCTCTTTATTAAAAAAAAATCTTCCAAAAACAAAATATAGTTTTCACAAGCTTTATTTGAGGAATAATACCCGATTTAAAGTATAGTTATTGTGATTTGAAACAAATATTATTTACTTTAAGCTTAAAATATCGCGGAAATACATTTTTAAGCTGATTTGACGCGCTGGCAGCCTGTGACAGGTCTAATATGTTCTACGTAGACTTCATTTGTAAAAAAAAACAAATGAGAAAATGACGTGAGTGGCTATGTCATATATTTTTATATACTCAGTAATCTTAAAAATTCCGGCCTTGTGCCACAATTCTGTATGTTACAGAAGAGATATACTCAGCAATCTTAAAAAATTAGGAAAATACTCTCCATAATCTAATGTTTTATTAAATTTTAGAAACGTTGACTTTATTATAATTATCTCTCTGATTTTCTAATAATGTCGTCTATGGTCTTCCGTACTTACAAAAATGGGTACGTTTATAAGCAAAAAAAAAATCAAAATACATTTTAAAATATTGGTGTTTGACGATCTGTATTAAGCTTTTATGATTAGTAAATATAGTTTTCACTTAATAATATCATCTGAAATCTGAAATTAATACAGAATTTTAAAAGATTTAAAACTCAATAATTTTTTCTAATTAAAATTTTTAAAAATGAAAACAATTTATGTAAAAATTCATTATTTATCGAAACCTCTTTTTTTCTGAAAATAATAGTGTCCTTAATATATCGTAATTATAAAATTAATTAAAAGATTTTCTAATTAAAAAATGCCATAGTTTTATGACATTTTTTTATTTTATGATTCAGAACAGAATTTCGGTAAATGGTATTTGTCTTTGACAAAAAATAAATTGATGATTTAAATTCTCCAAGGAGTCTTGCTTTTAACTAATATAAATATGAAGACGCTGAAATTTTGATATCACCCAATTTCGTAAAATTAAATAATTGGGTGTAACAAATATCAAAAAAAAATATATTTTCACCAAGATTTTCTAAAAAAAAAACATTAAAAAATAATTGTATTCATTTGTGAATAAGTCCTAAAGTTTTAATTAAAATCCGATAGTTATTTAATTTTTGAAGGAATTTCCAAAACAATATTTTGAACGCCAAAAAGACGCTAAAAATCTTCATACTAATTTTCGACCCACTAGCTGATGCAAGAAAAACAAGATTTTTAACCAAATTTTCGAACGTGCCAGAAAGGATTAAAATATTTAATAAAACTGGAAAGACCAAAGTATTTTAATAATAACATAATTATTTTGACGATTAAACTTTGTTTTATCAAGTCTGTGGTCGTTTTTTATCGTAGTATGCTTTAAAAAAAAAGAAAAAACGGAAAATTTGGAGTTACCTAATTTTATGAGTTTTTGGCTAAAAACCCATCACAAAAATGGGTCGTCTCGCTTACTCACCTGACTGTGATTTGGAGCTCTTTAAAAAACTGAATAAAATACCCAGGAAGAAAAAAGTATTTGCTGACATCTCTGGCAACTAGCAACGCGTGACTATATTGCTAAAATGTATTCCAGACAACGAGAGCAAAGAATATTTTCATCAAGGGCAACATCATCTCACGAATTAAATTTCTTCAAAAGAGGAGTAATTTGAAGGTGAGAGCAGACGATTGTGACCATCTTAACAAATTCAGTTTTTACACCGCGTACAAATAATTTTGCTAGAGAAAGAGAGAGCCGCAATTTTGCGGAGAGTCAATAAGGAAAGAAGGTTTGACGACATACACAGGATATATCGAATCCAAGAGGAGCTGAAGAAAGCAGATCTGACAATTTTGAGCAAATTAATTTTTAAATTGTTAGCGTTTCGTTTCTTGTCATGCGTGGCACCAAAAAAAAACAAAAAAAAACAGTGGGTATATTACAGCCTAACGCATTTTATACCTTTTATATATTGTATAAACTGGCTTAACGTAACTTCTATCCCGCGTATAAAACAGTTTAGGTTAGAATAATCCTGGATTATAATCTGGGCTGTTATACAGGAGTTCAAATGCAATCAGCGGTAAAAATTCATTGACGTTTCCTTTAAGTACCAGCAAGACAAAGAGGGATCGTCAAGCACAAAAGATAGGAAGCTGTGGAGAAACATGATCGACCGCATCGTGAAATCAAAATGGCACATAGAGAGCTAAATCTGATAAAGTGATCAGAGAAAAAAATGGATTATTGCTCACATAACTGGGCTAGAGTTGCCCAGTCCTCACTTGCCTGTCTTTCAAAAACGTCTCCTCGTCCTTGTGGGTGATGATTTATTTTCCACCGTACAACCTCTTTCTCACAGACGAAATATTGGGACTTCTCTCTACTCTCTGTCTACTGCCATTGCATGTGTTTTAACGAAATATGCTTAATCTCATCACCCATGACCTTTACAATTGGGACCCACCATGCCACGTACACAAGAGTGAATTATCCCTATTTCCTTCGTATCGCTTTTATTAAAAAAATAAGTTCCATTCGGAGAATTTTCATTCCAAGAACTGTTGCTTTGTGGAACAGACTCCCGTCAGGATGTTTTCCCAATCACTACAATCTTGATCCTTTCAAATCTAGGCTTAACCGTTATCTTTCCTGTATAGCTCCATGGAGTTTACATCTTGCGCTTTCTTCATCCCCACGTAGTAACCCTCTACCTTGAGTGACTCTTGAGCCTTGCATTGGTGAAAACTAGTATGAAAAGCTATAGTAGTCTACGTAGGAAGAAGGGGACTTTCTGCACAAGAGAAAACTGGTCGACGTGAAAATGTCTTCTCCGTCCGATATATGTAGGCATTATTTTTTTTATTTATTTAATTTTCATTCTATTTTTCTTTGTTACTAGGTGTATATAGTCTGATACAAGGCCACGGTCAATAAAATATCGCATGAGAATTGAACTCGCAACAGAAGCGGATTGACTGTCGGATTATCCTTCCAAACTTCACAGTATCTGCCTACTGAAGATCTCCCTTTGCAAAAAGTCAATCATACAGACGTCTCTGACAGGGAGAAGCGTTGTAGGGAAGATGTGTATTAGTGCTTATGCGCATGTGGGTCACGGGTATGAATGAGAATTAATGGAGATGTCAGATGAATCCCCACAGATTCAAGATGTATCAGCCACCCTTGGGTATGAGGGATCTGACAAGTACTGAAACTTCCGCCTTCTCTGAATGCCGTGTGAAACTGACAGGTTCAAACTTGAGACAAGTGGTTCCCGCTGCGGTTACTATGGGCCCCATAGCTGTCAGTTGAATTGCGCGCAACATCAGCTAATATGAATTATAAACACTAGATAGAGCCTTGGCAAAATTCTATAAGACTAAAACGTTTCTGTAGAGTACTGGCGAAACAATAAAATACTTATTATTTAGCTTATTGGCAAGGAAATTTTAGGTGAGTATAGCTAACATTTTCTTTGCAAATTACATCTTTAAAAATTTTTATCGGTTATTCTCTGAGTCGCGAAGTTATAATTATTATGAACTTATTGGTCTAAAGTGTTGTCACTAATTTGGTTGTTATATTCACAATTTTTCGGCAATTTCTGATACGAGCAACTGTCATTTTTATTGTTTTATAAAAATCCATCTTTTTTCTCTATATATAAATCTGTCTCTTTCTCTCTCTCTCTCTCTCTCTCTCTCTCTCTCTCACTCTCTACATATATATATATATATATATATATATATAAATATATATATATATATATATATATATATATATATATATTTATATATATATATATATATATAAGATGTATGTCAAAGTGGAAAAAAATTCGCCTGACGAAAACTAGGTTTTTTATTTTGATTCGACTACGCATGCACACGAACGAGATTGTGGAAATTTTTAAAAATTATTAACAAAATTTTTAACCCCTCTCCTTGGAACAATCGGTCTATCACATAAAAAAGTTCAGGCAACTTAGTTGAAAAACTAAGGCAAACAAATATGGCTGACAATGGTCAGTCTAGATATAAAGTGAAAAATGCTTAAATCTCTTAAAATGGCATATAACACAAAGATAAACCTCTCCCTATCAATGACTAAAATAATAAAAAATCTACCATCTGATCACCAATTAATGCTATTTCACATTTAATAATAATTTTTATGAATAAAAGTTTAGATTACCAATGGGTTCGCCTCTTAATAGTAGTGATGACATGTATTTTCGTAGAATTTCTCGAATGTTGTCCTTTCCAAAATATTTTACCTAAACAATCAACCTACTTCCGATATATTGATGATATATTGATGATGCACTATTAATATATCCCTGTGATACTGACTTACTTGATCTTGTAGATAAACTAAACAAAGCCGAACATACAATAGAATTTATATACGAAACGGAAGAAAACAATACTTTACCTTTCCTAGACATTATGCTACACTGCGTTGACTGCAGCTTAAAACTTAGTGATCACTAATAAAAATGTTCTAATAAATTTCTATTCCCATCATAACAACAAAACAAAATCCGGAATAATCATCGGATTCTACTTAAGAGCACTCAGAATATGCAGCCCTCCATATTTACATGAAGAGGAGAAATATATTGAAAATACATTCAATACCTACCAATACCCTGATTATTTCATATTCAATGCAAAACAAAAGGATCATAGAATATAACAAAATAGAACAGTGGCCCTGACAACACGACAAATCAAAAAATATTGTACTACCCGCTAACTCTATCACAACTACAATCGAAAAGAATTTATCTAAAGTCAACATAAATTTTTTCACAACTATATTTAAACAATAAAAGATTTACTCAAAACAAAAGAAAAAACAACGAGCCAAAACTTGAAGGAGGAATTTACTTTATCAACCACAAGAATTGCTAGAAAGAACATATTGGAGAAACCTCAAGAAGTTCAAATAAAAGATTATATGAACAGAAAGACATTAAAAATATCGTTACATTAAACGCATTAGTTGCTCACCGTAACAAGAGAGGCCACAATTTTGATGTAAAAAATGCTACTCTAATTAATTCACTAAGACGAAAATATTTAGAAAATGCTTTTATCACTAGTTCATTCATACTAAATTTGCGTCCAAGTTCATACAACCTTTCCCCATTCTTAGCAGATTTTTTTCTTATCACAATGTGGGATATTTAATAACAAAGGTAGTGGAAAGAAAAGAAAAAGAATCTGAATTAAATTGGCTAAGTTTATATGCCCAAAGCACATAAAAATAAAAGTTTTGTCAATTTAAAATTCCCAGCGTCCATTGGTCGTGCGAATGGGTAGTCGTATCAAAGTCAACAAACCCAGACCGATGAAGACTTAAGATACGAAACGCGTCACGCAAAAACTTTTTCAGCTTACATCTTTCCTCTAAAATTGTTCATGATATATAAAAAATATGTATATCGCTATCCCATATATATCTATATTTATCTATCTTTAAGGCAAATATTATTAAAGACAACAGACATTTTGTGTCGATTAATTTTACTGATCACCTTTTCTAAATTAGGAATAATCCTTCTCTGCCAAGAGGAAATTCCTTCAGAAATTGTCCGAACAGATGAAATATTAGATAAGAAGCTTAATCGCAGTACCTTGACAATCATTTTTAATTATATCTTGTGTGCGCACGCGCGTGTGTGTGGTGTTGTGTGTGTGTGCGTGCGTATAGATAGATAGATAGATAGATAGATAGATAGATAGATAGATAGATAGATAGATAGATAGATAGGAACAGAATGTGATTGACAGGATAGATAGATAGATAGATAGATAGATAGATAGATAGATAGATAGATAGATAGATAGATAGATAGATAGATAGAAACAGAATGTGATTGACAGGATAGATAGATAGATAGATAGATAGATAGATAGATAGATAGATAGATAGATAGATAGATAGATAGATAGATAGATAGATAGAAACAGAATGTGATTGACAGGATAGATAGATAGATAGATAGATAGATAGATAGATAGATAGATAGATAGATAGATAGATAGATAGATAGATAGAAACAGAATGTGATTGACAGGATAGATGGATAGATAGATAGATAGATAGATAGATAGATAGATAGATAGATAGATAGAAACAGAATGTGATTGACAGGATAGATAGATAGATATATAGATAGATAGATAGATAGATAGATAGATAGATAGAAACAGAATGTGATTGACAGGATAGATAGATAGATAGATAGATAGATAGATAGATAGATAGATAGATAGATAGATAGAAACAGAATGTGATAGATAGATAGATAGATAGATAGATAGATAGATAGATAGATAGATAGATAGATAGATCTTAAGTCTTACCTTGCCTAGGTAAAATCGGAACTGATAACACTGTCCTTCTTTTATGTGTCGTGTCCTTTCAGGGCGTGGGCGATCATGTCCCGCCATACCATCCTGTCCCTTGTAGCTCTTAATAAATTTTGTCTTTTTGTTATTCCTCCGTGTTGTAATGGAATGTCCCTCACTTCCTATCTCCTATGTAAACTGACTATATCAGTAGATATATATATATATATATATATATATATATATATATATATATATATATATATATATATATATATATATATATATAGCGAACACAGGAAATACCTGGGGGCTTGCTTCGGCAATTAGTTGATTAGTCTCCAGCTGTGCTTGTCGAACTCTCTGCGTTCGGGCAGAGAGGAACCAAGACGAGACTCTGCCCTTCGGCATAGTCTCGTCTGAGGTGGTAGACAGCTTCCTGACTCCGTGTATACGGGCTCTTTGGGACATTTTTGCCCGAGCCTACAGGCTCTGTTTTGCCCCTCATTAAAAAACGGCCTTGTGTCACATACTGCCTCGCGGGTGGGGGGGGTAAGGTAAATAACTTTGCTTCGAGAATTACTAGCCTGCCACCAGATTCCCTGTTTTTCAGTAATGTAATCTCTTTTATAATAAACCTCTCTTCTTTCATCTACGCGCGTGTTGCTGTTCCTTCACTCGTGTACCACCTTTGACTGTTTGTAACCTCTTTAAGGATGCAACACTCCGAAAAACGGTTCTGTCATCCTTTTTCTCATCTATTGATGCTTTCTTCTGCTCCTTTTTCCTTCAATCTGTCCCGTAAGTATCAAATTTCCCAAGCCTTCTTTCTTCATTACGCGCCCCAGAAATTTAAACTGCCGCTTCCTGATGTTAAGTAGGAGTTTCCTTTTTGTTTCCATTCACTCCAAAACCTCGTTGTTGCTCATATGATTCGGCGTATGGTATCCTCAGCATCTTTCTGTAGAACCACATTTCTGTTGCTTCAATGTCTTCCACATTTTTGAGGAGATTGTCCAACATTCGCTGCCATACAGGAGGACAGATATCACGTAACAGTTCAATACACTTTTCTTTCTACCTCGCAGAATATTTGACGTTCTTTCTTTCCAATCGTTCGAAGCGGGAATAGGATGGGGACAGACGCGGCAGCGCGACCAGTTCTAGTGGGGCAAACCAGCGGTGCGTGTAACTGTATTAAGGCATCGTCATCATGCCGTGCCACGATTTTCCCGACCTTCATTCGCTGACCGTTAACTCTATCAGTGAAAAGCTGAATATGAACGCTGTACATATCGCCGGAAGCGCCACCTTTTCAAAACTTCAAGTCGGCTGCCTTTCATCACCGCAAGCTTCCCGCTAATAAAATCATAGTGACGTCTGTGCCTGTTGCAAAAGATGATTGTCCGCACCTTATTAGTTTTTTGTTCGACTGACTGAAGCTGCTACAGAAGAGAACAGGGGCTGCCACACACCGTTCAAATTATCAGTGAAGAGATTCGGGCTTTCGCTATCGTGTTTTATTCAGCCATTTTGTTTTTACTAACATCTACTTTTATGTGTGTGTTGTTTTTTTTTTACGTTTATATCACTTTACTTTCTCTATTTCTCTCACCCTCTTTATTTTGTATTTTTTTATTATTTTTAACTTTTATCGATTCCCCGCCTTTCTGTTCCTCTCCTCTTTGCCTTCTGTGTATCTTTTTTCTTATATTCTTTGCGTCGCTGTTGGAATTTTATTTTAGATCTTAAGACAGTTCAGTTTAAACTGACTTTTTCTATCTTCCTTCAGTATGTTCATATATATTTATGTGCATGCGCGTGTGCGAGTGTGTGTGTGTGTGTGCGTGTGTGTGTGTGTGTGCGCGAGTGTGTGTGTGTGTGTTTGTGTGTGTGTGCGTGCGAGTGTATGTGTGTGTGTGTATGTGTGTGTGCGCGCGCGCCAGGTGAAAAACAGAAACAGAGAGCGAGAGAATAATAAAGATGGAAACATCGATATTTCTTATTTTACGTAAATTCTGTATGAGTGTTAAGTAATATATATATATATATATATATATATATATATATATATATATATATATATATATATATATATATATATATGTAAAGTTGTAGAAAGTTACACGCCCTAACCAACTTCACAAAGTTGAATAAAATGGTTGGGTTAAGTATTAGTGAGTAATGTTTTGCATTTCTCTGCAACAGACCAACACATTAACACATTCTCCACCCGTCAATCTTCTCTCACTCTCTCTCTCTCTCTCTCTCTCACCCTATATATACGGAAAGAAAGTGAGGGGGGTTGATATTGATATATATATATATATATATATATATATATATATATATATATATATATATATATATATATAGCTACGAAAATAGGTAGATAGTTACGAAATTAGATATATTGATAATTACGAAAATAGATAGGTATAGATAAATAGATAGATAGATAGATAGATTATAGATAGATATATTATAGATAGATAGATATATGGATATATTATATATATATATATATATATATATATATATATATATATATATAGATAGATAGATAGATAGATGGATATATTATAGATAGATAGATATATGGATATATTATAGATAGACAGATAGATAGAGATATGGGTATATTATAGATAGATAGATAGATAGAGATATGGATATATTATAAATAGATAGATTGATTGATAGTTACGACAATATAGGTAGATAGATGGAAACAAATTGAAAAAGGCATTCCTATTTATTCCAGCATTCTTACGAAACTTGAACCATTTTTATTATTAGTATACGTCTCATTTTATGGTAATTCTCTCTCTCTCTCTCTCTCTCTCTCTCTCTCTCTCTCTCTCTCTCTCTCTCTCTCTCTCTCTAGCGCACACACTCAAAACACACACAAACCATACAGGCACCTCATTTGCAACTTTTCTGGGGGGAGGACGTTTTTTACAATCCGCTTAGATTTGCTTTTGTCTGGTCTTCTATTCAAAAGAATTTCTTCTTCTTTATATTTAAGCGGCCATATCTGAATTCTACTTTCTCTCCCTTTCAAACTCGCCTTGGTTTTATCTCTTTCTTTTCACTGATTTCCCGTCTAATTTTATATATTTCCAGTCCTTTTTCCTTTTTATTACTTTATTCGTGCATTCTCTCTCTCTCTCACTCAATCTCTCTCTCTCTCTTTCGCACGCACACACACACATCCACACACACACACACACACATATATATATATATATATATATATATATATAGATAGATAGATAGATAGATATAGATATATTGATTTCTACTTTGTTTTTGTTTTAGATTTCCTCTATTCTTATTTATTTCAGTTCCTTTTTTATTTCTCCCCCATCTTTATCTATTTTTCTTCTCTCTTTTCTTCTTTTTCCTTTTCTTCTTTTGTCCTCTTCCTATATCACTTTTTTTAAATCTGCTTCTGTTAAATCTGCTTCTTTCTGTTTTTTAAATCTGCTTCTGTTATCTTTGTTTTTCCTACGTCTTTCTTATTTTTGGCTTTTTTCTTTTTTTCTTTTTTTACAGCTTCACTTTCTCTCTCTTTTGTCCCCTCTCCCTCTTTTATCATCTCTCTCCTTGAGTAGTCATTTAACATTTCGTATTTCTCCATTCTATTTTCCCTACTTATCACTATTTTTCTCCTCCCCCCTAATCATATTTGTCTCTCTTCGCTCATCTCTAGTTCTCATCTCACCAAACTTTTGTCGTACTCTCTCTCTCTCTCTTTCTCTCTCTCTCTCTTTCTCTCTTTCTCTTTCTCTCTCTCTCTCTCTCTCTCTATTCTTGCTTAAACTCTTATTTTGCCTTTGAATGTTGAACAGAGATATCTCTTTCCGTTCTAATTTAGTATTCGCTTCTTTCAAATTCAATTTTTTTCAGGTAAAATGGAGATGTCCTAAAGCCATGGTCTGCTACCCACATAGATACAATAGCAGAGAATAAATAAGGCGTAGCGGTCTGACCGGGCCATCAGTGCCTGAATCCCCGTGTCGGCGATCTTGAAGCCACGAACTTTATTCCTAGCGTCAATGCTTGAGTCACTTTATTTTGATTAAATAATCTTTGGACAGCGTTTCTTTTACATTAACAACCCCCTTTTATTTTTCGTCCGTTTTACTATGAAATTTTCGTCAAGTTATCTTAAAATAGGAATCACATTGGTACAAATTAAACATAATAGCATTTTACTCGTAAAAGAAAACTTTTACTTACTACGAATATTACATTGCGCTATAGTTATTTTTCACTTATTTTGAACTTCTGTCGAAGCTACCGTAGTTTTTTAACTGGTTTTCTGAGACGATGTTTTTTACATAGGTACCTCCGCGAAAACGCGATACCCAACGTCTAAAATGAATTTTAATAATGAAAAATCTTTCTTGGAGGTTTTTTAAAATTATTGTTTTTATCATTTCCCCCGAAATTAGGTGGAAATTTCAATAGTATGCAGGGGGGGGGTACAAGGAGTGAAAGTGAGAAAAGACAGCGTATAGGGAGGATTGTGGAAAGACAAAAGATGACCAGGATTCAAGATGATGGCGATTGACGTTGCATGTAAATTTTTGAACGTTATAGTTATCAGGGAAGCAAATAAACGGATGGGATTTCCACAGACGGGAAGTGCGAGAAAAGAACCTGTTGAAGGAGAAGTGACGGTTGCATTTACCTATATCAACAGTAAACGGATGGGACCTAGATGCCAATCAAGTAGCACGCTTAAATCCTTTTAGTCGCGGCACCTGAGAGAAAACCTCGTCAGAGCAGTAGCCATGAAAATATTTGTAGAAAAGACAGTGGGAAGCCACGCCACGTCGATAAGAATGTGACTGAAGTCGAGATGCCAAGTTAGGATCGATTATATTGTAGATCCTTTTCTGGATTTTGTCAAGAACCTCAAGATGAATAGCAGAAGCACCAGACCAGATATGGGTGCAGTATTCACAGACGAATGGTAGATTTGTTAATGTGCAAGATGAACTCTGCCGAGAAAAAATCTCTGGCACGACACAGTGACACAACTTTCCTCGCAGTAGATGCAGCTATTGATCCGATGTAGTCGCTCTACTCCAAGTCAGTTGAAAACGTGAAACCAAGAAGCCGCAATGTGTTGCAATACAGGAATCTAGCGTCAGCTATGCCGATGACAGAAAGAAAAAAATTCTCTATGGTTTAAATGAGTTTTAATTTCAAGCTGATAGATTAAATTTAATATTTCCAGTAGACAAAATACTAAGCTTTTTTTCAAAACTAATTTAAATTGATTGGAAGAAATTTTCGTTTAGAAATTTTTTAGCAAACTGTTATAAAAATGTAAATCTCTTTATTAAAAAAACTCTTTCGGAAAATTTATTTGAGGAATATTAGCTGATTTAAAGTATACTTAATCTGGTTTGAAACAACTATTATTTATTTTAAGTTTAAAATATCGCAGTAGCTTGTTTATTCTTGACAGCCTTTTAACAGCTCCATGCCAGATTTTTATATAATGTTGTTGTACAGGGGCTTTAACCGTAAAAGAAATAATTGAAGAATATAACGCGAACGCCTTTTAAGTAATCAGTAATCTTAAAAATTTAAGAAAATATTCCCCGTAATCTAATGTTTTATTGAATTTTAGAGAATTTGGGCTCTAAATTTACTATAGTCATCGCACTTATATTATGATAATGTTGTCAAAATTCTTTTAAAAATACTCTGGGTCATCAGATTGTTATAAGCTTTACGATATATGATTAGTACATATAATTTTACTTAAAAATATTCCCTAAGAGTTACACAACTGAAAGTTAATTTTAAAAGATTTTAAAATATTATAAACTATTCTAAAATTGCAAATAAATGTAAACAAATTTTCAGTGGAAACAAAATAAAAATGAACTCGTTACCAGAATGTATGCTAGTCGATATATAATATTATCAGTTCTACACTGGCCAGTCATACATTGGCTATTTTTTCGGTAGTTGCATTTATTTTTTTAAAATGGTTGACGTCGTTTTGTTGTTGGACATATATTTATTTAGTATAATATTATTATGTTGGAATATTGATTTTTCGATTTTTCAATCTTTACATAATTTTTTTTAAAAATCTTCTTTAATATTGTTAGAATCATTAAGGCGTTTATGAATTAAATTTAGAAAAATTCTTCCAATATTCGTTTGAACTTTAAGATTATAAGATGAGTGGGTTAAAACATAACACATTACGGTGTCTATTTATTTTGACCTTTTTTTGTCTTTTCCTAATTATGCAAAATTTAATTTATAGTTGCTTAGTTCTAATGGCTTTAGATATTTATTTTATTATTATTAAATATTTCCATATTGTTGAACTCAGTCGATAATCTAACTTGGACAGATTTATGCAAATTATTTAAAATATTAGATGGATGATTGGATTCATTGTTAACGTATCTATTGATCCGATCAACTGGCAGCCACTGACGCTGAACGGGGTCAATCTGGGGGACGTGCAGTCTTCCGTTTATTTCGATTCAACCATAATACCATCCGGGCAGGCTGCTGCTGAGGTCGAACGCCGTATAGGAGCTTCAAGGTCCGCATTCGTGCGTCTCAAGCGGTCACTATGGGGGCGACGAGAGATTTCCGCGGCTACGAAGGGGCGCATCTATCAGGCTATTGTTTGGACTATCCTTCTCTATGGCTGCGAAACGTGGCCACTTAGAGCGGTTGATCTACTAATGCTTGAAATGTTCGAAAACGATTGCCTTCGCTGCATTCTACGATGCCGCCCGATCGATCGTGTGCCCACAACCACTCTGCGTCGTCGCCTGAGACTCCGTCCTCTTCCACCCGTCCTGTTCTAGCGTTGTCTCCGATGGTTCGAACACGCAGCTCGTCGCCCGGAGGGAGAGCTCATCCGCGATGTACTTCTCCCTCCTTCTCTTCCTGGCTGGCGAGGACGTGTCGTTGGACAGCTGAAGACGTGGGCTAGCACGATCAAGGATGACCTAGCAGTACTATGGGGTCCGCAAGTAGTTGGTCTTCGACGATGGAATCGCCAGTGGCTCGCCATTTCGTGTGACCTGGCTCAGGATCGGCAGCGATGGTCCGAGATGCTGTACTTGCTCGGGAGGAAGCCGGTTCAACCCGACCAGGGTGAAAACCGATACAAGTCAAAAAAATCAAGTATCTATACTTATGTAGATCTTTTGCATAAAGTTTGTAATAAGCATTACACAGGCCAATGATCATATCAAGAGAGTTGATTACTTTAGCATTGGTGGTCATTTTATTTCCATATTATTGAACTCAGTCGATAATCTAATTTGGACAGATTTATGCAAATTATTTAAAATATTAGATGGATGCCGCTAAATAAAATCAGACAGCCAACCAATCATCGACCATGTATTGAATTGTGAAAGCAGAATAACATATCACCAATGCTAAAAAAGATTTGGCCCCGTGCCATGCCTCAAAACATGTGGAGGGATTTTTTAACAGCAAGTCAAAAGTACTAGACTGGCCTGGAAACTCCCTTGATTTAAGTCCAATCGAGAATCTGTGGTCACTCTGCAAGGAACGACTTCGTGGATTGGACATTATAGACATGAGGTACCGTGACCCCCAAATGAGGATTGTTCCAAATTAGTGGATTCCATGCCAAATCGCATCAAAGAGCTTCTAAAAAATAAAGGCGGACATACGAAGTACTAACATGTGAACTAGGTCATGTTTCAATGGAAAATACGAAAAATTAAATAAGAACGGAATTATTTGTTTTGTTTCAATTAATTTGCACAAGGGTGTATAAATGTGTGTGTTTTAGTTCGTGATATTTGAAAAATTCTATCAGTTTCTTTCACACTCAGTGTATGATTTGGGACTTGTTTTACAAAGAAGCACAAGGTGCCTTGTTGAAGCGGAATAATTTTACTACATAATATGCCAAAGATATTTGCATAATTTTTAGCTGTGCTAGGGAGAAATATTTCTCTTACACTGGAGACGCCATTTGGCATTGTATAAATTAAAACAATGAATAACGCAAAGAAAAAACAACTTTGTGTAATCGCGAAATGGCCAAAAACAAAAATATTAAATAAATCGGAGAATAAACTCCGTATCTTTAAAGAAATTCAAACATGTTTTTAAAAAAAAGCCCTTTTTAAAATCACTTTTATTTTCGACAGAAAGTGCTAACAATTATTAATTTAAGATTATAATGGAAATAAAATGGAGATTGATTTATCTCTCATTATTATTATGTAATCAAATAGACCTCCTTTAAATTACTAATTTTAAGATAATTATAAGAGAAATAGCTTTAAAAACTCACATATAAAACCCTGGTAAGTATAGTAAGAGCCCTGAAAGGCACAATGGAGTAATGGATAGCGGTTCCGGTTGAGTAATCGGAGAGCCGAGTTCGAATTCCAGTCATATATGTGCTTGAAAAAGGTATGTATCCTCTTCTTCTCCCCCCAGCTATGAATGGGGTCAATAGCAGTTCAGACCGGATGACAACTGGCCTACCACAGAAATAAATGGCAACCTACTGCTGGAAAAATCGAAAGATACCTGATCGCCTACGCGTGCACATAACTGATTGATAGTAAGGACACAACAGGCCATCATTTGAACATTTGAACTCTTGGGAATCCGTAAGCTTGGGTGTACGGGTGGCGTAATGGATAACGGCTGGCAATTAGAAGTCGGATAGAAAAGATCCAGTAGAGTACGTTATATTCTCTTATCACCACAGTTGTGATTTAAATAGTAAATAAATCATTATTACCGCCCCAAAATTCTATAAATTCTAAAACTATTTTCTGGCTTTAAATAACCTCTAAAAGGTTGATAAGCCGTAAAAAAAAACAGATCAATAAATTCAAATCAATCAACGAAAATATTCTCTATTTCGGTTAAAGAGAGTTGGGTGCTTGCTTATTTTTTGTGGGTTTGTAAATGACTCTGAATGTGTTATACTTCTCGCCATATCCCACCTTACGTTTTAATGGGTAAAACCCTATATGCATATAAGTTTATATTTTTATAAGTAAATCATAATTTCTAAATTTCTATCTCTCTCTCTCTCTACCTCCCTCTCTTTCTCTCTCTACCTTTCTTTGTTTCTCTCTCCCCTATCACTCTATCTCTACCTCCTTGGGTATGACGATAAACTACATCCGGCACAGCAAAATTGCTGTTGTTACCAGGTCCACCCTGACACTGGTTGGCAGCACCTGTAAGTGTCAGAGCTATGAGCAAATAGTGTACCCCAAACAAAACCAGAACACTATGAAAGTATAAAATATAGTAAATTCCCATCAATACATTTTTTAAAACAGAATGACAAGCAATTCATTTTCTCTGTAGTTGAAGGCATAAAATTGGGCTCAAATTATTTACATTTCAGCATTAAATAACCGAAACAGGTTGATATCCCACTAAACAAAACCTACCGACCAACCAACCACACAAACACCAAGAACTCTTTCATGGCATTAATCCATATAATATCCTACAATCTCTTAAACTCTATTCCGAATTATAACTAAAAATACCAGTAATATATTTTTATATAAAAAAGACCGACAATACATGACCAGCAACACATTTTCTCTGTAGTTGAAGGCATACAATTGGGATCAAAATATATTTAGTTGAAGCCATAAAATTGTCAAAATATTTAGATTTCAACATTAGATAACTCATAGAGGTACATATGCCGCTAAATAAAATCAGACAGCCAACCAATCATCGAGCATGTATTGAATTGTGAAAGCAGAATAACATATCACATTTTTATTACTTTAAAAGACACAAGGAAATTAAATTTCACAATTAAACGACACATAATAAGTTGTTGTGCCATTACGCAAACAAATCAATCAACTCTCATCACACATATACACATAAATATATATATATATATAAATATATATATATGGATATATGTGTTTATGTGCGCAGACAAAGAGAGAGAGAGATGGGCAGACAAAGAAAGTGTATCCCAAAACGTATACCAAGATCACGAGTCTTGCTAGAGTCGTTGGGGTACGACATGTAGTGCAGCCGTAGCAGCAGGGGTGTGTTTTGGACAAATTAGCCGTTTCCAGGCTGGTTTGAATTCAGCTTTTTCCTTCTCCTAGACTGGTTATCAACCCGTCTCACAGATAATGCCGAACTGACCATACTATATTCTGCAGTCGACAAAATCAAAAACAAACAACGCGCATGCGCGCAATTAAAAATATAAAATGTTGACAATTTACCCATTGTGCCCTATATATATATATATATATATATATATATATATGAAGGAATATAGTTTTAAGATGTGCTATATTTATGGGATAAAGTGCTCAATATCAGAGATAGAGCGTATGTAAATATAAAAGTGAACATTGAAGTCAACACTCAGAAGCGTCAGGCTGTTTCATGATAGAAACAATCGTCAGGCTGCGATTGTGTCTAGCATGAAACATCCTGTCGCCTCTGAGTGTTGACTTCAATGTTCACCTTTATATATATATATATATATATATATATATATATATATATATATATATATATATAATTATTTATTTAAAAATTAGAACATAAATATGTTATAAAATCACTACAAAAATAGCCATTTTGTTTCAACACTTCCGGTGTCTTATCAAGTGATGATGTTGAATATAGAACCTATATATATATATATATATATATATATATATATATATATATATATATATATATATATATTCATTAAGGAAGGCGCCGTAGTTTTTCCTACAGAAGCACATTTGTAAAAGAAATTCCATAGATATAACGGATAAATTTAATTTTTTTTTAAATTGCACACCGGAATACAGATTTTATCACAGTTCCAATAATTTTCTTTTGTAATTCACCCCTGAGGATAATCATGGGGGAGATCGAAAGTACTTGGATAAAATAAAACTACGGTACCATCCTTCATGAATTTTATCTTAACTTCAAGAAACTGACCAAAGAACTGAAAATGAACACTATAAAAATATATAAACACAGTATATCTATATTATTCAATGAAACATGTTCGAATAAAGATATGCTACCTACAAACACTCACACACAAACATATATATATATATAATCTTTGGAAAGTGCGTGAAAAGTATATCACGTGCTTGAAATCATACCATACATTGTGAAATTGTGTAGACGGAACTCTTTGGGAATTGATGGTCGTGCTAGCACGAAGTCACAAGTTAATATGAAAAACAGTTTCGGCGTGTTGGCTTTGTTCAACTTGTTGATGAGGCTAGATAACGCGCTCTCCCACAGACACCGCAACTAAGGTCCGCTCAATATAATTGGTGTATAGACTACAATTAGGCTCTATGAGTGATGAACAAATACAAATGTGCCTGAGCAGTCGCCTGCAATAGGGATTGGCTAGCCACACTACTAGACGATCATCCTCGGATACGAGTGGCCAGCCATATTCACATATATATATATATATATATATATATAATTATATATATATATATGAAAAGTGTATGTATATAAATATATATATATGTGTGTGTGTATGTGTGTGTACAATATATATATATATATATATATATATATATATATATATTATATGCGCGATACTTATTGAAAATATCAAAGATAGAGTTAACATATTTAGTTGGATTGATGTGATGAGGTAAATCCAAAATTTAAAAAAATTATTCAGTTTGTCACAAACTCAAATCAATCCAACTAAATATATATATATATATACACACATATATATATATATATGTATGTATGTATGTATGTATGTATGTATGTATGTATTAATTGGTGCAGTATATATAATATTATAGAAAAGTAATCATCCAAAGAATTAATCAATGAAGTTAATGTAATTAATGGTGAAATCACTTCGCTAACATACTGCATATATACACAATGTACTGCACCAATTAACATCTGTATAAAAACTGATCCAATATGCAAAATTTCTGCAAAAATGGCTCAGACATGACACTATTGACTGTACTATTTTGTTCATGTCACTTTAACTGAAATACATTTATAACAAAAAATTAGTGGATTTGGTACATACTATTTTAAAAAGATTTTCTCACTTGAAATATTCAAAATACAACTCTAGCGGTGCGATGCCGAACTTTCCGAAATTTTACCGTTAATAAATAGCACACTTTTAAAAAATAAACATCTTTCGGCTTGTAATACATTTATTTCGTATTGGAAATATACCTGAAATTTACCTGAAATGAAAACAATACCTGACGATGAAGGAGCGAATTTCTTCAAAAGTACTTGTAACAGAACATCTAATCCATCTGATAATTTTAAACATACGTATCGCGTCCTTCAGAGAGTTGTTAGTAAGTTCATATTTTATTGATCTGTTACCGTAGTGATTTCGCCATTAATTATATTAACTTTACTGATTACTTCTTTGGATGATTACTTCTCCCTCTCTCTCTCTCTCTCTCTCTCTCTCTCTCTCTCTCTCTCTATATATATATATATATATATATATATATATATATATATATATATATATATATATATATATAATTATTTATTTAAATATTTTAACATAAATATGTTATAAAATCACTACAAAAATAGCCATTTTGTTTCAACACTTCTGGTGTCTTATCAAGTGATGATGTTGAATATATATATATATATATATATATATATATATATGTATATATTATGTGTGTGTGTGTTAGGGTGCACGAAAATGTGGGCTGCTGTTCCTTTGCATATCATTATCTCTGTATGCATGTATCATTTCGAAGAAAGTTATCTCGAAAACGTAATCCCCTTGTCTGATTCCTGATAGATTCGTGTATTTATTTATGACAGAAGAGACCAAGAATTTTATCCGGGTCACATTTCTCTCTTTTATCTTGTATTTATGTAGCCTTCAAATCACAAACAAGACTGGAATTTATTATCTAAAGACCGGCAGATATTTTCCCATCTTTCTTTCCCGCACTCCTTTCGCCCTGTCTTTCGTTTTTAAGTACGCAAACATTTAGACATATGCTCCTTCATTTTTATTTTTATTTCACCTTTTTAATTCCCCCGCCCCCATATCTTGCTCTACACTAGTTGCCTGTTTCCATGGATTCGAATGTAGGTCCTTATACTAATGCACGTTATAAGGATGTATTCAAATAGCAACGCCTTCGAACCCTCTCAGCCAATCTTTCCCTTTCCATATATTTTTCTCCTCTATTTCTTTCTCTTTTTTTCTTTCCACTTTTCTGCGTGATACGCTTAAGCCCTCATTTTTATTTACCCACATTTCCATTCATTTACCTGTTATTTTTCTCCTTATAGAAATGTACAATCTTCCCGCTTATTCTTAACGTATGCGTATGCAATGATTCTCGTTTTACTTGCATTATTTACATTATTCGGACTGTTATCCTCATCTCATTGCCATATTCGCAAAGTTTCGTCCTTTGTACGCTCTGGCCTTCTTCAGGTGATTGGTTTTTTATAGACGAACCCTTTATTTTGTCCACCGGGTAGATTTTTCTAATTCCACGTGCCATACCTCTTCCTTGTGTCTCACTTAATTCATTTTAACTCAACTCTCTAATTTTTGGTTTACCACTGCTGTGGCATGGTATTGAACTCACAACTCTTTGGTTTTAGTCTCTACCTTTCTAACCTTCAGTCCTGGAGTAACAGGTTCCACATAAGATTTCTTTTTGAAGTATTTTTCACTGGTCATTGAACTGTCATCGCTGAAACTACTCTCTCACGTGCCAAACATCTTATGGGTTGAGTTGGATCATTTTCTAACTGATCTCTTTAGTGCTCAGTTGAAATGATGATCCCTGTTCCTGTTGTGACTTCCTGGTCTAGCTTTCCTCTCTATTGTTGCCTGTATTTTAAACTTATTCACCGTTCTTTTGATACTTCTTGAATGGACTTTGAATATGGAAGCCAGAGTATGAATGTTGGTACCATTACTGAAGGCCTGAATGATCTTTTTCCTCTCAACATTACTCAGTTGCGAAGACAGAGGGGCTGACACAAAACGCTTTTAACCTGTTCTCTTTGTAGCTGAATAACGCAAAGTCTTTTTCAGAGATTCTTACAACAAAGAGTATCAAGATGGGTAAACGTCTTATCTGAAAAGCTGCAAAAAAATTAATTTCCTCTGTAGTAGAAGGCATAAAATTGGGCTCAAATTATGTACATTTCAGCATTGTAAACATTTTGTAGGATGGACAATTATGCTGTTACACAATTTGGACAATTTTGCACCGGTATGCAACTTTAGAAATATCGTGTTGGGCCGACATTTTTTTGAAAAAAAAAAAACTGAATTAATCCCTTCTTCATTATTTTTTAACAAAAGTTCATACAGGAAATCAATTATTTTACCATAAGTGAAAAAGTCATAGCCCTAATGTATACATTGTTACGTTTCTGCAAGCAGAAAACGAGTTTGTCTTTCTGTCTTGGAATTTATCTTGTACTCTTCTTTTCAGCCTGTCATTCTCTTTTGCACCATATACAAGTGTCGTCTGGAATCGTCATACGGATGAGAATATTTCGACTTACATAACAGGAACTCCGATTTAAATAAACGTTCCGTCGGGAATCTTTAAGACAAGTTTAATAAACTGAAAATAAATAATCTCGCCGCGATAATTATTTAAAAAATAATAAGCAGACCAGAGCAAATAAGCACTATTCCTTGAAACGGGGTAACTGAAAGAAATAATCTGATCCTGTAGGCATTTGAAATTCGGTGTAAAAGAATATACAAATAACTAATAAATTGATCGATTTATTCGTTTTTATGGCTTATCAACCCTCTTCAGGTTATATAAAGCCAGAAAATATTTTTATATTCTAAGATTTTTTTATATTATAATGGCTTGGGATACAAGTCTTACTAATTAATCCATAGCTGAGCGAAGTGGTTGATTCATACCATTCTCAAGGGTATATGTTCGTAAGTTTCAACGGAAACTGGAACTCGGCTATGCCATTAACAATTCCGAGCTATTATCCACTATACCACCTGCCCATCAAAGTTTACGGCGCCTGGTATTCCGAAGCGGTCACCCGTCTACGTACTGACCAGACTCGACCTTCGACAATCGTCCGGGACCGTTGTTTCAACGCGATGTAGCCGTAAGCCAAATAGCTACTAAAACCAGCTTTTAAATGTCGTAGTTAAATGCATGGTTGTCAGCGAAAGGATGAGCCCAAAATTCAAATTAAAAATCAGGGATACTAAAATCAAACAAGTCCAAAATTCTGGAAAGTGTTCTAACAAAGGACGAAAAGTACGACACTGAGATGCGAAGACGTATTGAAATGTCCAAAGAAGCATTCCAAAAGCTAAGCAGAGTATGAAGAGACAGAAAAATTTCGTTAGAATCAAAGAAAAGAGTATTGAACTGTTACGTGATATCTGTCCGCCCGTATGTCAGCGAATACAGGACAATCTCCTCAAAAATTAGGAAGAAACTTCAAGCAACAAATACGTGGTTCTGCAGAAAGATGTTGAGGATACATTGGGCCGAACATGTGAGCAAGTACGAGGTTTTGGTGAAAATGGAAACAAAAAGAAAACTGAATACTTAATATCAGGAAGAGGCAGTTGAAACATTCGGGGCACGTAATGAGGAAGGAGGGCTTGGAAAATCTAATTCTCACAGGACAGATTGAGAAAAAGAGGGACAAAGCTTGAGTAAATGGATGGCAGAACAGGGTTTGGGAGAAATAACAAAAAGAGAAAACTTATTAAGAGCTACAAGGGACAGGAAGATGTTGACTGACATGTACGCCTATGTCCTGAAGGGACGCGGCAAATGAAAGAAAGAAGAGATCGATAATATCAGACCACCGCACAATATCTAGGGCATGGATTCTCAGGTACATTGAATTATAATAGTCTGGCAGTCTATTGAACTTTTTATTCATTGAAGTATTCTTCGGGTCATTTAATAATTAGTTATGATTTTTTTTAAATTACTGTAAATATATTCAAGTTTCAAAATTAATCGCCATTTTCTATTGCTATTAAATGTGTAAAACTCCTCTGTAAAATAATCCATGTAAATGGATATGTGGAAAAGAATGAAAACGTACAATATGTACATAATTTTGAAAGCAGCTTTTCAGTCAGACAATCTTGGCAAGCGGGTGACATTCTGTCTTCTGAGGAAAAGGGTTCATTGGGAAAAAAAGTTTGAGAACCACTGATCTGGGATGTCTCCTCCTCTTCAATACATTGTCACGAGTTGCAAATATTTTCCCAATAAATATAGTGCTGCTCGAACTTTGATTTATCCATGGCATTTTTAATCCGCTGAAAGAAAAAAGTCCCTAAAGTGTGCGCCCGTGTCTGAAAGAGTTAAGAAATTACAGGCTCGTTAAAAGGACAAGGTAACCAAAAAAGTTCTGTCCGTTTTTAAAGGAAAAAAAGAAAAGGCTTTACAGTATGTGTAACTTATATTTAGTCTTCGAAGTAATCGCCATCGGCATCCAGCACCTTCTGCCAACATGTCACCAGCTGTTCAATGCCCTTGCGGTAGAACTCGGGGGCGGGGGTGACGCAAAGTAGTCCGTTATGTCTTTACGCAAGTCTGCTTCATTGGTGAAGGATTTCCCACGAAGATGATTATCCAGGGAGTGCAAGAGGTGGTAATCGGATGGCGCAAGGTCAGGTGAATAAGGTGGATGGCACAAAGTCTCCCACCCAAGTTGCAGTATGGTATCCCTGACCACTCGCGCGACATGCGGCCTGGCATTGTCATGGAGGAAAAGCACACCTTTGCGATTCACCAGTGCTGGCTCCTTCTGGCGCAATGCCTGTTGCACACGTTTCAATTGCTCCGAGTATAGGTCTCCAGTGACCGGTTGGCCCGTTGGTAGCAGTTCATAATGACCCACCTGACGACCTGTCCACCAGACACAAAGCATAATTTTGCGTGGTATGCATAGGCGGTCTTGCGGTGTGAGGGACAGCATCCTGAGGAGACAACCAATGTCTGGAACGCTTGGGAGTTTCGTACAGAACCCACTTTTCATCACTGGTAAGCACTCGATTGAATAAGTGATGTGTACCCGAAGTAGGGGCCACGGAAGGAAAACACGTAACACGGGCTAGAGGTAAGAAAGATATATTAAACAGAAAAGTTACAAAGAATAGTGTAGGCAGAGCTTACTATCCAGTGGTGTCCGATATTGGTATCGTACGCGGCTGCGCATTACTGGTGCTACTCCTCACAATTCACATAATAATATAGTACTGGAAGAGTCCATGATGTAGGGAAGTATCGGTCTCACAACAATAAGGATGCGGTACGGTGGCGAGAAAGCAACGATACGCAGGCTGCCACTCGTTGTCCCTTGTGGACCTCCAACAGCGTTTGCGGAACCCAATTGTTCAGTTTGTACGTCTTACCTAGACGGTGCAGGTGAATAACTGTTTCATCGGAAACGTTGAACTGTCTTGCAAGTTCATAAAACGTTAGACTACTGTCCTCTTCAATGGCCGCCTTCAGGACTCCGTCATTCAAGACCTGTGGTCGTCCACTGCGAGGCTCATCATGGACAGACAAATCTCCCGACTTGAATTTTCGAAACCAACGCCTTGCCGTACGTTCATCTGCAGCACTATCCCCAAACGCTTGACATATGCAGCGACTTGATGCAGCTGCTGATAAGCCCACTTTGAAGTTGTAAAGCAAACAGCCCCGAACGAGATCTCTAGACACTTCCATCTTTCTCACAGCCGTCCGGCTTATAACTGATGGCAGGGCACGGTGCGCGTGTTTTTATAACGTCTGATGTTCCTATTTCCGGCTCTCCGAATTTGAAAACAATTGCTACACGCATTTCGTATATATTTCAACTTCATTCAATGACTAATCAAAAAACGGACAGAACTTTTTTGGTTACCTTGTATTTTACGAGTACTCTACCGGAACAAATATGAGTGCTGTCTGTGGGGTTAGGCGCGCCCTTTCAAACAAAGGTTCCCAGAGTTTTCCTTTCACTTGCGTTGTAAACATGGTGTATTTTTCGTCTTCCATTTCACAGACTGAACTACAGCCCCATGAATACACAGGCTCACATTCATTTATCATGAGTCTATGTTTGAGTGCAACAACCTAAACTGAAACTGACCGTATCATTCATCATATACAAAATCTTGCCGTTGGGTAACTTACTCATGAGCACGTATTTGGATTTTCCACAGACCTCTTTACTTAAAGCAATTATAACTTTCTGTCTCATATATATATATATATATATATATATATATATATATATATATATATATATATATACATATATATATATATATATATATATATATATATATATATATATATATAGGGAGAGAGAGAGAGAGCTCAGGGGTAGAATCTCCGACTGATGCCATATCAGTCGGGTTTCTATCCCGGCTTGAGGCAATCGGATGTCTGATGAGCTGTGATGCAGCGATTAGTCTGTCTGTGGATAACAATATATACGCTCCCGGAATATTTAATTCCGGTCGAGCACTCTTAATAGAAAGAGTGAATTTGTAAGCAATGAATGTTACTGCTAATACTGCAACTCTCTTCCATAAATTGAGCCATATCGATCATTGGCGTGTTATATTCGAAGAAAAAAAGTAGCCTTCCTCTCAACCGGGCACTGACTGTTCAGGGGTAGAATCTCCGACTTATGCCAAATAAGTCAGGTTTCGATCCTGGCTTGAGGCAATCGGATGTTTGGCCACACTGATGATCTGTGATACAATGAAACAGTCTGTGTGTGGACGACAGTATATATATATATATATATATATGTATATATATATATATATATATATATATATATACTACAGTTCAAAAGTTTGAAACCACCCCTATAATTAGCATGGAATGAACTTGACAGAAGAGTGAAAAAATTATAAAGAGCTCTAAGAGTCATTGAAAAAATAATGGAACCGATTATCAAACTTATACTTTGAGAAATCTTTGCAACAATAGCCAAAAATTTGTGCTGCTGCAATCAAGTCTTAAATAGGATATTTTCACGAGAACAAAATTTAATCATCAAAATTCCTTGTTTGTGCCATTATAAATTTTTAATAAAAAATCATGTCTCACTTTTTTTAAACGATGTCTAATAATTTTCTCTTATTTAAAGTACAAACCAACCACTTTATGGGTCAATATAAAAAATTACCAGAGGTGACCTCAAACTCGAACTTTAGTGTATATATATATATAGAGAGAGAGAGAGAGAGATCAGTCAGTTATGTGCCATGCGTGATACACGCTTAGGCGATCATGTACTGACGAGGCAGATTTTTTTCTCGCAGTAGCTTGCCATTTCTTTCTGCGGTAGACCAGTTGACATCCAAGAGACCCAGTCTGTCCTGCTATTTACCCATAGCTAGGAGAGAAGAAGAGGATTCATAACTTTCCCAAGGGTATTAGCACGTAAGTGAATGTGATGGGTTTGATTGGAATTCGAACTCGGCTATGCGATTCCTCAATCCGAGACGCTATCCATTACTCCACCGTAAATGGTTAATAGATTATACGAAAGCTTAATCGAAGTAACTTGTCAGTCGTCTTCAATAAAACTTGTATGAGAACGACACATCGTCAGAGGCTCTATTCTTCCATTGTGAAGGAAGTGCGATAGTCTGGTAATTTTTTAGACGCCATGTCAATAGAGAAAGGTGATTACGGCTCTCCACAGATTCAGTTTCTTTCTTGTCTGCGATTTGCCATAAATTCTTGACGAGGACAATGAAGTGGTTTCCTATTGATTCTCGACGATTTTGAATTTGGAGATGTCCTTCTCAAGGATTTCTTACTCTTCTTCATTTTTTATCAATCTATAGATTAGGTGTTAGTTCTGTCTGCAAGTGAGTATAAATGAGTTTCTTGTATTTTATAAATAATGCCTTCCTAATCACGGAATGTTTAAAGACTTAAATCCCGATTTATATTTTCATTTTTCTATCTGCTGTCTTCATTCAAAATTTAAAAAAACTTTCCGTTCATGGAGCTTGATTATTTATGTATGGCTCTTTCGTAATATATATTTATTTATTCTCTATTAGCGATTGTGTTTGTAAATCTCTCTTGTAGATCATTTGTCTTACTTTTACTTTCTCTTTTTGCTTACCGAAAGTTAGTTTCATCAACATTTTTCTACTAACATTTATCTTATCAATTGATAATTTAGGTGTTGATAATTTCAAAAAGTACATAGTATAGATTACTTTTGATGTTATAAACAATGACTTCATAATCTCCTTGAATTTCAGGCTTATATCACAAATGATATATATATATATATATATATATATATATATATATATATATATATATATATATATATATATATATATATAAGGGAGAGAAAGATATACTTATAAGTAAGGAGAGGTAAATAGGAAGATGGTAGTTATAAGTGTAATAATCTGGAATAGATGTGAAGAGAGTGTGAAGAGAGATAATTATGAATAAATTGACTGTAAAAGAACGTAATGAATTAAATAAAACCTTACATTTGAAATATGCCCTCCACACACACACACATATATATATATATATATATATATATATATATATATATATATATATATATATATGTATATATATATATATATATATATATATATATAGAGAGAGAGAGAGAGAGAGAGAGCGTTTCTATAACTTGGACCGATTTTAAACGTGAATTAAGTTTAACCGTCTAATGGTTTTTTCCATTTCTTTCAGATTTAACAACTTAAGTCTTTGGCAATTTCAACGATGGTAAGATTAACAATCAAACAACGTGTTACAGTTATCGAAGCCTATTACGAATATGAACGTTCAAACAGAAATGCATTTCGCGCATTTCGCAATTTTGGGGGTCAACATAATCGAACAACCGAGAGTGCAATTGCAAAAATTGTTTATAAATTCAAACAAACTTGGTCGGTGGCAGATGTGAAAATACCATTGCGTGTTCGTTTACGCCGTTGAGCTATAAACATTGCTGCAGTGCACGAGAATGTGACCGAAAACCCAGACACCTCTATTCGTCATCGCGCGAAGGAATTGGACCTCTTCACAACAACGTGACATCGAATTTTGACAAATGAATTGTCTTTACAAGCTTACAAAATTCAGTGGACACAAGAACTGAAGCTTGCTAATCATTTGGAGTGCCGTACATTTGTCAATTGAGTGCATGATCAAAGACAAGCTGATCAAGATTTTTCCCAAAAAATCCTCTTTAGTGATAAAGCTCATCTTCATCTTGATGGATTCGTTAATAAGCAAAATTGTTGCATTTGGGCTGATGATAATCCAAGGAAGATTGTTGAAATGCCACTGTATCCACAAAAGATCACTATTTGGTGTGCATTTTTGCTAGCGAAATCATTGGACCGTATATTTATAAATTTGAAAGTCCATTTTCGTATAAGCTATACAATATATATATATATATATATATATATATATATATATATATATATATATATATATATATATAAACCCTATATATATATATATATATACCCTACATATATATATATGTATGTGTATATATATATATATATATACACTACATATATATATGTGTGTGTGTGTGTGTGTGTGAATGAAATAAATATTTATAAATAATGACTTCATACTCTCCGAGTAATTTAGACTTAAATTCCGATTTATATTTTCATTTTTTCTATATGCTATCTTCATTCAAAATTAACAAACTTTTCGATGTTTGTGTTTATTTATTTATGTACGACTATTTTGTAATTTCTTAGTTATTTTTTTGTTTTCCTAACGTTTTATATATTTAAAAAAACATATTTTTAGGATCATCTAAAACACGCAGTGCATAGTGTTCATATACGTACACAATATATGTTCCAGAATTAGTCAAAGCCAGGGGTGATAATGGCACAATTGCTCACTGTCTCTAAAAAAAATGCCCCAAATACCCAACAAGTACAATTCCAAGCCGGAGAATGGGAGAAGACGGACAACTGACGCCTTATAACCCGCAGCTTCGGATAGATGGATCTCCACAGCCTAGAAAGGCAGTCTATCTAATATAAGGAAAAACCCTGATTTAAACGTCCACTACCTTGTGGTCATATCCAACAAAATACGGAAACGACAATGAAAGTAAATACAAACAGAATCCCTGAATGGAGCCCGGAGGCGGTTGGCTGTCAATACTGATAGAGAAGCCGCACCAAATGTCATATGTATGTATCCTTGTTTTACCTTGACGGTACAGTCGAAAGAAGGGTTTATGTCGTCTGGATAGTCCACGGCCTCCATATACTGCGCCCTGGAGATATTACACCGGTCTCACCATCAAAGGACTGAATGTTGACCAAACAAGGGGCTACCTTTATCTTGCAAGATAAATGGATGCCTGCAATCTGTATATGTTGATCTATAAGGAAACAGTTAAAATTGTCATTAACATTCAAGTATATGTCACCAACCATGTACCTTAAAGAATCAAATAAGAGTTTATTTTTAAATAAAGTTTTTCCAGCAATTGCTTACTCCCGGAAATAAGTCTCGAAAGTATAGTTTGCATCTTACAAGAGAAAGGTTATTTACAGCACTTATATTGTTCAGACTGTTGTCCTCAACTTCGTTGCAATATTCACGTCGTTTCGGTCGTTGTACGCTCCAGCCTTCTTCAGGTGACTGGAATTTCGAACTGAACCCTCTATTTCGTCCACCGTGGTAGACTGTTCTAGTTTCACGTGCCACGAATCTTCGGTATGTCTCTTTGTCAGTTATCTCCCTTTAACTCAACTCTCCAATTTTTGTTCATCTCAGCTGTAACCAGGTATTGAACTCTTTGGGTCAAGTCACCGGATTCAACTAACGCTTTCATACTTGAGGATATCAGTGTATGAATTGCTGGCAATTATAAACCTTATGTACCAGTATCAATTTTTTTTTACCCGAGCTCATATTGTTATTTTGTTGTTATTATTGGTTTTTTTTGTTTTGTTTTTTGTTTTGTTTTTTTGTTTTTTGTTGTTGCTTTTTTGTTGTTTTTTTTTTTTGTTTTTCTAGCACTCTGTATTTCTGGTTCCCATATTGTATTCATTTCTATGCTTGGCCGGGTTAGGAGATTTGCATTTATTCCTTAAGTTTTCGTATGTAAATAGTGTAAATAATTGCAATGCCTCATCTCAGAAATATAAACAGAAGAAAAAGTTTAATTTTTACTTTATTTTATCTGTATGTCTTTATTATTATTGTCAAGTTAAATATTAAGGTGAGTCTTCGAAATTGGGTAATACTAGATATTTTATAGTTAAGCATTAAGAAGTCTCCAGTTAAATTGATATAAAACCGGAAGGAGAATGGAAAAAGCTCATAGGACGCAAAATCATGGAAGTAATTTCCAACTCGAGGTCGCAATTACTTAATACCAGAAATAAGACTAGAAAGTATATTTATATAAGTAATGTCAATAGGCTAGAAAAAATCATACAAAAAATCCCAAGATTGACTGGCGAAGAAGAATATAAATAATAATTAAAATTAAAAAAGGTGATATTTTTTAATCAAATAAATATGTGACTTCATTTTTTAAAAAAGAAAGAAGGCATTACGTCCCCTGTCGTCAACATTAAAAGAATACTTATATCATTATTATAAATTAAAACATGACTTTTATTTAAATATATATTAAATATAAATTATTATACATATTATGAAATTTTTCATCTATTTTAAATGAAAATATAGCTTATTTTCTCTCCGTTTTTTTCTTCTTCACGGTGATCAGGGATTTATGGTGAACGAGCTTGTTCGTTTGATTATTGGTGGTCAGTTCGACCCTCATTTAATTATATACTTTTATGTGAGATAAAGGTTAGTGAGCTAATTCTGTATAACATTTACTAGTGCGAACTGCATGCCCAACAACTTCTACCTGAAAATGCACAATGACATACCTGTCAGTATCAATGCAAATGTATTTATATATTCATACATACTTAGATATTTCTCAAGTTTGGTATTTGCGCTACCTCACATTGGAACACGGGTTCTCATATGTTCTTAGATATTTCTCAAGTTTGGGATTAGGGCGACCTCACATTGAAACACTGGTTCTCATATGTTCTTAAATATTTCTCAAGTCTGGGATTAGGGCGACCTCACATTGAAACACCGGTTTTCATATGTTCTTAAATATTTCTCAAGTTTATACTTACGGCCACATCACGTTAAAATACCGCTTCCCTTACGATCGCTGAAATTACGCAACATTGAGCCTTGTCAGTACTAAGATAGGTGTCTGCCTGAGAATACCAAGTGCTATAAGTTTAGGTGCTCAGGTAGTGTAATCGATAATGGCTCAGAATTGTCAATCTGGTAGGTGAGTTTCAATTCCCACTAGGTTCGTCGTATTTAAATACCATTGGGAAAATTATGAATCCACCTCTTCTTTGCCAGGCTATGGATTAATTTGCATCACTAAATATTCTTGAGGAGGTAGTGCTGCCCTGGACCAAGAGGGTAGCTGCTGGAAGCCACATAAGCAAGAGAACCCAGTCATGGTTGTCAGACAATTTCTGCGTCCACAGCACCCCTTGCATCTGGCCATCTAACTCCCCAAACTGCAACTCACTTGATTATTATATGGGAGACGCAGTTGAGCGAGAGACCAACAAACTTCCTTGTAGCACCAAAGATGAACTGAAGGCAAAAATTATGGCAGCATTCACCACTTAAACAAGGAAACCGTCCAGAAAAGTTGCAGGAAATTCCGAAGTCGTCTGGAGGCCGTGATTGAAGTTAATGGCGATTTTATAGAAGAAATTTACACTTTAGTATTTCGAGATATTTTTGTGTAATTTTGGTAAATGAGATGTTAGTGTTATTTTCATTTTTGTGTAATTTAGATGACAACTTATCAATTATACCCTGTCTATATACCAGACAAAGAACAAGAATTTGTTTTGACATTGAAATTTTAACTGTGGCTCAAATTGCAAATGTTACTTTTTTTAACCTGGAATAATTCTCTAGTTTGTTTGAATGTGCCTTGATCTTTTTCCTCCAGTAAATCTTAATTACTGTCTTTAACATCAGTATTGCTTTTATCTTCAGTGTTATCTAACAAAAAATTCTTAGAATGTAAAAATATTTTCTGACTTTAAATAACTTGCAGAGTTGAGAAATAGATGTAAGCGAGTTAATCAATCAATCGATTATTTTGTTAATTCTCAGTTATCTTTTCTTTTCTTTTTTTATTCAGCCGGATTCGTTTTTTCAAATACGTTTGACCTTCTCGTGTGACCACTAAGGGAACAGGTACACGATATGGGAAACTGTGATTAGCCGTAGACACGAAAATCTTTTTGAATTACAACAAAAAAAAAAGGAAAAATCACACAGCAGGCGCAAAAAATAAAATAAATATATAGGCACAAGATGTTTACCAGACACGTTATGTCAGTGTGACCAGTTTGAAAGTCTCGTTTTTATCTCTATCAAGTTCAAAGACTTTTACAGCGTGTTTAAAACATGGCGTTTCCGGGTCAGTTCAAAGCCACAGCATTCCCATTTTATGGTTTAAGGAGAGATGCATAAGACGTGGATTTCTATTTAACGACCGAATCGGAAAAAAATGTTTTTCATTTTATTTATTTTTTACTTGCTCCGGACCATGTTGGGTGATTCTCAGCAGGTGATTCGATATGCAGTTTGAAACAATTCCTGATGGTCAAACTTGAAATATTAATCGTTGTAGAACAAAGGCACAGGATAGAAATCATTAGCTGCTGGCTAAGAAAAAATGGTAGAGAGAAAACTATATTTTCATTCATTAAATTTCTTTAAATATGTAATATTTTTTGTAACTTGAGTAATACTTGAATTCATATAATGTATTGTAATACAATTCCATTAAGTATTTATAACGTTGATTTTTAGATTACATTATGAATGGAAGTATTATTTACTCGCCGTCAAGATTGACGTCATAAATAAAATACTTATTCAGGTTTCTTTGTAATTTTATTTACTTATGTGCAACTACTGGTGGATGAGAGGAGGGGTCTGAGAAATAGATTCACATACCAAAAGTATTTACAACAACAGCTTACAATAGTAAATATCCATCCCCGACATATATTCAATGAAAATACAGTCTTTTTATACTATATAGTAAAGTGCTCTAATAAAGTGTACGGGGGTTGCTAATAAAATTTCAATTAGTCGTGAACATGCATGTACATATAATTTTTTTCAATGTTATAGTTTAGTCAAATTCAGAGCAAACATTCGCAACTACAACAGTGTATCTTCATTTGTGTCCATAAATGTCACAGCTGAGAGGAAGATATTGTTTCAGAAAACAAGGGAAAACTTATCATTAAACTGTCGATCTTTATCCTGAAAAAGAACAAAGGCAATATGGCACTCACTAATAAATTAAATCCGAATAACTTCAGTATCTGTCTATATTTCTGAGATGAGGTATTATGTATACCATTTACATTAGCTGGACGTCACTTCGCAGATATCTCTCTCGAGTAAGACTCTCCCCGCCCTATAGAGGAGAACATGACTAAAGACTGTGTGTACTCCATCCAGTGTAGCTGCGGAAAGAAATATAAAGGTAAGGCTTCAAGAACGCCAGAAAGCTGTAACACAAGGGGAAGTGAAAAAAGGGAGATCACGGCCCTCTATGGGATCAAGTTGATATCATAGACAACGAACATCATTGGAAAATTCGTAAACTTAAGGAATCAGCACATAAAAATCCCTAAGCCGACCAAGTATAGAAATGAATTCAATAAGGGCAAGAATAATGAGTGCCAGAGAAAAAGCGATAACAACAAAAATTGGAATATGAGCTCTGGTAAAAATGGTTGCTGAAGACATTAGGTTTATATATTACCCAGAAATTCATACACAGATGTCCTCAAGGACACATGGCACAGTGGATAATGGGGTTAGTTAGATCCACTGACAGGACCCAAAGAGTTCAATAGCTGGTTATGGTGCTGGAGAACTTGGAGAGGGGAATTAACAGGAGATAACAGATAACTGACATCCATTAGACAGTTATGTGGAACTAGAAATAAAGAAACGAAATAAAGGGTTCAGTTCGACATTCCAACCACCTGAAGAAGGTTGGAGCGTACAACAGCCGAAACGTTGTGATAAATATGGCAACAAACATGAGGGCAATAGTCCGAATAATGTAAATAGTGTCGAATAAATTCAAATATGAATCTACAATATTTTTAAACAAATCAATTATAGATTAAATTAAATAATAAATATACCCAAATCTGTAACTATAATTTTTTTAAAAAATCAATTACAATTTAAATATCAAATCGAGTAAGTTTTAAGAAACAATGTTTTATAAAAAATAATTCAACAACAATTTCGGTTTCCACCAGAAATGAAATTGATAAGGTTTAATTAAACTATAATTAAAATAAGGGAAAAATAAAATTACTCAGTATGCGTTACAGATGTTTAGGAAGGGGATATTAGGTATATTTCAAAGCTTGATTTATACAGAAGGTTGCCTATTCGATATATTGCACGGTTAGGTTTCCGGAGTACTATTTAAGCTCCGACTTTATATGAATAGAAACTCAAGAAATAGCCTTTTTGAAGTTACGTTCGGGAAGGTAAACAAAGTAGATACTATACTATATACTATACTCTATATTACACTATATACTATAGTATACGTCGAAAAGGTAGGCGGGCGTAGGGTTTAAATAAAAGTTTTATACGCAAGATTACCCTGGATTAGGTCAATTCGTGTGCGTATAAGACGTAAAATCGACTAATAGTCTATTTCTGTTGGCTACTTTAAGATTTCAGGGGTATACTCTGTTTGCAATAGAAATGCATAGCTAATTATCTCCCAGGTAGAAAATGATCTCTAAAATCGGTTTCTAACACTGCTACAGTTACGTATTCAATATATTTCATAGTTAGAGTTCCTAGTATCCCAGAAGATCCAATTTTATACAAAGAAATCCTTAAGGAGAGTATTTTTAAGTTTACGCCTAAAATGTACAGAAACAATGTAGATCGTATACGATAGTGCCTACCAGGAAACGAAAAATGCATTTGAAACAATTTAAATGACTTCTTTGAACTTAAACATCGGTTGTGTTTGAAAGATAATGGTCTAAAGCTAATACGAATTAAAAGAAAAATTAATTTCCGTATATAAATAAACCTTTCAAGCATTATTAAAACATTTGTACGTTTTTTTCGACAACCATCCGACTTATCGAGCCGCCATTGTATACGAAAAATGTCAACAAGTTTAAAATCCTCTTAAAAATCCAATATTTGTCACAGATGTTTCGAAGTCTGTTATGAAAGTTTCAGATGTAATTCACTGGATTTTCTAAAAGTAATGTTTATCTTTTTTTTAAAAACAGAATGAAAATAATATTTTATTTGCATATGGTAGCCTGTGAGGCCAAAGGACATAATAGACATACTGTAATTCTACCATCTTTCCGAAAAAAGAGCACGATAAAAAAATAAAACCTAAAGAAATACAGAAGACCAGCTGTGCAATAATCAAGAATTTGTTATTTTTCTTTAAAAATAAATTTTCTTTAACTAATAGTTTAAGAATATATTTTCTTATTCTAAACGTTTTTATTAAACTTGGTATAATGAATACATTTCAGTATATTAAGGCGCTACTAAAACAAAATCTAGCGTGAATGTAATTTACTCGGTGTAACAAAAATGGATAATTTTCCCAAAATGAAAGCAAAACATCATGTTTTAAAATATTTGCCAAAAACCAGTCGTATAGAAGACGCAATGGTAATATCTGAATGATGCAAAAATTTTCGAAAAAGTATTTTACGGTTCTCGTTTTTTGGGGTACAGGTTCTAACATATGACCAAATACTTGAACATCTGCACCGGACAGATAACTTATCATCACACTCTGGTATTGAGCGAGTGCAATTTGGATATCGTAATGGTTCTCTATAAAAATTAATATGCAAACTTTCTGAGTAGATAACGATGAAATAATACATCACATGTTTTGTAGCATACCTACGGACGATAATTGGTATGTTCCCATACAGTAGTAAATACTGTATGTTGGTCTGCATTTGGAGATTCGTCTCCAGCTGTGCTGTTCAATCTCTCTACCTCCGGGCAGAGAAGATCCACAGAGGAGGCTATGTCGAAGGGCAGAGTCTCGTTTCGGGATCAGCTACCCGTTTAATACGGGGTCTACGGAAAATTTTTAGCCGAGCCTACGGGCTTGTATACCCCACATTAAATTCGGCCTTGTGCCACATCTGACCGCGTGGGCGGTTGGTGGATATCCTGCAGTTGGAGATTCATTGTGGAATTCACTTGACTCACTTCTAGCCGTTGACGACTTCTTATACGCGCCGCTGGCAAATATTATACGTGTTGTTCTTGTCCGAAGTATTATCGTTCATGACCAACCTTCGTTTGATTATTCTATTTAGTAACCTTACCTAGGTTACAAAACATGTGTAGTTTATATTGGTATTTAAACTCTGAATATTAACAATGTTATACGTTTTTTGACTCAACCATAATTACACTTTGCTCGAACCAATCTGTACCGCCGCTGAGCTGACAATGTCGATCGTAGAATGTAACCACCAAACATCGCCGCTCGCAACATTTTGTCAAGAGACGTAATTGATTACGCATCTACCTCCGGGGTAACACTGATCTTTTTTTTTGTTTTTTTATTCCCAACACATGTACTTGGAATGCTTTCGTCCACCAGGTGCGTGTAGACCACGCGTTTCGCTCATGCGTCTGCCACGGGGGAATTCGATGCTTTATTCAACACAGGTGTTCTCCACGTGAAATTGATTGCG
>OZ038490.1:71286458-71296458 GCA_964036315.1 Acanthosepion esculentum
GTGTTTATTCTAAAATAAATACTTAAAAATAACGTTCTTCTCTGCCGGGAGCTGATAGCCCAGGGGAAATATATCTGACTGATGCCAAATGGATTGGGTTTCGATCCTGGCTTGAGGCAATCAGATGTCTAGCCACACTGATGAGCTGTGATACAACGAAACAGTCTGTCTGTGGATGACACACACAGACATATATATATATATATATATATATATATATATAAGTGGACATGGAAGTCAGGACTTAGAGGCGACAGTCTGTTTCATGCTAGCATGAAACAGACTGTCGCCTCTAAGTGCTGACTTTCATGTCCACTTTTATATTTACGCACGCTCTATCTCTGATATTGAGCACTTTATCCTATAAATATAACACACTTTAAGACTATATTTCTTTATATATATATATATATATATATATATATATATATATATATATATATATATATATATATATATATATATATATATACGAGGGTCATTTAATAAATAAGGTAAATATTTCGGTATATGGACTTCTAATACAGATAGAAGCTTACTTTTTTTTTCAACGTAGTCTCCCAGCACTGTCACACACTTTTCCCATCTGTGCACAAGCTTCCGTATTCCTTCAGCGTAAAAATCTTTGGACTGATGACTCAGCCAGTCGCTCACAACACTTTTGACTTCATCGTCACTTTTAAACTTCGTGCCTCTCGTGAACGCTTTCAAGGGACCAAACAGGTGAAAGTCTGAAGGAGCAAGGTCTGGGCTGTAAGGGGGATGAAGGAGCAGTTCCCAGTCCAGCTCGTTGATGGTCTGCACCGTTTGGGCTGCAGTGCTGTTTGTCCTCTGCAGTAAGCATCTTAGGCACTCACCGGCAGCTGACCTTGTGTGCTGTCCCAACAGATAAGCTCAAAGTCCTTTTAATGTCATCCACTGTCACCCTTCTGTCAGACTGAATGAGTTCATTGACTGATTCGATCACCTCGGGAGACCTCACTTCTGTAGGCCTCCCAGGCCTGTTTTCATCCTCAACACTGCTCCGTCCTTCTTTAAACAATTTAGCCCACTTGTAGACATTTTTTGGCTGAAACATGTGGCCCCATACACAGTTGACGTTCTCCTATGAATTCCAACTGGTTTGCACCCTTCAGCAACCAAAAACTTGATAATTGACCGCTGTTAAATCCTGGAGCATGCTTCTTGGTCGGTCATCTTTGTTAATCGCCAAAACTCTGAAAGTTTTGTTTTTTAATCTGCAAAAAAAATTAAATCCATGTGAAAAAGATGTAAAACAAAAATAATAATTAAAAAGTAAGCTTCTATCTGTATTAGAAGTCCTTATACCGAAAAATTCACCTTATTTATTGAATGACCCTCGTATATATATATGTAAAGAAAGAAAGTATAAAATGTAATAAGTTAACGTGTTAAATATATTGGATAGATAGGTCGTCTCAGAGAGAGACATGATGAATTTGTTCATGAATTTGTTGACATAGTAATTATGAGTTCAATCCCTGGCTCGGGAAGTGTGTACTTGGACTCAGTGAAATCAGCAGTGAAAGTTAGATGTAAAGCTCTCAGATTACTCCAGCAGTTGTCCTACGCGACAATGGCCTAGTGGGTAAAAGCGTTGGTTTGAGAATTTGGTAACATAGTGGTTTTAATCTTTGACTTTGGCGCTGTGTACTTGGACTCAGTAGAAACGAGCGAGTAATAACTGAACAATAATAAAAAAAATAAGAACTAGATGATATCCCTAAAGTGGAACGAGAACAGTCTAACGCCGTAGATAAAAGAAAGGTTCCAGTTCGGAATTCCCTGTAGGTTATCCGGATCGATAAACACCTGGCGATAGCCGGGGAGTACAACGACCAAAACGTTATGCTAACAACGACAAATTTGGGGACATAGGTCCGGACGGATATAAATAGTGTAAATGAAGAAAATGAGATTCAAGACTATTTTTTGAAAAGAAGAATGAAATTAAAAATTGATTTATTGCCTGAATTTAAAACGACACCTGTGGCTTGATTCAGCGTATTCTTCAACATCTCAACACCAACGCAATCGCCCGAGAAAAATGATTATTTTTCTGTTGCTTGGATTCAACTGGAATTCTTTATTCCGAAATGCTAGAAGCCGAATAAACTGTGAATAAACAAAAATTCCATGAATGATATATTGAAACGGAAAACAAAAATGTCCCTCTGCAAAGAAGACGGCAAGTTATTTCGTTGAGTTACAAGATCCGTTTTTCTCTTATCATAGTGTCGTAGCACATGCTGATGTAACTACGATGAGAATTTCATCGGCACGTTTCATTTTTGTTTGTTTGTTAGTCAAATGTAATGTACCCATTGCTTCTCCCGTTCAATATAACTTCTCTATTCAACAGAACCTAAAATTTCAACATATCGAAAAAAAATAACTGGAAGAATTCACTGAAAAAAAAAAATTGAAACCCTAATTTAAAAGTTCATTGGAAACAAAAAATTCGACGATTGAATAATTCATATGGATAAAAATTGTCAAAGAATTCAGAAGACATTTAAATCAACCAAATCCTTACACACAAACAAACGTTCCTCTCGAGGAGACAAGTTCTTAATGCGTTTTCCTTTACTTTTAGTTCTCAACTTAATTATATTTTCTCACAGCTCTTTTTATTGTTCGATGACCTCTCGAAAGCACATTTGATATCTCCAATACGGGCATTCCCTAACTCAATAACTTCGTTATTTTCTGTTGTTCAGTATTTGTTAGATCATTTACATTACCCATGTTTCAACATATATTATGGGAAAAAAAAGAATATCTAAATACTTTTTATTAGACTTCATAGGCTTTAAACAAATATTAGTTTAACCTGCATAATAACTTCAGACAGTAATCTTTATAATAAATCCAATAACTTTAATTAGACATGTTAAAGCTACCGAAAAAACTCAACTCAAGCTTTGTTTTGACATCTAAATTAATCGTTTAAAATTGTTCTTCAAAGCTAAATTTGAGTTATAACTTCAGACGGACATTTTGTATACTGTAGTGTGTATTCTTTTTTTTAATTTACAATAATGTTCACCATTTACAATGCTCAAGAGCCACTTCATAAAGAGAGTTACAAAGTAAGAGATAAAAAGCACAGTTTTTGAGGATATATGGGCAACGGTTAATCCTAGACTTGAACAGGTTAAGATTGTAGAGATCGGGGAAGCATCCTCTTAGGAGTCGGTTGACACAAAGTAAAGGTTCGTGGGAAGAAGCTTCTCGAGTGGAACTTGCATATCACCAATGGAATACAAAAGGAATGAGGGTGGTTCGTTGCCTGGCTTGGTGGTTCTTAGCCGTGCATGTTAAAACTGGCCGATCTAAGAGATGTAGTTCGTCGGAACACTGAACCTATGTCTAACATTTTGACTCTAAAGCAAAACAGACCTATGCCCACCATTTTAAATCGAATCTACAAGGGGACTTATATTTACCTTTCTTGCAATACGTTTGTTAGCAAAAGGGACAAACTAACATGCAAATTACAAATTGGAGATAACAAATTCACACAAGTATAACATTTTAAATAGAAAGTGTTTTAAAAGATGACAGAAATTGCGACACTGAAATTTGAAATCATGGGATATCGAAAGATGTCTTTCAAACGCTAATCAAATATTAAGAAACAGAAACATTTCGGTAGAAGCAACAAAAAGAAAAAGAGTAATGAACTCTTACGTAATAGCAGTCCTCCTATATGGCAGTGAATGCTGGACAATCCCCTCATATATGTGGAAATAACAAGAAGCAGCAGAAATGCGTTTCTACAGAAGGATGTTGAGAATAATATGGACCGAACATGTGTGCAACGACGAAGTTTTTGAGAAAATGGAAATGAAAAAACACTAACGTAGCATCAACAGAAGACAGTTGAAATTTCTAAGGCACATAATGAGGAAAGAGAGCTTGGAAAGTGTGATACTGACAGGACAGGTTGAACGCAAGAGGGGAAGAGGAAAGCAACGCAGAACTGTGCTAGCGATCTTGAGTAAATGGATGGAGGAACAGAATATTGGAGAGATAACAGAAAGTGTAATTTATTAAGAGCTACAAAGGAAAGAAAATTGTTGAGAATCACAACGTCAACACTGTCTTCCTTTTGCTATAACTGAGACAGCTGCTTTAAATGTGTTTCTCTCTGTATGTATTCGGCAGGCTTGCAGAAAAATAATATCATATTGGAAAATTAAAGGAAAAGACCAAATCAAGTTTCGCTCTCCTTGAATATATACGCATTTCACCCTCAAACGCTGCTGAACCAACACCAAATCAAAACAAACACGATTTCCTTTTTTTTTTCAGTAACAAGATATCAGCATCTGTTTATTTCTTCCTCCTTGCCTTTCATTTTTCGTTTGTTCTTCTTCCCAAAAATATTTCAAGAAAGCACACGCTCTTATTTTTTTTCAAGAAAATTTTCTACAGATTATTTTTGAAACCATATCTTTTCGAAACCATTTCTGTATTTCTGAGATGAGGTATTGTAACTATTTACAGTTTAGTTCCACGTACCATTCCTCTTCCAGATGTCTCAGTTATCTCCCTTTAAATTAATCCTTCAAGTTTTTGCTTCACCAGTGCCGAAACCAGGTATTGAACTCACAGCTCTTTGGGACAAGTCACTGGACCCAAACAAGGCTTTTATCCACTGCGCCATGTATCCTTGAACAATCTACCCCGGTGGACGAAATAAAGGGTTTAGTTCTAAATTCCAATCACCTGATGAAGGCCGGAGCGTACAACGGACAAAAAGTCGTAAATATAACAATAAAGATGAGGACAACAGTTCGAACAATGTAAACAATACCATATCTTTTGTCACTGAATATTTTTAAAATATATTTACTTATTTCATTTTATTTAATATTTGTAGATAAAATTTTGCATATTAAATTTACAGGCTTACGGCCACATCATGTTGAAACATCGGTTCCCGGGTGACCACGTTGGAATAACAGGTGCTGTCTCCTTGGGTGTGCGGATGGTGTAATGGATAACGGCCTGGAATTGTTAATCGAAGAGACTAGTTCCAATTTCCTTTACGTTCGTTGTATTCACTTATGTGCGAATACCTTTGGGAAAGGTATGAATCTACCTCTTCTTCCCCCATCTATGGGTTAATTAGTAAGACTTGCATCTCTAAACCCTCAAAAATTGTTACAATTTTAAAATATTTCCTGGTTTTAAATAACCTTCAGTTTGTTGATAAGCCGTAGAAAACGAATCAATCAATCACTTATTTTACGATGAAAATCTATAACAATAAAACGGATTTCTAATATTTTGCAAAGACATTTGGTACGTTAAATTAGCGTCAATTATAGGACAGAATTAATATACTATTAACAATACAAGGTATAAAATACAAGGTGTCCCATAATAATGGATCACATTTTAAATGCAAGTATCTTGGATTATAAAAATAACGAGTACCAAAAATATTTATTACCTAATTGATATACAAGAGTTCAAGTTATTATGTTTTGCGCATCTCTCTGCGTAGTAGTAGTCCTAGTACAGTCCTCTGTGTCATGAACAACAACTGGGTTTGCTAGGTATAGTCACCCTATGTTCGCCAGTTGTTCTCTATTTATACTTGTCTATCTAATTTGCATACGATACTACACCTCCCTGAATCGGAGAGGTCGTATACCCTTGTTTTTTCTTTAACTATTCTTGATAATTTTCGCATTGATTTGTCCTTCCTCTTGCCTTTCTTGTTTTCTCTTTCATGGTGATCTCGGTCTCTCTTCATTTTCATTCTTGCAAATGCAGCAGAAGTTCTTATCCAAGTTTCTCTGTATTCTGGGTCATCCATCGAATTTAACGACCCTATCGGCGACGCCATTGTTATGTTTTGCCAATATCTCTGCGTAGTAGTAGTCGTAGTTCTCCGTTCCCTGAATGGCAACCGGGTTTGCTAGGTATAGCCACCCTATGTTCGCCAGTTGTTCTCTATTTACACTTGTCTATCTAATGTGCATATGATACTACAAAAATATTATCTAAGATTTTCTATTTCCTACAGGTATCTGATATATCTTTTGCTGACGGTGTACTCTTATAATGTCGTGGACTCCCCAAAAAATTGCATACTTAGTGGAAGAATAGTTCACCAGCCAAGGATCCATTGTTGCAGACACTAAGGAAATTCCGATGGCATTTTGGAAAGCAAGAGGCGCCGTCCTGAAACGTGACCCTGCGCGTGATGTTAAAAACTTCCGCAAGAAATCAGAGAGAGAGAAAGAGAGACAGAGAAATCAGAGAGAGAGAGCTCGTCAATGTTTTATTTCGTGTTGGTCACCATTTCCGGGATGCAATATTCAAATCTTAGATAATATGTTGAACTCTTGTATATCAGTTATGTAAGAAATATATTTGGAATTCATATGTCAATTTTTATAATTCAAGATACTTGCATCATTATGGGACGTTCTGTTTAAGTTGGACACCTCGAGGCGGTGTAATGGGTAGAAAGCTTGCTTCGCTAGAACAATTACGACTGAGTCCTGAGTTCGATCCTCAGTGGTGACCATCTACTTTCGGCCTTGTACTTCATCTAAGCTACGCTTGGAAAATCTCCATATACGGTTAGGTTATGTACGTAAAGGGTCGCATCATCACGGCTGAGGCACAAAATGGTAGTTGCTATATTTTCTCTATGCCAATTAATCCTTTTTATACAACTACAAGATTATCGATCGTATTTTTAGACCCTTTTTGGGCATTTTTCAGTGTTAGTTGTGGGAGGATTTGTACGAATGTCCGCGTGTCAGACACGTCAAATATCAAATGGCGGAAAGTGTTGCCGACTTTAAAACAAAGCATCCGTAGAGAGATCGTAGTCATTCCAGTTGATATGCCAAGTCGCGCTGTTTGAAACGAGAAAGCGAGTTCGTGCCTGTTCTCTTCGTGGTCGTGGCCATCACAGGGAGGTAATATCCAAATCTTAGATAATATGTTGAACTCTTGTATATCAGTTATGTAATAAATATATTTGGTACTCTATGTCATTTTTATTATCCAAGATATTTGCATTTAAAATATGACCCATCATTATGGGAGGGCTGCTGTGGCCTTGTTAGGGCCAGAAATAAAGACACAAAGAGAGGAATTGCGGTAAACAAAATTATTAATAGAAAATTGTAATACAAACATATACAAACGAGAGTGTTACAGCAAGAATGTTAGCTTCGACTGTCAGAGCTAACTGCTGGAAACTTTACTCCCCAAAAGTCAATACCTGCTCCTATTTATAGCTGGGAGAGTCCATGCGTGCGTGGATAAATTACCATAAGAAGACCCTTTATTGGCAGTCGACTCGTTATCGAACAAGACGTTTTTTGCTTCTTTATTATTTTCTTCTTTAGAAATGTGGAAGGGGGCATACACAATCTCTCTCTCGTTTTAAACACAGTACAGTTTAGCATATCAATGACTAAGAAAGGCCCGCACAACTGTGGAACTAAAACAAAGGATCCGTAGAGAGATCGTAGTCATTCCAGTTGATATGCCAAGTTGTACTGTTTGAAACGAGAAAGCGAGTCCGTGCCTGTTCTCTTCGTGGTCGTGACCATCACAGGGAGGTAATCAAATCTTAGATAATATGTTGAACTCTTGTATATCAGTTATGTAATAAATATATTTGGTACTCTATGTCATTTTTATAATCCAAGATATTTGCATTTAAAATATGTCCTATCATTATCGGAGACCCTGTCTTTCAGATATAAACGTTTAAATACTTCGGGGGGGGGGGCTCGTTCCTTAATTTTCTCTCTGCTCGTGATTTTTCTTTTTTCCTCCTGTTTATATGTCTTCTTTTCTATACATGCTGTTTCTTTATTTCTATATACTGTCTTTATTTTTCTCCTATGAATATTAACTAAGTTTAGTACAAAACAAAACCCTAGGAGATGTAAAGTACCCCTAAGGTTCAAACTCATAAAATATAACGCTATTTATTTGTCTTCTATCGCAACCAATGTGATTAATATTAACAAAATTTTGCACCGACTGTCTGGCAGCAGACCAATGAGGGGTAATGCTTTAGTAAGATTTCTTAACGCTAATGTTGAGGTTACTAGCCTTGAAAATTAATATTTGAAATCCTGTTTTTTTTCTTGTTTCGTTTCGTTTTGTTAATTTTTTTATTTTATGTTTTTTTTCTGGGCTGGAACATCAAATACTCACCGCTTTATGTCAGAAGAAAATGTGTAACTCCCAGAGCTACGAAACACGTCTGCTTTTCTCCTATTTTTTTCTTAAATTCTTTTATGTTGTCAAATGTTTGGCTTTGTTTACTTTGCCTCGCATATGTTTCCTTTGTCTCCTTCTTTCTTTCTTTCTTTTCTTTCTCACTCATTTTCTCCCTCCCTCTCTCTCCCTTCATCCTTTCATCCAATATCTTACTCTTTCTTCTTCAATGTAAATCTCTCTCTCTCTCTCTCACACACACACACACACATCAGTTCTCGTCTAAATACCAGCTATTCCACTTGCTTGAAATTTCTTCCTCCACTTCTCTTCCGTTTTCCGTTTCTTTTTTTTCTACTCTTTCCTTCTCGAAAACTCTATGAATGTTTTTGACTTGTTATTGTATTTACATCAAGCGTCCTGGGTATGACAATGAACTACATCCGGCAGCAAAGCCTTGCATCGGGATGTTTTGAGGAGTGTCGAACCACATCTTGTATTGCTCCCAGATCCACCCTGACCCGGAGTGGTAGCACCTGTTAGGTCCCCAGCTATGGGTAAATAGTGAACTGCCAAACAAAAACAAAACACTATGAAAGCATAAAAAATAAATTGTTACAGTAAAGATACCAATAATACATTTTCTAATGAAAAGAAATTACCAGCAAAACATTTTTGTAAAAGAAATTACTAATACTCCCAAGAAAATTAAATTTCAGCATTAAATGACCCATAAGGTGTTGATATGCCGCTAAACAAACACACAAAGAAATATTTACGTCGGTTATTCTCCTTTCTTTAAATTTAGCATTTAGCCTTTGAATTCCGAACAAATATTTACAATTATAATTTCACTGTCATATAATGGGTATTACATTAAGATGGATTATATATAAGGGTGTTTCATTAAGACGGATCAAATTCAGTAGTAAATAAATCAGTGTTATTGGTGAAAATTTATTTATTTCTCTATTGGATCATGTTATTTAAGTCGAGGCAATTATGTGTGAAAATTAATATCGCCCAAATATCCGCCAAATCTGAAAGAAAAAGAAAACAAATCATTAGACGCTTAAACTTAATTCCCATTTAAAATCGGTCCAAGTTATTGGAACATCTTTTATTTACATATAGCTTCCCGTTCTCATAATAGTGTTTCCTTATCTACCTTCTCCTTAATCTTCCTTTCGGTTTTCTTTTCTTTTTTGCATTTGTAAATGCTTTTTTTCTTTTCCGCTTCTTCTCTACTTTCTGAAGAGCTTATTTTCTTCAAACAATGCTTACTTCCACATACGCCCACACCAATACTAAAGTATCCGCTCTTTTTTTTTAACTTTCGTCCAATCTATACTTGTTTTGTTTGGGGCGAATTTGCCAGACAATTCATCAACGAACTGCTTACACATTTGTAGCACGATCCAGAACCGAATAAGCAACACAGCATCGGTTTACCTTATCACTGTCCTTGCCATTCCATTTTTTTACTCTATTTTTTCGACATTCTTTTTATCTATCCATGCATCTACATTCTACACAATGCATTAAGTAAAATTGCAAAAAGTAGAATCAACGGTTTGTTTTCCACTGCAGACAGTTGAAATATTTCAGGAAAGTACACTCAAGAGTCTAAGGGAAGAGAATTTAAATGGTTAGCATGTTTCTCTTTGTCGAGGGTTATCAGATGAAAAGCACTCGCAGGCTTCCCCAAGCATCAATCATCAGAATTGTTTTACTTAAATGTCACTTTGGTAAGAAAGGGATCATTTTC
>OZ038490.1:71301458-71361458 GCA_964036315.1 Acanthosepion esculentum
ACACACAAAAGCACACAGCATGCACACATGGTGACCAAATACAGTGATCAAACCGCTCTTATACATGCACGCAAGCTCACATGCGGGTATCTGTGGAACACGAAAAATGTATATATGTACGCATATGTGTGTATGTGTGTGTATGTATGTGTGTATGTGTGTGTGTATGTGTGTGTATATGTGTATGTATATATGTATATGTATATATATATATATATATGTATGTGTATGTATGTATGTATGTGTGTGTATGTGTATGTATATGTGTGTGTGTGTATATGTATGTATGCGTGTATATGCACGCATATTGGCGAAAGCAGGGGAGCTACTCACACAAACCCCACACAATTTAGGAAATACGTGTGTATGTATATGCGTATATATATGTATATGTGTGTGTGTGTGTGTGTGTGTGTGCGTGTGCGTGCTGGTTCCATGTAACTTGGGAAAAATGTGTGTGTTTGTGTATGAGAGTGTGTGTGCGTTTGTACAGATTCCTTATGGTGGGACAATATACGTGTGTGCATGTGTATGTGTGTGTATGTGTGTGTGTATGTTTGTGTGTGTGTGTATGTGTACAAGTGTGTTTACTAATTCTTCGTAGTGAAACAGTGTATGTATTCAGGGGGAATGTACACACACATATATACACGCATGCTGACAGGAACACACGAAAACGGAAATAGATCTAAGGGATCTAAGAACACACAGGTGTCATTAGAACATTAAAAGATAAGACAACCCGATTCATCACTTCTCAAACCAACCTTAATTGTTTTATGACCCTTCGCTCAGAACTCTTCACTACCATTTAAAGAAAGACATTGGAATGACCAACACAAAAACAGAGAATGTCTCATATAGAGAAGATGTAACATTGAAAAGCATAAAGGAAAAAAATTAATTATTTTTAATAATTATTTTTAATAATATGTGGAAATCTCCACCCTTTACCTGAAGACGGTCGTAAGACCAGAAACACGTGTTGTAAAACTATGTAAAACTATGAAAAATAAAGAATAATATTTTTTAATAAAAAAGAAAAAACAAAAACCCACATTACAACCAAAAAAGTTTGCGGTACCTCTCTTCTTTTTAATATACACACTTTTCTCTCGTTGGAACCATTATAACCTCTTCATTTCATTTTATATAACTACAACGAAAGAATGCCGCGAACTGAAAAGAAATCCATGGAAGAACTACTTGAGTTACTCAAAATTACCAACCAAAAACAGGAACTACTGGAGAAAGAAATACAGAAATTGAACAAAAATGTGGAAGCTATTCTCCTACAGATCACATCACAACAAACCAGGGAACACAACTGCAACACAGAAACACTAATAGAACATGTCAAAACACAGTTTGAATACCTGGAAAATATTAAAAAATCACACATCCAAGATGAAGCGTACAGAATGAAAAAACGGAATCTCCGAATGTGGAACAATCTGCTCAATCGAAGGAAACTGGCATATTTCAATGCCATCAAAAATAAAGAAACAGCAAAAATATACAAATCCTTCATAGAAATGGAGGAAATATTTATTCCAAGGAAATTCCGCGAAAAAATTAACTCACAAGACACGGAGAAACAAAAACAAATAAAAAACACACTAAGCCTAACAAAAATGCAGGCCCAAATTGAAATACAAGAAGACAAAACAATACACTTTACAAAGAAATATACAGAGATTGATAACGAATTATTTACAAAAATCAAGGAATTATGTCCTAAAGAAACTCACCGATTCCTGTCAGAATTATGGGAATCGAAATGTAAAAAAGAGGAGGAAAAATCTCTGAATATCCTGGAAAGGAAGATAACCTGGTTAAAAGCACTACCAGAAAAAGAAAAATTGGAAAATGAGACAAAACCAAAAAAAAACAGTCCAGACTCACCAAAAAACACAATACTCAACGCAAAACAACCACCAGCAAATACAGAGAAAATCACCCAACAGAGTCAAAAACCCAAATACCTATTACCACACACAAACAGACGTGCAAGGTAAGCATTATAACCCATTCTACCATACGCAAACACATCCAAAAACAAACTCACATAATACATATCTTAACCCATTCTACTATATGCAAACATATCCACAAGGTAGGAAGCATAATACATACTACCAGCGCACACAAACACGCCCACATAACAAATACATTTATGAACATACACCAAACAGCGCAAAAACAAACCTGCACAGACCACCGCACTGTAACACAAACAGACAAAGATCAGAATACACACACACTCACAAACCCAACACTTACAAATACCACCTAGCACAACAAACCAAACCTGGCAACCATTACCTGTATCCAGAAGTACAACCAAAATTCCCCGAAAAGTTCAACACAACCCACATACAATCCATACAAATACAACAAATCTAAAAACGTATGGAACATGCCCCCTAACAAAAACAAACACACCTATATAGAACCACCGAGAAACAACAACCCCAATTTCCCAAAAAAAAATTCCCACTGGCAAGAAAACTCAAAATGTACAGGGAGAGAATATCTTTTAGAAAACCCAAGATATATTAAAAGAAACAATCATTATTTTTTAGAAGCCCCAGTCCGAACAAAAAAAACAGTTTAGATGACACAAAACCCAAAGTAATAAACCTATCCACATACACATTTACAAATGACGAAATCAACCTACTGAAATTGGGCCTAAAATTCTGCCCTGCTCCAAAAAGCAATATAGCAGACCTAAAAAAAGACCTTAAGGAATTTGAACGCAAACTAAGACTAATAGAAATGTTTAATGATAACAAAAATATTACAGATGAGTCACTAGTAAAAAACAAATCTAATTTATTCCCAAACAAAAATAGCAATACCAGTGAGCTAAATATGTTTTTCGAAAAACTCTGGAACCTCAACCTAGAGGAAAAATCCAAACCATTCGACAACCTCACATACAGACAAAGACTAGCCTTAGAGAACATCCGAAAAAATAATAACATAATTATAAAAGAAGCAGATATAAAGGCAGCGCCATAGTGATCATGGACAGAACATACTATAAAACAAAAATTCTAGAAACACTAGAGGATAGAAATAACTACAAATTAATTGACACTAACATAGACAAAAACATTATATCAAAAATTACAAACTCTGTACAACACATAATAAAATATTAACAAAAAAAGAGAAGGATTTCCTAATAAACTTTATACCAAAAACAAGCAATTTCTACGGACTACCTAAAATTCACAAATCACGTGAAATAAAAGCAGCTATAGAGACACAAAAATCTGAATACATTAGCATCCCAAACCCCAGTGACCTTACATTCAGACCAATAGTAGCAGGACCAGCCTGTCCAACTAGTAAACTAAGTAACCTGATAGACATAATATTACAACCATATACGAAACAAATGAAAAGTCATATCAGAGACGATATACATTTCCTTAGCTACATACAAAGGTGGATCCGGGAACTCTTATGGCAACTTTTGATATTAGTAGCCTATACAGCAACATACCCCATGAACTAGGAAAGAAAGCAATCTCATTCTGGATTGAAAAACACCCAGAAACACTACATCCGAGATGCACTAAAGAGTTCATTATCAATAGTATAGATCTAATTTTAAACAATAACACCTTTGAATTTGACAATAAAAATTATATCCAAACCCTGGGTACAGCAATGGGAACAAAAATGGCTCCAACATATGCCACCCTAACATTAGCTTACCTAGAAGAAAACCTCTATGAACAGATAGAACAAATATATGGGGCAAATATAAAAGCCCAGTTCACTAAATCTTGGAAAAGATACTTAGATGATTGCTTCATCTTTTGGAAATCCTCATGGGGCGACATTAACCAATTTCATACTCTACTTCAAAACTTACATCCAAAAATCAAATTCACGCAAGAATATAATTTTAACGAATTACCATTTTTAGATATACTCATTAGAAATAAAAACAACCATATAATCACAGATATCTACCACAAACCCACAGACACCCAACAATACCTTCATTTCAAGAGCCATCACCCCAAAAGCTGCCTAAAATCTATTCCCTATTCCCTAGCACGTAGAGTTTGTACTATAGTGACTGATAAACACCTCCGAAAAACCCGCTTAGAAGAACTACATAAAACTCTAAAAAACGAGGCTACCCCACAACTCTAATAAACAAAGGTTTTGAACTCGCAAAAAAAATCCCTCTAGACCAACTCAGAAATAAAAAGAAACGTAATGTCGAGCCAACTCTAGCATATGTCTCAACATACAACAAAAACAATCCAGAAATATTCACAAAAATTACCAAAAATCTAGACCGACTTAGCAAGAATAATAAACTGAATAATATAATAAAAACAACCAAAATAATCAAAAGTAAACGCCAATCTAAAAACCTAAAACACATATTAACCTCATCTAAATTTACCCAACACACAATACAGGGAGTCACAAAATGCAACAAAAAAAGGTGTGGGGTTTGTGATATCATTATAGAAGGAAACTCGTACACTTTTCAAAACCCCAAAACAACGTTCACAATAAACAAAAACTTAAACTGCAACTCCAAAAATGTGATTTATGTACTTAAATGCACAAAATGCACAAAATCATATATAGGCATCAGCCAACAACTGAACAACAGGGTCTCCCTACACAAAAGCAACATAAAGTTGCCAGACAACAGAAAACTTTTTGTTTCACAACATATTTTTGAATGTAACCAGGGTAAATTTAATATCATGCCGATATACCAAACAGACAATTATTCCTATCTACAAATACAGGAAAAAAATTTCATAAATAAATTCAAACCGGAACTGAATAGATCATGACCACACACACACAAAAGCACACAGCATGCACACATGGTGACCAAATACAGTGATCAAACCGCTCTTATACATGCACGCCAGCTCACATGCGGGTATCTGTGGAACACGAAAAATGTATATATGTACGCATATGTGTGTATGTGTGTGTATGTATGTGTGTATGTGTGTGTGTATGTGTGTGTATATGTGTATGTATATATGTATATGTATATATATATATATATATATGTATGTGTATGTATGTATGTATGTGTGTGTATGTGTATGTATATGTGTGTGTGTGTATATGTATGTATGCGTGTATATGCACGCATATTGGCGAAAGCAGGGGAGCTACTCACACAAACCCCACACAATTTAGGAAATACGTGCGTATGTATATGCGTATATATATGTATATGTGTGTGTGTGTGTGTGTGTGCGTGTGCGTGCTGGTTCCATGTAACTTGGGAAAAATGTGTGTGTTTGTGTATGAGAGTGTGTGTGCGTTTGTACAGATTCCTTATGGTGGGACAATATACGTGTGTGCATGTGTATGTGTGTGTATGTGTGTGTGTATGTTTGTGTGTGTGTGTATGTGTACAAGTGTGTTTACTAATTCTTCGTAGTGAAACAGTGTATGTATTCAGGGGGAATGTACACACACATATATACACGCATGCTGACAGGAACACACGAAAACGGAAATAGATCTAAGGGATCTAAGAACACACAGGGGTCATTAAAACATTAAAAGATAAGACAACCCGATTCATCACTTCTCAAACCAACCTTAATTGTTTTATGACCCTTCGCTCAGAACTCTTCACTACCATTTAAAGAAAGACATTGGAATGACCAACACAAAAACAGAGAATGTCTCATATAGAGAAGATGTAACATTGAAAAGCATAAAGGAAAAAAATTAATTATTTTTAATAATTATTTTTAATAATATGTGGAAATCTCCACCCTTTACCTGAAGACGGTCGTAAGACCAGAAACACGTGTTGTAAAACTATGAAAAATAAAGAATAATATTTTTTAATAAAAAAGAAAAAACAAAAACCCACATTACAACCAAAAAAGTTTGCGGTACCTCTCTTCTTTTTAATATACACACTTTTCTCTCGTTGGAACCATTATAACCTCTTCATTTCATTTTATATATATATATATATATATATATATATATATATATATATATATATATATATATATATATTTATATGTATATATATATATATTTATATATATCTATATCTATATCTCTCTCTCTCTCTCTATATATATATATATATATATATATATATATATCAGTGCTTGTGTGTGAGCGTGTATGTGTTTTCACACCAGTACATAACCACGAAGCTTATTGAATCTGTAAGCTTAGCCAGGAACATTATCTGCACATGCATTTCCGTTAAACCGTACAATCAGAGCATGTAATGTACATAAAATTGTCGAGGCCATATCATCTCTCTCTCTCTCTCTCTCTCTCTATATATATATATATATATATATATATATATATATATATATATATATATATATAGTACAATTATTTAATCCGTTGGTATATAATTCAAGTGCATCCAAGTAATATATAATATTAAAACTGATTCACAAAAAGACCTCAATGTATTTATTATAACAGAGCCAATAAATGATATTATACAACAAAATCCAAAATTACCTCATATGAGGGGGGATAAATCTATTTCAACCGACGAAAACTACGTCAATTTTATTCAACCCTAGTATATAGACTGAGTTCGTGTCGGAATTAGAAATTTAACTTTGACAGCCGTCGAAAATTTGATATAGCATTTATCCATTTCAATGTTTAAGTTAGACGAAACGTCCGAGACGGTGGCTGGGGAGGGTGGAAGTTATTAGCCTTAAAAGAAAGAGGTTTTATAAAATTAAACCCCGGTATTAACGTTATGACATTAAACTGGGGTTATAGGAAGTATGAGGTGTTAATTTGAAAGCAAATGAGGACCGTAAAGGGTGTTTTATAAAGCAAATATTAATATATACATATACGGTTAGGTTCCTACTTAAAAATACTCATCCAAAGATAAATTATACTTGAAATTAAGATATATTTAAAAAATTGAAAATAAGTCATATTTAGATAATTTATATTAAATTTAAGTATTAATATAGTTTTTCAAAATATATTAAAGAATAAAAATATATTTAAAAATAAAAATATAATAAGATAAAATAAACTATACTTTTTTAACTTTAAAGGTAAGTAAGATCAAGTTATATTAAAAATACCAAACCATACAGAGTTATATTTAAATCTCCTAAAAAAACAAAAACTAAAAAAAAAACACAGATAAAGAAGTGTAAAAGATAAAATATCAAATTCCAACACGAGCTTTTTACACTGGGGTTGAATAAGACTGACGTAGTTTTCATCTGTTGAAATAGATCTATCCGCACCACATATCAGTTAATTTTGGATTTTGTTGTGTCAATACTATATATATATAAAATTATTAGGAGAATTTGATAATTATATTTAAGTAATCCATCGAGTCTGAAACCTCTACAGAAAGCACTGGACGGCCGTTTCGTCCTATATTTGGGACTCATCAGCAGTGCGCATCCACTACCGAGAATTGAAAGCCTGACAGTTAGGTTGTCAAGCAAACACCATACCAACTGTTCCAACGGGCCTTGGGTAGAGGTAGCAATTCAGACTCAATATAGCGCCGCTCACTCACATTATTCCGTGGTGGAACTCTACTGAGATTCACTTTAACCACTGTGTATATATATGAGTTAAAGATCAAATATAGATCGGAATCCGACATAATAGGAAACGTTTATCAATTTAACATGTTTCGCTTTTGTTAAAGCTTCGTTAGAGCTTGAAAGAAAACAGACAAAAAGATAGAATTTCGGTATTAATCAATTTTGTTTGGTTCGTTGCTCATTGGTAAGTCACGTAACACATGCATTAAAACCGTAGACAATGCTATATGTAAGTTTGTGAAGATTCTTTTTTTGTCTAAGCAGTCAGCGGATGGCAATGTGTATTCGTAATTGTGTATGTGTGTCTGTCTAGTAGGAGGAGTTCTAATGTCTTCACTTTTGTGCGGCCAGTCAGCGGAATGGGGTGTCAATCCACTTTATTCAGGGACATACACGTATGAGCTAGATTCTTTGAGAATGGCAATGTTTTAGGCGTGTGTTTATAGTTGGCATTAGTGAAAGATATGTCTAACATCGTTTCTATGCAATACAAGAGATTTAGATCGTTTGTCTAAACGCAAATCTCTCTTGTGTTCGTAGATGCGTTTTTTTTAGATCACCTGATGCGATATATATATATATATATATATATATATATATATATATATATATATATATATATATATATGGCGGACTCTAGCCGTATTCGACTTATGAGGGTCAAGCAGCCAAGACACCAGCACATATGATTTTATTATAGTGGTACGCTTTGTGCAGAACCAACCACACTTTTGGAAGTGCCACAAAGTCCCCAAACAACCCTCCGCAGGTTTTGAATTCAGAGTTGTCCTTCTCCGAGAACCCAGTCCTGCTATTTACCCAATGGAGGAGAAGAATATCAATACCAATGGTATTAGCACGTAAGTGAATGTAATGGATACGACCGGAATTCGAACTCGGCACTCCGATTCCTCAGTCCGAGCCGCTATCCACTACTCCACCATATACTTGGTTGAATAGATTTGCATGGTATACTGCTAGGAATATTTGTTCACTGTGTCGTCGTGGCAGACATTTTCACTGATCAGAATTCATCGGGCATATTTAGCATTCATCCGTACACTGAATATTTTCGCCATATCGGGTCTGGATTTTCCGCTATATATCTCTAGATTCTCGACAAAGTCCGAAGAAGCGTCTGTTATGTTACCGGTGCTGACCTGGCATCTCGACTTCCCACCCATTGTCTTTTCTATAAATATTTTCATGGCAGTTGTTATAATGAGTTCTCCTCCTTTGTACCTCTACCACATGAATTTAAGCGGACGACGACAAATCTTATCCTTTTACTAGCGAACCTAGCGAGATGTAAACGTACGTTTTCGTCTTCCTTTCTTAATCCAAATTTTAATCAGTTCAGACAAGGCAGTAAAGCCACGAGGGATTAGTGGGAAGAATTACAAAACAGAAACATTGCTAAGGCGCGAGAACAAAAGAAGAGTAATCCGGAAGACAGTAGATAGTGACTGACATTGCATTTAAATTTTTGAAAGTGAAAACTGACTGAAAAGCATGAAGGCGGAAGAGAGTTCCACAAACGAAAATTGCGAGAAAAGAAACTGTTGGCATAGAAATTACGGTTACATCTAGCCAGCTCAACTGTAAACTGGTGACACCTCGTCGTCAGACTGATACGACGCTTAAATTCATAAATCTAGGTAACAGCGAAGAGCTCATGCGAACAATTACCATAAATGTTTGCATACAAAATGCACAGTGAAGCAAGATTACGGCGGTAAGAAAATAACTGAAACCAAGATGCCACGTCAAGACCAATAATATTGATGGTGGTTCTTTGGGTTTTATCAAGAATCTCTAAATATATAGATGGGTAAGGGCCATATGTGGCTGTAATAAATTAAGCATGTAGAAGTGTACGACTTATAGATATGTAAGATAGATTCGGGAGAGAAAAAATGTCTAGCACAATACAGTGAACTTTCTTAGTAGCTGACCTAGCAATATTCTAATAGTTTCTTTTCTCGAACTTCTCGCCTGTGGATCTCTCTTCCGGTTTCTGACTTCCCGGTTATCTACGACCTTTAAAGACTTAAATGCAAATTCAATCGCCATCTTTTGTCTTGTGAATCTTGTTCTTTTTTGTCCTTTGTCCTCGCTAAAGTCAGTTCATTCGCGTCTGTATATGGCTTCTTGCATTTTGTGCATTTGAGTACATAGATCACATTTTTGGAGTTGCATTTTAAATTTCATTTTTTGAAAATCCCTCGATTACATTCACAATAAATGTGCAAGATGGCAGGGACACGCACGCTCACACGCACACACTATACACAGAAATGGAAATAGATTTGACATTCTCAGGGGTGATGTATGGATAATTGGAGGGGGGGGGTCATCTGTCATCAAAACATCGGTCATTGCCACCACTAACACCAAATCTAATGATTTTATTACCACTTAGGAAGAAAGTCACTTTAGCCAACAGTCGAAAAAATGAGATCACCACAAATTCAGAAAATGGACAATGAAATATTAAAAGAACATTAGGAAATTTTATTTAACGTTTACGGGTTCTCTCTTCATATATATATATATATATATATATATATATATATATATATATATATATATATATATATATATATACATATATATATATATATATATATATATATATATATATTTCACGTTTTAAACAATATATATATATATATATAAAACAATATATATATATATATATATATATATATATATATATATAGTCAAACCTAATGAGCCAGACAAACCTACCAAGGTTTCACTTAGGCAGATCGTCTGTCTAAGTGAAACCGTGGTAGGTTTGTCTGGCTCATTAGGTTTGACTAGGTTTGCTCTACGTTTGTATCGAGCTCTTTAGTTAGTTGTTTACTCCTATCGGGGTTTTTTCTTTGGGCCTTGAACCTGTAACTGTGCGATTATTTTCGACAGACTTTCATGTTCCTGGCTCTTTCTTTTTTCCGTTCGAGATTGATTTGGCTATTGTTAAATCAAGAATTCGAAGGTTTTTTGACACGAGTATAGTTACCTATATATATATATATATATATATATATATATATATATATATATATATATATATATATATATTGTTTAAAACGTGAAACTCACGTCCTTCACTATGAAGTATTGGTTTCTATATCCTCACACTTTATATGTTTATACAATCTATCGCCGATACTGACCAGAATTCGTCCTTAAATATAGCAAATTTTAAGTCCTGTATAAACATATGTAATTAGGAAACAACTCTCTGAAACTTGTCAAAATATCTAAATATTACTAGAATTTTATCTATTCTGAAGACTAGCAGATTTTATGCTAAACATGGGCCCAATCCTTAGCTAAAATAGTCGATAAATTAATTAACCAACTCCAAAGCTTCATGTAACAACGTTCATCGGTGTCATAGGGCCCAATAGATCCGCAATAAATCCTTCATACTGTGTAAAATCCCTACTGCTTAACTCTCCCTTTCAAATGTGTTTTATTAACTAATCTTTTGTTTCTTTAGCAGAACATGAGACTAGACTAGAGTAACGACACCCCCATTCAAGTTGATAAGTAATAGAAACCCTAAAATGAGCAATGGATTTTGTGCTCTCAGCATGTTGTATTTTTCTTTCCTCTCTTTTTTTAGTTGGCGGGTGGATAGTTTCCTTTTTGTATGTAGTTTGCTTTTCATTTACTGAAATTAAGTCATATCGTAAACAGATTACTTATACGGTTCACATTAATGTCAGAGAGATTTATTGCGTATAAACGCAGATTGTGAAATACGATTTCTATCACAATAAACCAAGGAATATTACCAGTAATAAGTTGTTCAGGTTAGAGAAGAATCTGAAATCTGGTCGATGTAAAACCTTGTAGACAGTAGCTTTACTTGAATAAATATACCATAATCATTCGTATAGCAAAGCTAAAACCATCATTACGCAAATGGCTGAGCCACACGAATTCGAGGATGCTAGTCTACTAGGGCGGATAACTAATCCCCATTGCAGACGCCTGCTCAAGCAAATTTATGTTTGTTCAACACGCGCAGAGCCCACCTGTGGTTTATATTACATCGGCGCTAAGCCGACTTTAGTGACAGTTTCTATAAGAAAACGAGTTATCTAGCGTGATCAACAGTCTGAACAAGGTTAGCACGCTCAAACCCTCGGTCACGATGACTTGGGACTTCGTGCTAGCACAACCATCGACGGCTCCCAAGGGTTTCCGTATACCCAATTTCACCCGTAATATGATTTTCAGGCACTTTCCAAAGGTGTCGCACGCTGGGAACGCCTCCTCCAAATCGATAACATCAAGCAGTCCCCTTCCTGATAAATAAACCATGGTGAGATTCGAACCCGGGTGTTTTATTAACTAATCTCTCTCTCTCTCTCTCTATATATATATATATCTATATATATATATATATATATATATATATATATATATATATATATATATATATATATATATATATATTCCCCTAATATATATTTATATTAGGGGAAAAAAGGAGGACTTCAATCGCCCTCTTCTGTTTCCTTGAATCTTATTCATCCTTTGTCCTTTCATAAATTCTCCTTTTCTTCTATTTCACTTTCTCTTCTTGTAATCACATGCGCACTAGTCGCATTATCGCCTTGCTTGGGGTGAAATGATTAATAAAATAAAAAATATATAGAGCGAGAGAAAAAAGTGTGCGAAAAAGCGAAGAAAAGAAATAATCATCAAACACAGCTCTACAAATTTAAATCATTTTATTATTGAGGACCAAAGTAATCTTTGTTTTCTGTCAAACTGAAAGGTCAAATTTCGAAGTTCCTCGCAAACAGCGGTAAAACGAAAAATATTTTGTTTTTCTTTTTTCACAGCACAACAGAAATGGATTGCGTTAGTAAGAGTGAGAAGATGTATTGTAAGTACTTATATGAGAATCACGTATTGATTTTTCGGTGACGATCCTCATGGATAATTTCACTGATATTCGTTCTATATTTTCTTATGATTAGTGAACGATTGATCTGAACGCTCATCATCAAGAAACCGACACTCGACAGACCTTGAAACATGCGGCCACCTGCCTTCGAACTAAAGACAGTAGCCTTGAAACTTAGCTTGCGTATATATATATATATATATAAAAATATATATAGTCAGACAGACTGTTCCGCTGTATCACAGCTCATCAGTTTGGCTAGACATCCGATGGCTTCAAGCCGGAATCGAAACCCGATGGATTTGGTACCAGTCAGAGATTCTATGCCCAAGCTATCGTCGTACGGCAGAGCGGAAGGGGAATTTCAACGTTTTTACTATTCGAAAAACGTCTGTAGATAGGAGAGATCGATTCGAGTAGAAGAGCATTGCATTAACAGCAGCAGCCACTGTTTAAAAATCACCCTTCCTCCCCTTCCTATATATATATATATATTATAATAAAAAGAAAGTATATCTGTCTATATTTCTGAGATTAGGTATTATGTACATTATTTACATTATTCGGACTATTGTCCTCATCTTTGTCGCCATATTTATTACAACGTTTCTGTCGTTGTACGCTCGAGCCTTCTTCAGGTGGTTGGAATTCGAACCACGTGTCATGTTTAATGGATGTCAGTTATCAGTTATCTCCTGTTAATTTCCCTCTGAAAGTTCTGTGACAGTTTGTGTTCCTTTTTCATAGTAGGATCCTTCTTACTTTGCTGTAGCTACCGTTGCTAATGAGGTCTTGCAGATACTAATCAAGAACAATGATCACTTCGCACATAAGACGTATAGGCAGTTATCGCAGCGTTACACCAAGCTATCTCACATATACGGTCTCCCTAAGATTCACAAAGACGGTATTCCGCTCAGGCCGATTGTTAGTTGCCAAGGCTCTGTGTTTTACTCTCTGAGTCGCTTCCTTGTGGATATAATTGACCCAATGATCGGAAAGTCTCCCTCATATGTCCGAAACTCAGCCCACTTCGTGGAAATAATCAAAGATGCACCCATCCTATCCAACCAGATGGTGAGATTGGACGTGGTCAGTTTGTTCACCAAGGTACCCACGGAGGAGGTACTCTCAGTAGTCAGAGACAGATTGGCCTCTGACTCATCCCTAGAAGAACGGACCAGTATTCCAATAGATAATCTGATGGAGATGTTGACTTTCTGTACATAAATAACACACTTCGGAATGGGATCACACATATATCGGCAGGATGAGGGCTTAGCAATGGGCTCGCCATTATCAACAGCAATGGCGAATATATACATGGAATACTTTGAGGAAATGGCATTAGAATCTTTATATCTGAAGTCAACTATATGGTTATGGTACGTAGATGATACCTTCATGCTCTGGCCACACCAGGAAGATGTTCAGGTTCTACTGGACTATATGAACTCAATAAGACCTTCGATACAGTTCACAATGGAGAAAGAAAGTAACAACACACTCCCTTTCCTAGATGTTCTAATATCTCGAACAGAGCATGGGTTCAAGACATCTGTATACCGTAAACCGACATTCACCGGACAGTACCTCAATTTCAACTCCCACCATCCATACAGCGTAAAGAAAGGGAGCGTCCGCTGCTTACAACACCGAGCAAAAGTCATAAGTGGCGACCCAGAGACGTTAGATAAAGAATTGGTCAGTATAAGTAGTGCCCTACAACGTAAAACTACCATGGGTACATGACAGCAGCCCCCCAAAACTGGGATAGGCGGGTACAAGAGGAGGAGGAGGACAACAACACTATGAAAACAGTCTGTCTGCCTTATGTGAAAGGGTTATCAGAGAAAATACAAAGGATCTGCGGTCGATATAACATCAGGGCAGCTTTCAAAAGCTTGACGACACTTCGCAGATATCTCTCTCGAGTAAGAGCCCCCCATATAGGAGAACATGACTAAAGACTGTGTGTACGCTATCCCGTGCAGCTGCGGAAAGGAATATAAAGGAGAGACAGGCCGACCCCTTAAGGTGAGGCTTCAAGAAAACCAGAAATATGTAACACGAGGGGAAGTGGAAAAATCAGGTGTGGCTGACCACATATGGAGAGCGGAGGGAGATCACCGCCCTCTGTGGGATCAGGTTTAGATCATAGACAAAGAACACCATTGGAAAATTCGTAAACTTAAGGAATCAGCACATATGCTAGGCCACAAAACATCTCCTGAGCCGACCAAACATAAAAATTAATACAATATGGGAACCAGAAATAAGGCGTGCCAGAAAAAAGTGAAAATAACAACAAAGTTGCAATATGAACTCTGGTAAAAACATGCAATGATGACAGCAAAAAATTATGAGCACTGGCAAAAATGGTTGCTGAAGACATTAGGTTTGTAATACCCAAAAATTCATGCACATATGTTCTCAAGGACACATGTCACAGTGGATAAAGTCGTTGGTTAGATCCAGTGACAGGACCCAAAGAGTGTGAGTTCAAGTGGAGTCCCCGGTTAACGCAGTGGATAACTTTCAGAGGGAAATAAACCGGAGATAACTCGCTCTGATAACTGATAACTGACATGGCACGTAAAACTAGAACTTTCTACCCCAGTGAGCGAAATAAAGGGTTGAGTTCGACATTCCAACCACCTGAAGAAGGCCGGAGCGTACAATATATGGCGACAAAGATGAGGACAATAGTCCGAATAATGTAAATAGTGTACATAATAACTCATCTCAGAAATATAGACAGATACTGAAGGGTATATTGCTCTGGTTCAGCTTTCTATGCCTTGTTCATTTTAGTACATTAAGCTCATTGTAAATTAAGTCATGTTCTTAATTAATTCTCATCAGATCGAGACATTAATATGGACGTCATGCATGGCACAAAACTCGTTCAGAAATGCCTAAAACGTAAGCCGTATACAACAGCTTTCTCAGATTGATGGTTAAAGGTAGCTTTGAACGAAGGAAGCCTGAAAGTCTTAGCGATCCTTAACCATCTTTCTTCAAACGTCTACGACCGGCGCTATAGAATCACAAAAAACTGTACCGATTAACAGAAACTACATCACTAGCAGATTTTCAACAACAGCAACTATTAAAATTTATAACACATGTAACTCGAAAAGAAAACAATGACATAATCAAGATGTTGGCATTCCACACTATTTAAAAAAAAATGGTTAGGAAGAAAACGCCCATCTATATTGAAAAGTGCAATAGCTACTGAACTTGAGAAACCTACTTTGCTGATAAAATCGTTTTAAGATAAATGTTTTATAAATTTCAACCGAAAGTAGCATTGACTGTTTGGTCAATGAATGCCGAATGTTTCCTTATTAAGAAACGGCTATTACTATTACCATAATTTTAGGGGCCTCACCATTGATTATTTGTTACCAAATTAGTTTTGCTGACAATTATTACATAATAACTTTGATCCTCACTAGGTGGCGCGAACTTACATATTCCTGACAAAGTAGATCCACGATGGATGCTGTGTTGTAAGTTAAGCTCAATGAATATAAAATATACACAGATATCGACTAGATCTTTCGTAAAGGTCTAAATGATGCAAAACATCTCTATCAGAGTCAATGAATATGAAATCTCCAGCGAGAAGGCCAAATCGCACACTGGTACTTTCCAGATAAAATGTGTTAATACGGCGGATAATGACAAAATAAATAACGGTAGACATTTCCCTTGATAAAAAACTGTCCCTTACGCTCGTCGAAAAGTTAAAATGTTTGTGGAGAGAGAACAATAACGAGAAGATTGAACTGGAGATGCGAATCAAATATTTGTTCAGCTCAGAATTATTCATGAAGTTCAACGCAATCTGTTGTTTATTTCCCCCATATTAATATATCCATCGTGTTGTATGCGTTGATCACTCACTGTGGACTTCTCTTGTACCGATGGGCTGAACGTTCGAGTTTCAACTTCATCGTGACTAATAACAAGCTTAACATTGGCACTGAACGAGGACCGATCTGTTATGGTTACAGCGATAATTTATTCTCCTGGATAAGGAGATATATTCAGTCGGCTTAAATTTTCGTTGACACACGTGTTGACGGCCTGTCTATGCTTACTACCTGTCTAAGAGAGAGAATGTCACGTGTTTGTGCGTGCAGAGAAGAAAAGTCAGGTCGATTCTCATTGGTTTAGAAAATGTGAATTAATGATAATTATAATAATTATTTTATTAAAATTATTTTTTGACACTATAATTAGTTTTTATTTATTTATTTATTTATGGACATGACAGTGACAGTATAATTAATTTTTATAATTTTTATTTATGCATTGCATTATGAACACAAAACCATATTAAAACTTAATTTTCTACCCAATAGCAGATAATGTTTACAACATGCCAAAAAGATTCCACAATACAATACACACTATTTAAATCAAAGTGTCTATTAAAAATTAACATCATTATGCGAAATATTAGGTTAGTCAGAAAGTCCTGACTCACTTAAGAATCGGAAAGAAAACAACAAACCTTGGTTTCTGTCTAGTGGAATCCAAGGTGTACTACTTTTCGAGCTTGTTCCACACGGTCACGCGATCAGCGCTAAACTGTATTGCCAGCAGCTGGAACGCGTGACGACAAACTAAAGAAAGAGTATCCTGCTTTGGCCAATCAAGGTCGGGCTTTGTTTAAGCGAAGCCACGCACTGCCAGGTTGACGAAGAAGTTCAAACAGATGGACGGTTCTTGAGATTCTTCCACATTCAATCGCGATGCTGCTCAGTGTGACTATGGTCTATTCCGATCAATGGCACACTTCCTCTGCGACCGGCGATTTGATGAAGTGAAGGAAGCTTATTTTTTTTATTTGTTCTTATTCAAAGCCAGCGGATTGGTATCTGGGATAGATTCGGATTCTGGCTGATCGTTGGCAGAAGATCGTCGAGAATGATGGACTTTATTTTGAAGAATAAATGTTAGCGTTGCTTCATTAAATTTTGTTTTCTATCCACTTCTTAAGTGAGCCAGGAATTTCTGATCAACCCAATATATCCATCATGGTATATGCGCTGATCATTCACTGTTATCTTCTCGTGTACCGATGGGCTGAACATTCGAATTGCAACGTGACTATAACAAGTATTACAAGTGGCTTTGAAGCAAAGAGCAGCCAGTAACGGTTCCAGCAATAATTTATTCCCCTTGATAAGTAGATATATTCAATCGGCTTTGCCTTTTTGAGATTAGAGGCTCATAAAAAGAGAGGAAACGGTAACACGCCCAGTTTTGATGTGAAAATCAGCTTTCGAGAATCCTGACTTTTACCTGGGTGCAAAGATGATTATATTTATAACTTTGATCGGGAAATATTTAAGAGAGAGCATCAACTGAGCTAAGCACAGCACATGCGACACGAACAGTAAGTAGCCCCTTTCCAACACACACAACGTCGTAATCTTATCATTAAACTACCGCTACTTCCATGATAAACATCGTAGATGGAAAGATTTCTTCAGGTACCAACGGCTTAACATTCGAGTTACAAATTCTTTCTATCTATATGTTTAGCTTTGAATTGATGAACAATCAGTAACAGTTCCAGGGATAAATTTATACTCTTTTATAAATAAAGTGGGTGCCAATATTCGGGTAATTTCAACTCGGAACCTCAAAAGGATAATTTGCATTTCAAGCACCGCGCTCAGTTTCTAATAAAAATTTCCCGAAGAGTTCCATTTAGGTCTAAATGTATATGCTTAATTCGAAAATAACAAAGAAATTTTGATAAAATCTACCATTTTATCGACAATAAAAGTTCGGACTCATTCGCGTCGCGGTGGATGAAGTTGAAATTAATTCTGCACCCCCAATATTCGAGCCTGTATTTATTTATTGGTTACCGACCGCCCTTTTCCCTGCCCACCACAATGCTTACCGTTTCTTAAGTTTGAGGGCTATTAAGGGCTCCTAAAACAATTTTCTTTCTATATTTTAATTTAAGGGCAGTTGTTTTAAATTTAATGAAACATTTTTTATGCTTATGATAAGAAAAGTGTCAAATATTCAAAAAGATTTCTAGTAGAGTACAATAAATACGTAGGACACGTAGCTTATGGATTTTTTAAAACTAAATAGCGTAGCTATATGTTGAGATTTTCTTTTCTTAAGCTACTTTGCTAATGGAATGCATTTTTTCAAAAGCTGGCAGCTTTTGTTTTGATTCGAAAATAACAAAGAAATTTTTATAAAATCTACCGATTTGGAGTTACCGATAATAAATATTCTGACTCATTCGCGTCACGGTAAGTGAAGTTGAAATTAATTCTGTCACCCAATAAATATATTCAATCGGATTAAGTTTGTTTATAGTGAAGAGGTTCATAAAACAAGAAGGAATTTTAGTGCGCCAATTTTTTAGCTGAAAATCAGCTTTTTTATTCAAACACGGGATTCGTTTCATAACTTTGATCAAGAAATATTTAAGAGACGTCATCGACTTAGATGAACCCAGAAACATACCAGACAAAGAGTAAGCTTCCATTTTTCACTAAACGAAACGTCACAAGCCTTTCAATAATCTATCGTTAGTCCCATGGTACATTTTTAGACGTCCTCCATCCTTTATTGCCACGAGTTTAAACATTTAAAGACAAGACCTGCCGTGTTACGTCCACAGTGTTGAATCCTCCTCATTACCTACGTATTCTTTGGTTAATTAGGGCGTTTCACACCAAAATGTTCTGGCCAAGAGCTGCTACTTGAATATTTCTCCGACCACTACAATCTTAACCTGGTCAAATTTAGGGTCAATCGATATCTATCCGGCAAATCCCCACAATCATCATTTCCCATTTTCTCCACTTATGCCTATATCACACGTTCCGTTTAATGACTCTCTACCTTGAGCGCTCTTGAGCCTTGCATTAGATGAACATTGATAAAAAAAGGTAAAAGTCCCAGTAATTATTTCTAAACCCTGATAGATAAATTTATTTGTTTGATTTAGCTTTTCAGTGTTCGAACGCAGAATTATTATCTATAGTTTTGATCAAGAAATATTTAAGGAAAGTTTTGCATCCAAACAATAAGGAATTCCTGAAATATATAACAGGATCTGCTCTGTCTATTATGGAGCTTGTTTTTATATCTTACTAGCAGGCTTCGATTGCTCACTATCGCTTCGCAAGGTAAGATATATTCCCTACCTGAAATCTTTGAAACAAAAATTTTAAATGAACATTTCATTCATAAATTGGCTTGTTAACGAAAGCTTTACAAATAGATGGAAACCTGTTGAAGGCCAAGTAAAATGCAAATTTTAAACACTTTTCTGCACTATATAAGACGATATTCCTAAACAGAACCAGTTTTTTATATGAAAATCAAAACAATAAAAGAACAGTAATGGAGGACAGTTAATTAAGGAAATAACCTTTTTAAAATCAATATGCAAATTAGTTAAACTTAAAGAGTGATATGACCGAGAAGTAGATAATATATAATACAGATATTGGGATTTAAGTGATTTGTAACACGTTTATTTATCATCTCTCATTTACGTCTCTGTCTTTGAGCAGAGTGCGCCTTGTGCCACATTCGACGCACGTGGTCGTGTTGCTGAACAGCGTGTGAGTCAGTCCTTTTTGGACGACTCGGCTAGACGGTCGAACTCTCTGCCTCTGGGCAGAGAGGAACTCGGACGAGGCTCCGGCAAAGGGCAGAGCCTCGTTCGGGGATGTTGACCAACCCGATCCCGTTTATACGGGTTCTACGGGCATTTTTTGGCCGAGCCTACGGGCTCGGTGAGCCCACATTAAACCGGCTTTGTGCCACATTCGACACACGTGGGCATGTTGCTGAACATCGTGTGAGTCAGAGACAGAGTCAGTGTGAGTCAGTCAGAGACTGAGTCGCGTCAGACGATTACTGTAAGACATTGGAATAGTGATACTGGTCGAGACAACATTGTTCTCTCTAACTAACCTGATTGTTATTACTAACACTTCTACTTCTTTTGTACATATTCTGTTTGTAATATATCTATGTTAGTGCATACCTGTGTTCGAGTTACCCTTCATTGGTTCTACCCTGGATCATAACATATTAATTTCAACTTTTCTTATTGATACTGCAGTTAAATAGATATCTGACTGTTCAAAGAAGACTTCCCTTTAAAATGGACACAGTTTGGCATCCTGGTGTTATCAAGTACCCACAGAGAAAGGATTTAATCCCTAAGGACATACATGTTCACATGATTGATAAATTAAAGTGAGTTACTCCAGTTTTATTAACAGTGAAAAAGTGGACAGCTGAATTTAGAAGTGGAAGGAAAAGACTTGACGATGATCGAAGGTCTGGACGTCCTGCAACTGCCTCAACCGGGGAGAACATTGTTCGTTTCTATCATATAGTGATTGATGACAGGTGATTGGCTACAAATCAAATGGCCAATTCTTTTAGCATATCCCGTGAGAGATTTGACAATATTCTGCACAATGAACCTGGTGTGTCGAAAGTTCCTTCTCGTTGGATGCCACGTCTTGAGGAAACTCTAGCTGGCTTCCTTGAACGTTTCCTAACTCAGCATGGCCGTTGGTCTCCTCAGACAATCCCTGCAGTGAAAACACCCCCTCCTCATCTGCTCCAAAGAAGGCCATGGTCGTTTCATCTGCAAGGAAGTTGATGTCCTCAGTTTTGGGGGATGCAAAAGGCATTGTGCTTATTGACTTTCAAGATGTCCACCCCATCAATAGAGAGTACTATACCGACTTTCTGAGGCATTTACGAAAGGCTATACAGACGAAACACCCAGGAAAACTGACGAAAGGAAGCAGTTTCTTCAGGACATATCCAGCATATAAATACTTGTTTTAATGGCTACTGTGCGAGACTGTGTTGATCACCCTACCTATTCTTCTGATTTGACTATCATCTGTTCCCCGACATGAAAAGGCACTTGGATGGGAACCATTATTGCAGTCATGTTGATGAAATATCAGTTTTTTTAGCAACACGATGAGAACTTGTTCATCAACTGAATCCAAGCACAGTGTGTGGGCCGCAAGAGGGGGGTATTTTGAAAAATAAACCTCGCCTTCGCCAGCCCATGATACTTTTAGCTGAGCCTTTTAAGGAGAAGGATAATTCTAGATTTTATCTCTTATTTATGACAAGTTAAAAACTGTTACAGCTTGGCTTTTAAATCAGATCCATCATATATTTGCAGAATGTTCTTAATGAAAAAAAAATCACTTCACTGGAAAACTGCAAAAGGCAGCAATACCAGTTATCTACTTATAAATATGGAGTTTTCTGATGAATGGGTTTCAGAATTTGCCTTAAAGGTGACATTTAGCGATATACGATTTTTCTCATTAACCGAATTGGTTGTGCAAGAATGATTCTTTATTTCGGCATGACAGCAGAAAGCTCTTGGTAGCGACATTCCAATCTGTCTCTACAGAAATAATTCCATTTGGAACGCGTATGGATTGAGAGCTGTGATTTATGACTTCACATAATTGAGCTGGCGGGAAAGAGGAAGTCAAGCTCCATGAAAGAGGAAACGTTTTGCCAGTTAGCGGCAAATAGCCCCTGTCAGCGCTATGCGGACTGAAACCTATTTGATACTCTTCCTCATTTCTCAAAGTACAGTAGCAGCCGAATAAAGAAAAATTATTTCTTAATTTATTTTTCATTTTCTGTGATTTCTCGACAAGCCACATCGACCACGTAAGAAGCGAAATATAAAACCCGACTATATGCATCGCTACAGACGGAATAAAAATGTTAAATCAGTTATTCAATAAAGTTAATGTGAAATATTTAAAAACAAATATATTGCATATTTACTTAGCGGAACTTTTACACACTTACGTCGTTTTCGTTCGCCCTGTGTTGCAATATGAATTAAATATTTTTCTTCCATCACTCTTGGTTTTATTGGATTGTTAAAAAGTTCCCGTTTTTGGGTGGGTCACCCTATATTTCTTGCCATTATCAAAGATGAATGTTATACTTTTAACTGAATACACAATTTATATATATATATATATATATATATATATATAAAACGTGTGTGTGTGTGTGTGTGTGTGTGTGTGTGTGTGTGTGTGTGTGTGTGTAAGTACCGATATGATTGAATCGTGCAGGATGCATTTCTCATATGAATATCTACTAAAACATTACTAACATTGACTGGTTAATATCGGTTTTATTGAGAAAATATTGATTTGCATAATAAAATGATTGATTTGTTCTTTAAGCTCATCAAAAATTTGTAAGTCATTTGAAACCGAAGAATATTTTGGATTTTAACAATAATTGTCTTTTCGAGTGAATATTGCATAAAAACTTTTTTGAGAATAACAATGATTTTCCAGATACCAGTCCTACTATTATTTCATGACAAATCATATTTTGGAGTGTAAGAATAACACTTTCTTTGCCAGAAAATATTTTTTTGTAGAATAACAATGATTTTACAGATACCAGTCCTACTATTATTTCATGACAAATCATATTTTGGAGTGTAAGAATAACACTTTCTTTGCCAGAAAATATTTTTTTGTAGAATAACAATGATTTTACAGATACCAGTCCTACTATTATTTCATGACAAATCATATTTTGGAGTGTAAGAATAACACTTTCTTTGCCAGAAAATATTTTTTTGTAGAATAACAGTAATTTTCCAGATCGTAGTTGCACTATTTAACCCGTATTTGGGAGACGAGTTTTATCCGATTTTTTAAAATTTTATGCTGCTTATCAACCATTTGTGAGCTATTTAAAGCCTAGACATTGTAAGATTGTACGAATAACTCTTTCTTTACGAGCGAACATTTCATTAATTATTTTTTTTAGAATAGCAATAATTTTCCATATCGCAGTTCTACTATTTATCCCGTAGCTGCGGGAGGAGTTTTATACAATTTCCTTTCAATTTTTTCACTGTTTATAAACCATTTGTGGGTTATTTAAAGTCGAAACATTAGGAGATTTTAAGAATATCCCTTTCTTTGTAAACGAATATTGCATTAACAATTATTTACGACTACTGATGATTTTCCAGTCCTACGATTTAACTTGGAAGATGGATTTATATCTTCCCCAAGAGTATCTGTAAGTGATTATAACGAACCCGACTGGAACTGGAATTCGACACTTCGATTTTTGATCCCGAACCGATCTCCATTTCACCACCCGCATATCTACTGCATAATAAAATCCGACACAGTGTATTATAGTTTATATATATATATATATATATATATATATATATATATATATGAAATTATTAGGAGAATTTGATGATTATATTTAAGTAATTCATCGAGTCTGAAACCTCAACAGAATGCAAAAAGCTCTGGACGGCCGTTTCGTCCTATATTTGGGATTACATCAGTAGTGCGCATCCACTACCGAGAATTGAAACCCTGACAGTTAGGTTGTCGAGCAAACACCATACCAACTGTTCCAACGGGCCTCGGTAACGAAGAGGTAGCAAATCAGCTCGCTCACATATTCCGTTGTGGATAGTAGTCGTGGTGATAGTAGTCGTGGCTCCATGGGACACAGTCCTATGGTTAAAGAGAATCTCAGTAGAGTTCCACCACGGAATATGTGAGCGAGCGGCGCTATATTGAGTCTGATTTGCTGCCTCTTCGTCGCCGAGGCCCTTTGGAACAGTTGGTATGGTGTTTGGTTGACAACATAATTGTCAAGGTTTCAATTCTCGGTAGTGGATGCGCACTGCTGATGAGTCCCAGACCAAGGACGAAACGGCCGTCCAGTGCTTTCTGCTTTCTGTTGAGGTTTCAGACTCGATGAATTACTTAAATATATTTATATATGTAGACAGATATCGATATTGTTAGCATCACTTGAAAATTTAAGTTTTAATTTCTGTGTTCCGATGGAACCATATTTTTTAAAAAAATAATTAATTATATTATGCTCTATCGAGCACATTTTTCTAAAAATAAATTCTAAACAACTCTGGATTATAAATCTAAATGTTCTTTCTTTTTATTTTTAATATATATATATATATATTTATATGTCTGTGTGTGTGTGTGTGTGTGTGTGTGTGTGTGTGTGTGTGTGTGTGTGTGTGTGTGTGTGTGTGTGTGTATCATCCACAGACAGACTCTTTCGATGTAGAGGCAGCCACACACGTAGACACGTCGGTATGATCATCCATCATTTTCGTATGAGATCGCGTATCTCATCGAATTTGTAGACGCCGTTGAAACCCAACGACAAATCATCGAATGAATCAGACAGAAACCTTACATTGTAATTGAGTGTCCTTATTCGTCCTTATAGATTCGCACACAATCTTATTGAAGGCGCTGACGTGAAAACGCTGATGTGGGTTGGTCAAACCATCAGAACTCACAAGAACTTCTATTAATATCTAATTAATAAGTACGATTCGTTTATATATATACATATATATATATATATATATATATATATATATATATATGTGTGTGTGTGTGTGTGTGTGTGTGTGTATATTTTATGTGGCAAAACGTTAGAGCAAGAATTTCTTCGAAATTTGACTGGACTAGCTCGTTTTCCTTTCATACTAATGCTTTTTGTAAAAGTATGACTTCACATATTCCAGAGTTTTGTTTCTATAACCTGATAACTTCAAAAAAACTCGTTAATGGCATGCCACCATAGTTTAGGCGGATTAGTACGTTGTGTGCAAATGAACAAAGCACACGATCATAACTACATTATCTGCGCATATAGTAGGCAAAAGCTGTTACAATCAGAGTTAGATTTATTGTGAGATAGATAGATAGATAGATAGATAGATAGATAGATAGATAGATAGATAGATAGATAGATAGATAGATAGATAAACTTTGCTATATTTATACGGGGAATCAATAGCAGGGATAACGTGTTTGTAGATATAAATTAGTTTGATGAGCTTTCCTCGTTGGTACCTCTTCTTTATAATTTCATGCGCTGTACTAGATTGGCAGTTAGGTCTCATAATTTCACTGTTAAAATTACTAGCACGTTCTATGCTTATAATTGCTTCTCTTGCACTTCTCACTTGTGGAACTATCTTGTTTCTTGCTTTCCATTTGAAATTTGAACTTCAATAATTTAAATGTAATGTCAATCCTCATCTTCTGTTTCTTTGAATCCTCTTCTGTTACTGTCCTCTCTGTTGTTATGTGAAATGATTAAAATAAAATCAGTATGTACATAGTAAGCAACACTGCATGGGGACTAGCAGTTTCATTTCTTAATTGCTTAAATATATTAATATGCAAGTGTGTGTCTGATAGAGGCATTGTTTAATGATATCATAGATAATTTAAAGTGATATTCATACCTGTTAAATATCTAGAGTTTAGAGTGTGTGTGTGTGTGTGTGTGTGTGTGTGTGTGTGTGTGTGTGTGTGCGCGCGCGCGCTCTCGCGTGTGTGTGTGTGTCCAAGCAACTCCTCCGTTCCCTCTGGTCCGATTTCAATGATTCATAGCTCATTCAAAAGCCCTATGAAAGTTAGGCGCAGGGAACGATTTTCGTTGAGCTCAGACTCAGGGTTGCCAGATTATGCGAGGTTAAAAATATATATTAATATATTATACTAGCCATTATCGCTGCTTTCATGGTTCATGGTTCAAGGGGAGTAACTCTTATTTTCCTTTTGTAAAATTCCTGTAGATTTTAACCAAGTACATAATTCTTTGTAGACTTGTGAATTGACGCTAGGGAATTACAATCAAAGAACTGTGTCAAATGACAGAAAACACATCACCGGAAGCTGCAACAACTAAAAAAGATAGCATATGTAACTCACAGAGAAAATAATGACATAAGATGTTGACGTTCCCAACTACTTTAAACAAAAGATTAAGAAGGAAACACCCATCAATACTAGAAAGAGCGATAAAAGTTACTCGATTGAGAATCCGGCTTCTCTGAAAATATTTTATTACAAAGATTTTGTAACATTCTAGAGAAAAGAAAAAAATAATAATAATATATTCAAGATGTCGCTTTACAATACCTCAACCGAAAGCTTATAAAAAAAACCGTCCCCTACAATGCTGAAAATAGCGATAACAGTTACTGGCTACTCGGTCAATGAATACCGACTGTTTCCTTATTAGGAAGCAGCTCATATTATCATTAACCTTACCAGAGTACATGTAACATGCCAGTGTTTTTATCCTATGTACTGTGTCCATTAAGAACTTTAGCGTTCATGGCTCTCCAAAATGTCCTGATTTTTGTAGCTCTTAATATTTTTTCTTTTTGCTCGCGAGGTAGATTATGCGTTTTTCCTCAGTCACTATTGCCTTCAGTCTGTCCTGTGAGTATCAAATTTCCCAAGCCATCTTTCTTCATTTTGTGCCCTATAACTTCCAACTACCTTTTTGTAAAGTTAGGTGTGTATAAGCGTACCTTTTTGTTTCCTTTTTCTCGAAAACTTTGCCGTTGCTCACATATTCAGTCCATGGTATTCTCTGTAGAACCAGATTTCTGTTGCTTCACGGCTCTTTTTCATCTTTTTCAGTATTTCCCAGCATTCACTGCGATATAGGGAAGACTTCTATTACATATTCTTCAAATGAAGGAAATTTCCGAAAAATTGATTACAACTTTTATAAAAGTTGACTTCGGATAGGCTATAAAAATGTCGTCCGATTTAGCTTAACGGGATTACTAAAACAAAAACAGTATCCAATTAGTTTCCTCCAAAATAGTTCCCTTGGGACATTTCACACTTATGCCAGAGTATTTTTCAAAGCTGTCTACAAAGTCCCCTTTTGGTATTCCTAAAAAGGGTTGAACTTGAGGATCTTGGCAAAGACTATCTTTCTTCGAACCTCGAGGAGTGGCTCTATACAATCACAAAGAACTGTACCAAATAACAGAAACCACATCACTTGAAGACTACCAACAGAAATTAAAACTTAAATGGATAGCACATGGAACTCGAAGATAAAATAATGACATAACCAAGATGATGAGATTCCACACCACTTCAAACAAAGGTTTAGGAAGGAAACCTCCACTAATACTGATAAGAACGTTGAGAGCTATTGGACTTTAAAAACCTATTTCCCTGAACAGTTGTTTTAAGAGGAAGATTTTGTAAATTCCAGCCTCATGTACTGTGTACGGGGTCAATGAATGCCAATAGGGAAACAGCTATTATTTTCATTAGCCTTTCTTATGTCTGATATCAACAGAAATAGGTCAGCTTTGGATTAAGTATTAGTTCAAAGTTGAAGCAATCTAAAGTTTTACCGTCATCTGCGACAACATTAAAAAATGATTCTCTGTAATACAAGAGCAGTTAACTACATCGATCTGCATTCTAGTGAAAGAACGTCGACATTATTTGCCAACGACTAGTGAGTAAAAAACGATATCTTACAAGAATCTATATTGACACAGATAATGACCAATTTAAAGCTCAACCCCAAATTGATCCGAGGATAATTTTGGTAAACGTTTATTGGTTTTACGTTGGCATTGAGTTTTTACCAGTGTTCACATTACTACATAAATATGCTATCAGCGTTTAAAGCAATTAAACACTGCAAATTACAGATTTTATAGAAACATTCCAAGGGCACTTTTAAAAACCAAAAATGAACTTCTCTCTCTAAATTATTTTCCTCCAACCAAAAAATAACATAACGTAAACAAGGAGAATTAATAAATTCTTATTAAATATCTATTTTTATAAACGTATTTCACTCTAAATTCAGGCATAAGGGATGACTGGATATTTACTCCATTACTGGTGTCTATACAGTTGTGGTGTTTTCAATCTTTTCAAGGCCATGTCCCCTCGCCACGTAGACGATCATGGCTCTACATAAATTCCTATTCTTTATTAACTTTATAGTAATTTACACGGTGTTTACTCATTCCCCCACGAGAATGAGATGTGACAAAAGGTCTTTTTAAAGTGGGGCCCCGAGCGCGTGCATCCGGACGGGGACAAAAATTGCCCACAGCCTCCGCTACCGTCGGTTGTTCTGGCCTCGGTGTGAGCACCGATCCCTCCCTCTGGTGCAATGGGAGGGCGCGGCCTCAGGCAGCTGTTCCCCAGAGCTGGGCACCTCTCAGTATTATTTTCTCAGTTGCCCCTCTGCCCTTTAACAGAGAAGCTCCTGGGCGCACTCTGTCCGAGGACAGAGACGCAACTGAGAGATGATAAATAATGCGCAAATTACTTATAGTAATTTACACGCGAAATGCTCAATATCTGTATTTTATATATGATCTACTTCTAGGCTATATCACTTTTCAGGCTTAACTAATTTTCATATTGATTTTTAAAACGTTTATTTCGTTAATTAACTGTCCTTCATTACTGTCCTTTTATTCGAGAATTGTTTTAATTTTCATATCAAAATTAGTTATGTTTAGGAATATCTTCTTATGTAGTGCAGAAAAGTGCTTGAAATTTGCATTTTGTTTGGCCTTCAAGTTGGCATCTATTTGTAAGACTTTCCTTAACTATAACAAGCCAATTTATGAATGAATTGTTCATTTAAAGTTTTGTTTCAAAGATTTCAAGTAGTGAATATATCTTACTTTGCGTAGCGATAGCGAGCGGACGAAGCCAGCTAATGCATAATAAATGCGATCTGTGGCTATTTTCAGTGCATTTTATAATAGAATTATTATATGTAATGTATTTCTAAATATCATTTTAGTATTTTATGTATAGGCTTGAAAAAGAGTTAATTCACCATAATAGTATATAATTAAGAAAAAAGTTTAAAATGAAAAATGTTTTTAAATAATTTTCGTCCGGTGTTTATCGATCTGTGTAACCTACATGGAAAGCTGAACTGAACCCTGGGGGGTGACTGATCTCGTTCCATGTCTCGTTCCTGTCTATGGACATCGTCTAGTTCTAACTTTTATTTAATATAAAATTATTGCTCGCCCGTTTCCGATGAGTCCAGGTACACAGCATCCAACCCGGGGATTAAAACCACTATGTTACCAAATTCACAAACCAACCGCTTTTACCCGCTAGACCATTGTCGCGTAGGACAATTGCTGGAGTAAACTAACAGCTTTAACAATAAACTTCACTGCGTATTAGGCTGCTTCTGCTGCTGCTTGGTGACGTTTTTTGACTGCTGCTCATGTTTTGATTACTGCTGCTGCTGTAGTTGAAGATTTCTGTCAGTTGTTTTTCTTTCTTTATTAGCGGCTCCGATAATGTAATTATTTCTATGGTAGGTTTAGTAAGGCTGTCCTCATAGCCTAGCATATGTGCTATTTCTTTTGGACATCTGACTCTCCATTGTTCTTCCCTGTTCCGTATTTTCTGTTTATTCCACAACGGCTGACGATCACCCCTTTCTCTCCATACAAGACTTGAAGGTACTACAACCGAAACGCTGTGATAAAAACTTCAAACAAAAAATACCTCAATGCTAAAAATAAGAACTAAAATGTATATGAAAACGGAAAAACAACCGAGTTTGAACTGAAATAGTAGCATAGAAGTAGACATCATGTCTTATTGACAAGTTTATAAAATAGTCGGGTGAAATAATTATTGACCAACCATATATAAGCAAGCATTAACGTCAATAAGATATTTGATGTGTTTGTTAATTAAATCATATCTATGATATTTCACAATGCAATTGCATATTAAAGATATTTACAAGACATTTTGATATTGAAATAATTTACAAACGACTTTTATTATGGGGATTATCCCTACTTGGTCTGCCTGTTATGTGGCACTGTTTCAGGACTATAAAAAGACAAACATAACCTTCCTCTTTCTCCTCTTCCTCTACAATGCGCCTGGGGAAATCTTTCTGTCTCCTGGGCGAATACCAACTGAATTTTTATGCACATATTTTTATTGTGTTCCCTTTCCTCTTCACGGTATACACTCTAGTATATTTTCTCACTTTTTAATCATTTATTAGTTATGTGAAAATACATGAAAATGGGCTGAAATTTATTCCTTTTCTCTGTTTGCAATTGATGACAACCCGTCATTTATATGTGAAATTATTGATTGCCACTGCTTTTATTTGAGCTGGTAGCGACCGCAACATTATATATAATTTAAGCAATTAATATATCGCCACACATGCAATCATTAAAATGAATGAGGTATTTGACAAATTTGTTTTACAAATGCGTTTCCTTTTAATAAGGGAATACATAAACAATTGCGTATATAATAGTAGGTACGATACTCGGCGATGCCCGAGCAAAGTGTCTTTCCCCTAGTCTACTGCTTTCGCACTGACACACAACTAATTTTGTATACATATATATATATATTTCATTAATTTTCAGTATTACAAACAGACGCATACACAAAGTTTGAGTTTTATATATTAGATGCACATTTTTGTATAAATATGTGTGTACATTTGTAGTTATGTCACCTTTACGAGGTTATTCCTTAGCTGTAATTGTAAACTTGCATCGATTAATATCATAGAATATTCATATAGATGTTGGGATTATAATGGCAAATAATAATATCATAGATTATTCATATAGATATTGCAGTTATAATGGTAAATAATAATATCATAGAATATTCATATAGGTGATGGGATTATACTGGCAAATAACAATATCATAGAATATTCATATAAATGTTGCTATTATAATGGTAAATAATAATATCATAGAATATTCATATAAATGTTGCTATTATAATGGTAAATAATAATATCATAAAATATTCATATAAATGTTGCTATTATAATGGTAAATAATAATAATATAAAATATTCATATAAATGTTGCTATTAGAATGGTAAATAATAATATCATAGAATATTCATATAAATATTGCTATTATAATGGTAAATAATAATATCATAAAATATTCATATAAATGTTGCTATTATAATGGTAAATAATAATATCATAGAATATTCATATAAATGTTGCTATTATATTGGTAAATAATAATATCATAAAATATTCATATAAATGTTGCTATTATAATGGTAAATAATAATATCATAAAATATTCATATAAATATTGCTATTATAATGGTAAATAATAATATCATAGAATATTCATATAAATGTTGCTATTAGAATGGTAAATAATAATATCATAGAATATTCATATAAATGTTGCTATTATAATGGTAAATAATAATATAAAATATTCATATAAATGTTGATATTATAATGGTAAATAATAATATCATAAAATATTCATATAAATGTTGCTATTATAATGGTAAATAATAATATCATAGAATATTCATATAAATATTGCTATTATAATGGTAAATAATAATATCATAAAATATTCATATCAATGTTGCTATTATAATGGTAAATAATAATATCATAGAATATTCATATAAATGTTGCTATTATAATGGTAAATAATAATATCATAAAATATTCATATAAATGTTGCTATTATAATGGTAAATAATAATATCATAAAATATTCATATAAATGTTGCTATTATAATGGTAAATAATAATATAAAATATTCATATAAATGTTGCTATTATAATGGAAATAATAATATCATAGAATATTCATATAAATGTTGCTATTATAATGGTAAATAATAATATAAAATATTTATACAAATGTTGCTATTATAATGGTAAATAATAATATAAAATATTTATACAAATGTTGCTATTATAATGGTAAATAATAATATCATAGAATATTCATAAAAATGTTGCTATTATAATGGTAAATAATACAAGAAAGATGAACGTGTTATTTGAATCACGTTCACAATGCAAATGTTGATATTTTTATCTTTGTCTCCGTGTTTTATCTGGTGTGAAAAGATGTTTGCATTGAGAAACATTTCAGATGATGTACTTCTACTGATAACATACATGCATGCGTTTGTATGTAAACCGATGAAAGAGTAAGAGACACAGATAGAAAGAGAGAAAGATGGAAAGTTTCATGTCCGTTATCAGTCTTTGACAGGCATTTGAAATTTATTTCATTCTTATTCATTCAGTTTTTTAAATGCAGTTGACTACATTGATCTGAATTCTAGTGAAAGAACGTCGACATTATTTGCTAATTACTAGTGAGTAAAAAACGATATCTTACAAGAATCTATATTGACACAGATAATGACCAATTTAAAGCACAACCCCAAATTGATCCGAGGATAATTTTGGTAAACATTTATTGGTTATACGTTGGCATGACCTACTTCGAGTTTTTAGCAGTGTTCGGATTGCTACATAAATCTGCTATCAGCGTTTAAAGCGATTAAACACTGCAAATTACAGATTTTATAGAAACATTCCAAGGGAAGTTTTCAAAACCAAAAATGAACTTCTCTCTCTAAATTATTTTCCTCCAACCAAAAAATAACATAACGTAAACAAGGAGAATTAATAAATTCTTATTAAATATCTATTTTTAAAAACGTATTTCACTCTAAATTCAGGCATAAGGGATGACTGGATATTTGCTCCATTACTAGTGTCTATACAGTTGTGGTGTTTTCAATCTTTTCAAGGCCATGTCCCCTCGCCACGTAGACGATCATGTCTCTCCACAAATTCCTTTTCTTTATTAACTGTGAATTGTCATGACTTCTTGAGAAAATATTCGAGTGGCTTCCTTTCGTGGAGTGAATTCCGACTTTCTTTCCCATAGACTGGTTGCCACCCGAGACTAGATTAACCACTCGACTGTGATATTTAAGCCTAGAACTGTTGGGAGAAGTGTCTACTCTAAGAGCATTAATGTGAAATTTAACGCAACGGACTAGGTCAGAATTTGATCCCTAATCGCCGATTCCGTTTCTGGTAAAAAAAAAAAAAGTGCTTGTATTGAGAAACATTGCAGATGATGCATTTCTACTGATAAGATATATGCATGTGTTTGAGTGTAAGCCGATGAAAGAGAAAGAGAGAGAGTGGGAAACTTTCATGTCCGGTTGACAGGCATATGAAATTTATTTAATTCTTATTCATTCAGTTTTTAATTTTTTTTATCAGAGACCTACATAAATTAGGTAGTGATTTATAACGTCAAGTTGGGAAAAGTCATTGCTAGAAAATAAAATATATCGTTAAAAAAAAAAGACGTTTCTCCTGTTTATTTATTTATTTATTTGTTCACAAAAAAGTGGAAAAAGAATAAGAAAAATTCCGTTTCGTTTTATTATTAGTTACCCTTTTATACAAAGTTTTCTTTTCTTTATTGGGAGAGGTGCATGCTTGCGTAAAAGGTGAGGTGTATTCTAATGAACAATATAAAAAAAAAAGAAAAGAAAATCTGGCGGTGATATTTAGAAGGATAAATAACGCGCGGAATAACGATTATGATGTCAACGATTAGAAGTCAGAATACGGGAAAGTTTGGTGATGAAGAATGTGAAAAAAAAGCGTTTCAAAAAGAGAGGCTGAAGGAAAAGATGTGTTTGAAAAAGTGAGGCTGAAAGAAGGAATGTAGAAAACGTGTCAGAAAATATAAAAAAGAAGAGAGTAATGGAGACGAAGGGAAAAGGTTTGAAGACAAAGGAGGAGAAAAGCGCGTCGTGACAAGTTGAATATGGTGGAAAGCAATGAGTAGTTCGGAGAGGAATGAAATGAAATGAAGGCAGAGAAAGAATATAAAGAATACGAAGAAAATGATGATGATGATGATGATGATGATGATGATGATGATGATGATGATGATGATGATGATGATGATGTAAGAGCTGGAGTATCACTAGAAATAGGACATGAGAATGATCAGAGGGAGTCATTGGAACTGGATATGAAAATGATGATTATGATGATGATGGAGTTGTAAAGCAGATGTAGTGGAGTTGTGGGATAAAGAAGAAGAAGAAGAAGAAGAAGGGAAATTAGCGAGATAAGAGAATTTGAATGAAGATGAGGAAAACAGCAGAGGAAGAATAGGAAGAAGTGAGAAATGATGAATTAAGACATCGGTCGGGTCGGGAGATTTTCCCTCGTAAGAAAGAATGGAAAGAACGAAGTGATAATTGCCAATGCATTTACATAGTAAAATGATTTGCAATGCATTTTTATAGTAAAATCATTTGCAATGTATTTTTTATAGTTAAATCATTTTCAATGTATTTTTATAGTAAAATCATTTGCAATTTATTTTTATAGTAAAATCATTTGCAATGTATTTTCATAGTAAAATCATTTGCAATGTATTATTTATTGTAAAATCATTTGCAATGTATTTTGATAGTAAAATCATTTGCAATGCATTTTCATAGTAAAATCATTTGCAATGTATTTTTTATTGTAAAATCATTTGCAATGTATTTTCATAGTAAAATCATTTGCAATGTATTTTGATAGTAAAATCATTTGCAATGCATTTTCATAGTAAAATCATTTGCAATGTATTTTTATTGTAAAATCATTTGCAATGCATTTTCATAGTAAAATCATTTGCAATGTATTTTTATAGTAAAATCATTTGCAATGCATTTTCATAGTAAAATCATTTGCAATGTATTTTTATAGTAAAATCATTTGTAATGTATTTTTATAGTAAAATCATTTGCAATGTATTTTTATAGTAAAATCATTTGCAATGCATTTTCATAGTAAAATCATTTTCAATGCATTTCATAGTAAAATCATTTGCAATGTATTTTTATAGTAAAATTATTTGCAATGCATTTTCATAGTAAAATCATTTGCAATGTATTTTTATAGTAAAATCATTTGCAATGTATTTTTATAGTAAAATCATTTGCAATGCATTTTCATAGTAAAATCATTTGCAATGTATTTTGTGTAGTAAAATCTTTTTCAATGTATTTTTATAGTAAAATCATTTGCAATGTATTTTTATACTAGAGTCATTTGCAATGTATTTTATAGAAAAAGGGCTCTATGCATGATTTTAGATTTGATGAAAGGGGAGAAGGAACCACATATGGATGATTAAATAATAAGAAATGTGGAACTAATTGTGTCTTACTAAGAAGGAAGAGACTGAAGTCTTATATGAAAAAATAATTTGGTTAATCGTTGGTTAGAACCTGGTGAAAAGAAATAGAAAAGTTGATGATGCGTTGTGGAAAATTGAGAACAAAGGAGATAAAAAAAACGGGAAAAAAGCCAGATAAAAGCTCTCTTGAGCATCATTCTCATCATTTCAGATTATTTAAGCAAATTGTAGTGGCGTATTTAATAAAATTTACAGTGACCATTCTTACGAATTCGCGTTAATATCATAATTGTTCTATAGGTAAATAGAAATAAGCACTACTCCTAGAGTTTTGGTCAGTTATCGTAGTTAACAGCAGATAAGACGTACTTTTGTTATAAATGGTGATAGTAACATTAGTAGTTCCCTTATAAGGAAACATTTGGAATTCACTGACCGAGCAGCCAGTGCTACCTATGGTTGAATTCTCTAAAAACTTACTCTTAAAAGCGATGTAATTTATTTAGCATCGTTAAATCACCTAAAACATCATGGAAAATAAGGAATAACTGCATCAGCCTACAACAATAAATACAAAAATTGTAAACTCTGTCAAGAGGAGAAAATAGGTATAATTACTTTCCCAGATCAACACAATTTACTAAATACATGTTTAAAACTTATCTCAAAATTCAAACATAAAAATGTTTTACTATGATACACCCTTGTGCAAATTGAAACAATTTCATTCTTATTCATTCAGTTTTTAAATGCAGTTGACTACATTGATCTGCATTCTAGTGAAAGAACGTCGACATTATTTGCCAATGACTAGTGAGCAAAAAAGGATATCTTACAAGAATCTATATTGACACAGATAATGACCAATTTAAAGCACAACCCGAAATTGATCCGAGGATAATTTTGGTAAACGTTTATTGGTTTTACGTTGGCATGACCTACTTCGAGTTTTTAGCAGTGTTCGGATTGCTACATAAATCTGCTGTCAGCGGTTAGAGCCATTAAACACTGCAAATTCCAGACTTTATAGAAACATTCCAAGGGCACTTTTAAAAACCAAAAATGAACTTCTCTCTCTAAATTATTTTAATAATCTACTATTACCATTTATAACAAAAGTTCCTCTTATCTGCTGTTAATTACGATAACTGACGAAAACTCTAGGAGTAGAGCTTATTTCTATTTACCTATAGAACAATTATGATATTAAAATAATTAAAATGCAAACATAAAAATATTTTTTACTATGATACACCCTTGTGCAAATTGAAACAACCACTTTAGTTTCCTTTATTCCAACATACGGTCAGTTTTAGACCCACTGAAGTAACAGGGTGCAATCGATTTCTTTCTTCTTTTTTTTTAGATGAGATCATTTGCAGTGGTGTGCAGTAATATGAATCTATTTCGGGGTGTATGATGAAATTTCTTTGACCTTGAAAAATACTGCGTCATCCGTGATTGAATCAGATTATCATCACGCACTGACACTAATGTCTCGACCGTCGATTAGTTGTCCTATGGTCATTGTCTGCAATAGCCGTTACTCCAAGGAAGCGTACAAAAATTGTAACGATGCACGAACACACTAGCAAGCCGTACTAGTGAGCAAATCAAAGTACTATAGATTGGCCCGGAAGCTCTCCTGATTTAAATCCAATTGAGAATCTGTGGTCAATTTGCAAGGAACGACTTCGTGGAATGGACGTACGAAATACTAACATGTGCACTGGTCATGTTTCATTGGAAAAATACGAAAAAAGTAAATAATAACGGAATTATTCGTTTTGTTTCAATTAATTTCCACATGGGTGTACTTTAATCGAAAACTAAAAACGAATTGAAAAAAAAATTAATTAAATAAATACGTAAAATAAATAGCAAAGTTAAATCATTAAATAAGCAAACAAATTAAGTAAATAGGTAAACAAATTAACAAACTATGAATGCACACATAAACACAAGTAATTGAAACAACAAGCATTCAATGTTAAATAATAAGTAAGAAAGTTAACAACACTTTAAAATACCTACAAATAACTTCATTCGGATATACAAATATTTCTGCTTAATAACATCTAGAATAATTTGAAATATAACTGTTACTACTAACCCAATAACCTTTACGATAATACAATAGACCTTACTACCCATAATGCACCATTAATAGCCTATATAAATAATCGAGCCAAAACACAACACAGATGGCCTGAGGATTGCCTTTAAGTATGAGACAGACAGTCGCCGCTAGTTTTTGGCTTCAATGCTCACACGAACACACACACACACACACACACACACACACACACACACATATATATATATATATATATATATATATATATATATATATATATATATATATATATAAAAGGACAATATGAATAAAAACAAAAGGGGGCGTTTTCTCCTTGGATGAACTTTATCAAAGCAAACGTAATGATTCTATTTTGAAACTAGTATTTATAAACAGAAATAAAAATGTCGTTAGATTTTCAGAATTTTTAAACTTCAGAACCCTCTTAAAATATACATTAGGCTAACTGAAAGTCAACGTAAGTTATGAAGGATTCCTAGAAATAAGTTCAACCACAACTGCCATCTAAAGAGTACTAGATTATTAAAAGAGAAAGTAACTTAAACGGAAAATTACTCAGAGTGAAGCTATCGAATCTTACAAAAATATAAATCTGCACACAAGATTTTTTTCAAAAAATATCTCCTTCGCTGCAAAAACAATACTCCCTTCACAAGCCAACATACATGATTTTAAAAGAAAAACTTCAAATGAGAAGAAAACAGATAAATCCGAAACCTATTATTTAAAATATATAATGCATAAATTAATATCAAACTAAAATAATATAAATGATACTTACAGTATTAAAAAGTCAACAACAACAATGCCAACATCCTTTCACTTTCGTTTATTGAACGTCAAATTACATCACTTAGTATCCTTCCTAATTTATTTTGACTTTCAGTTAGTATGAAATATATGTCTTAAATTTAAACATCCAGATAGACTAATGACATCTTTATGTGTGTCATCCATTAGAGGACGGAACATGTCGGCTATGTTTTCCTTTTCCTTTTGTCTTTATTCATTCATATGCTCCTGAAAAATTTAGTTCAGTTGAGCTCTCTGGGAAGGAAGTGTGTGTTTTTAAACAGTGGCTATTGCAGCTGATAATGCAAAACTCTTCGGTAAATCGAATCGAGTTCTCTCAGTCACTGTGTGTTTATCTAATAATAAATACGCTTAAATTCACCTTCATCCTCGCCGTGCGCCAATTAGTCAACCGGACGTCTAGCCACAATGATGAGCTGTGATATATGTTTTCATAGGACGATTATTTTCTATGAAAATTTCTCGGACATTCAGGCCTGTAAATGTTATTTAATACTGTTTATTATGAACAGAGCATTTACTTAAATACTCGGATCTATAAAAAGAATGATAAACATAAAAATGTCTTATAATAATTCTCGGACTTTGTCCATTTCATAATGTATATATATATATATATATATATATATATATATATATATATATATATATATATCGGAGAGGTGACTTCGAATTCCAGTCGAATCCATTACATTCACTTACGTGATAATACCCTTGTGAAAGGTATGAAATATTGGTGAATAGCAGGACTGAGTATTATAGCCTTGGAACTGGTTTAGGAGAAAGACAACTCTGAATTCAAAACATGCAGAGGGCCGTTTGGGGAGCTTGTGGAACGTAGTGCACAGGATCTCTGTGTTCGGCCCTTGAGTGTGGTTGGTTCTGTACAAAGCCTTCACCACAATAATCAAATCATATGTGCTGGTGTCTGGGCTGTTGGTCACTAGGAACTGAGCTCATATGTCGAATACGACGAGAGAGTCCACCATATATATACATACATACATACATACATACATATATATAGAGAGAGAGAGACAGACAGACAGAGACAGAGACAGAGAGAGTCCACCATATATATGTATATCGAGTCTGAAACCTCAACAGAATGCAGAAAGCACTGGACGGCTGTTTCGTCCTATATTTGGGACTCATCAGCAGTGCGCATCCACTACCGAGAATTGAAATCGTGACAGTTAGGTTGTCAAGCAAACACCATACCAACTGTTCCAACGGGACGAAGAGGTAGCAAATCAGACTCAATATAGCGCCGCTCGCTCACATATTCCGTGGTGGAACTCTACTGAGATTCTCTTTAACCATAGGACTGTGTCCCCTGGAGCCACGACTACCATCAGCAAGTCGCTCACTCTAGAGCATTAGAAGCCGGTTTAAGCAATGATATACATATGAAATTATTAGGAGAATTTGATGATTATATTTAAGTAATTCATCGAGTCTGAGACCTCAACAGAATATGTGAGCGAACGGCTCTATATTGAGTCTGATTTGCTACCTCTTCGTCACCGAGGCCCGTTGAAACAGTTGGTATGGTGTTTGCTTGACAACCTAACTGTCAGGGTTTTAATTCTCGGTAGTGGATGCGCACTGCTGATGAGTCCCAAATATAGAACGAAACGGTCGTCCAGTGCTTTCTGCATTCTGTTGAGGTTTCAGACTCGATGAATTACTTAAATATAATTATCAAATTCTCCTAATAATTTCATATATATATATATATATATATATACTAGTGTACCCATGCCGTCAAAACTGACGGCAAAAAGGAACGTTTTAAAAGTAACATGTATTATGGTATTATATTGTAATTAATTTTCGTTTAATCCGAATACAATTTTGTAATTTAAAATAGTTCGTTGTTAACGTTAATAATTGAACAGTGTACTATTTTTAAATACCATAGGAAAGATATCCGTATATTATCCTCATAAAGGCTACATAGTTACAAACAAAATTATGTTTACTGCAAAGGTTTCCAAAGCACAATATTTTTGTGTAAACTTTGGAAGGTCCGAATAATCATTGACAGTCCGTAGATTCAATCTGTAATTTCAAAGTCTGCTTATTTCTCGGGCTACTAAGAGCGTCGTATCATCAAATGTATTATTTTTTAAATTTATTTTTGTACCCCCTCTTCTTTTTAATTATAATTTTTGAAGTTTAAAATAAATTTCTAAAAAAAAAACTTTCTTGAATATATATTTGCCGTATTATATATACGAACCCTCTTCGATAGCGATATCAGTACACGTCAACGAGACCAAGTTAACACGACACCGGGTGAATCATCGTTATTTTACACACTAACCCTCATTTGTTACACACAAAAAATACATAATATATATATAAATACATATGTGTGTTCGTGTGTGGCGAATTATATAGATAGATAGATTATCATTTTAAAACTTACTTAACATTCTTCATGTTTTTTCCGCGTTCTTATCTTATACCTTTGCTCAATTGCATCCTATTTGTTTCTTCCTCCTCTGTCTTTAGAAAATGTAACTGATTCAAAAGTATGAGTCTCGCTTATATTTTGTATCCGCTCTCTCTCTCACACACACACACACACACACACACACACACACACACACACATATATATATATATATATATATATATATATATATATATATATATATAAGCAAATATGTGGATGTAGATCCGACGGTATGATGAAAATGTGGAAAAGACAAAGCAAAATCCGAATATGTGAGTTTACTGTTTTTACTCTGACTTTAGTATTTCAGTTTTTCTGTTTTTGACTAGGCCTGTATATATCGTCTCTTCATTTAACTTAAATTTAATATAATTATGTCTCCATTAACCATGTCCTGAAGATGGTCTATTAGACCGAAACTTCTGACGTTGACAGAAAAAAACAAAAAACAAAAACAAAATAAATAAAAAACAGTAAACTCACATATTCGGATTTTGCTTTGTCTTTTCCACATTTTCATCATATATATATATATATATATATATATATATATATATATATATATATATATATATATATATAATTAAGTAATTAATGGAATTGTTTATTATTACTGTAGACATTTTATTTACTGGCCAAACGTTTTGAGTATAATATCTACTAGCCTAGATGTTGAAAGTCTTAAAAACAATATATCCCTCGACAGGACCAAAACCTGTATTTTCTTTTTTTGATCTGAGAAACCACCTTTAAGCCGGGTGGCAACTACTATTAAGCTAAGGGATTCTATGACAGCAAAGCAGCGCTCATTTTCTCCCATTGAGAAATGTTCGCTGTCTCTATACTCTGGCAGTCGACATTAATTTCACTTTGATGCTACACACGGCAACCCACCCAGTAAATATAAAGTGTATAGGAATTATATATATATATATATATATATATATATATATATATATATATATATATATAGCCATTCACAGACAGACTGTTTCATAGCTCATCAGTGCGACTAAACATGCGATTGCTTTCAGCCGGGATCGAAACCTGAACGATTTAACATCCGTAATGCGGAAAAAAAAGAATATATATATATATCATAATTAAGTGATTTATTGAGTCTAGAAGAAACCTCACCAGAATTCAGAAATGAATGGACGGGCGTTTCGTCATATATTTGGTGCTCATCAGCAGTGCGCATCCACTACCGAGAATTGAAACCCGAACAGTTACGACAGGAGGTTAAACGCTATCCAACTGTACCAACGGGCCTCGGTGACGAAGAGGTAACGAACTGGTCTCGATATAGCGTCGCTCGATCACATATTCTATGGTGGAACTCATCCGAGATGCCCTTACCAATAGGACTATGCCCCCACGAACCACGACTATTATCCCCAACCGCTCAGTCCAGAGCATTAGAAGCCGATTCAAGCAAGGATATAGAGATAGAAATAATTAGGAGGATTTGAAATAATCATAATTTGATTATGATTATTTCAAATCTGGGTGTCCAGAATTTTTATAAAAGACAGGTAAAATGCGTGACATAAGGATCTTAAGGTAAGTTTGGCAACGCCTGTATTATACAAAGGTTCTGCATTAGCCAAAGATGCGCTATCGCTATAAACCTATTAGGACAACTATATGTGTTAGTATTCGCTTTATATGAACTGAGGATGTCTAGAGTAGGAGAAGTCGAAGAAGTTTTTCTTTTCATACTGTTTGATCTGTTCCGACATTGATTTGAAGTGCGTGTGGCTCGAAAGACAGAGACGAACTATGTGAAAATCTTAGAAATATTATCGGATGTTTTCCCCTGGTGAAAGCAAGTAACAGCAGCTGACGGTATGTCTCTAGTTTGTAACAGGATGAAAGAAAAGTTCTTTGATCACTTCAACCAACACCCTGATTGGTTACGCAGTGTTGCTGAATATTATGCTCGAGATTTGAGAGTTATTCGAATAAACTCTCGTAGAAAACCTGGGGACATGTCCGTTTGTCGTTCATTTTAAAGCGTCCGCCACAGAAATTGATTCATCGATTCGTAAGAGTTTGCTTTCTTGAATCTACGCCAATTTCTTTTTTCCGTAAAATTGCTTTTTTCATTTATTAAAATGATATTCAATTTCCGCCGTGTTTTTCTAACATCTCACAAATAAAATTCTTTCCCGCCAGAAAAGCGCTTAAAGAATATGATTGCGGAAAATTTATGAGTGTAAGTCATTATGTTGTCGACGGGTAATAATATTACGCCATCGTCTGTTGTACATAAAATTATTGCTAACTACTTGTGAAATGTATTTCAACCAGACGCGATATTTGCATCCACGCAGCCCCCTATAAATATAGCTGTATTTCATGGTTGGTAATGGGTTTGGTACTGGGTTTAGCAAAGTTTAACCGGGAGTTACTGAGAGCGGGCCGAAAATTTTCTCCTTCGTACACTTAAAGTTAACTATCGGATCAGGCCAGAGACAATAGACTACTTTTTGAAGATATCCGGCGAAGATATACAAACAGAATAGTTCTAAATAAAGTTAAGCACAATCGAAATTCGAACTGAATTAGCCGATTCCAGTATGCATAAACATTAATACATATATATATATATATATATATATATATATATATATATATATATATATATATATATATATATATCAATTATGCAGATGTTCTTGATGATAATATATATAGAAAGGCTAACAATAAAACTCTCTCTTATAAAACTAAAATAATTTTAATAAACTTGCCGTAACTGAATTCCGCTTTTTATATAAGCATAACGTATCTTTGTTGATGTGTGTGTTTATATGTGTGTATGTATATATATACATATATATACACGTATATGTGTGTGTGTGTGTGTGTGTGTGTGTGTGTGTGTGTGTGTGTGTGTGTGTGTGTGTGTGTGTGTGTGTGTGTGTGTGTGTGTGTGTGTGTACATGTATGCACATGTATAAGGATGGTATTGGGTGATTATCTATTTTCTCTCTTTCCAGCATTCGTAAATGGCTGCATGTGAAATTTTAATGTACTAATTCGGCCATGTTCTTTTTTACGAATATTTTTAGTGAGGATCTTACATTTTAGGGTCCCGTATTAGGAGAAGGAGTAAGAAATGACCCCAAATGTAAAATCTATTGTTTCTTTTTCTTTGTTTAATGAATTCCTCAATTATCCTTTCGCTAACCTGTAGTGAGGTGGGGGGTGATCTGCCCTATAATGTTTGATTATTATCACTTTTATTGGCGTCAGCAAGTTGAATATTTTCATCCTTAATCGATGTTACTCTGGATATGCCTGTCTTTTAATATGTAATCTGTGTGAACTTTTATACAGTTAATTTGAAATTACACTTTTCTTTTTTCTTTTCTTTTTAATTTTATTTTATTCAAGTCTCTTTGACTTTATTTTACTTTAATTTTTAAAAAATTCGTGATAACCCTCAACGTATGTCCACCTCTGACCTTTCATCTGGTAGTTTAGTTTAGTTTTATTTTTTCCTTCCGCATGTGTTGTTAGGCGTCGCGGGGAGATACAGTCGTCTGTCAGCAGCAAGACGAGAACCCTGGAGGAGAGATATCTTGTGGGCTCTGAGAGTGTCTACCACGAAGTCATTCCAGCGTCTTCTTGGTCTGCCACTCGCTCTCCAGCCAGAGGGTGCATGCCCGTATTAGTTGATGGGCATACGAGTGAGGTGTCCGAACCCCTTGATCCTCTGTCGGTCGATGTGTTGTATGATTGGAATTTCTCCTACCTACTTATTGACTCATTCCTGATCTTGTCTCGCTTGGTCTTGTTCACTGCTTTCCTCAGGCATTTCATCTCACAAGTGATCAGTTTCCTCTCAAGGGTTTTTCGTTAGGGACCATGTCTGGTGATAGTATGTCAGTATTGGTAGGAAAATGGCGTCGATGAGATTTACCTCGGTGCTCATAGAAATGCTAGGATGTTTTAGAAGAGGAGCAAGTTGCTGACTGACTGCCTTGACTTTCTGACATCTGGTCTCGATTTCTCTGTCTAGTTTGACATCTGGAGTGGTCATTGCGAATTATACTAAGTTAAAACTTTTTATAGTCACTACCATTTCCATATAGCTATGTAATCTCCCTGAATGCAGGTACCGGATGATGAACTCTCGAACCATAGACATCTGGATATAACTCCCCTATTTCATGGGTAGGACTAGCTCTTTAGTCTTGGTATGCAGTCGTCCTATAGTCGGCATCTTGAACAAAATTACCCCTTGGCGGTCAAGGATAAAACGCAAAAAAAAATGAGAGAAAAAAATCAACAATCTCACTGTTTAGAAACACATACTCATACCGGATCAGACGTCACCTAAGTCAACAAGGGCAGCATCCCTCAGTCAGGAACCAGTCTGGGGCCGAAATATCTGTCATTGGGACAAGCTCTTCCAACGACGATGATACACCTGGTCCCCAAACCCGGACTGTGAGGAACGAGAAGACTTACCTGCGGCAAAGCGAATTTGCAAAGCGAATTTGCAAAGCGAATTTGCAAAGCGAATTTGTTTGGCGTGTCAGGTCCTGTTGAAAGATCGCGACCGACATTAAAAGAGAAATGGATTATTCCGAAATTCCTATATCGCGGGCAGACGTACAAAGGAAAAAAAAAATTAAAAAAAGACTAAGAATTCAAACCAGCTTGAATTTATAAAATCGGAAGTCTCGGGCGAACGAGTAGTAAATCTCGTATGCAAATTTTAGTTGCCCCCGACGCAGGCATAAATAGCGAGTCTGGGAATAAGACGGCAGAGCGCATTGTTGGCGTGACGGCGTATGTACGTACGTACTAACGAGACTGAGAGAATAAGAGGTCACTAGCAACAGCTCAGTTGGTAGACCGGAGGACTGGACGAAATCAAGCACTTTCATCCATTTCAGTCGAACTGAATTACCCACACGGACTATTTCCAAGATTTGACCAAGTGACTCAATGCTAAATAAATTAATAAAAAGAAAGCGAGAGAAATGAACTCGTGACGAATATCAACAAGTCATGACATCCTTTTACACCGCAATCGAAAATCCAAGAAAGAACATTACGGATTAGATATACCAAACAAGGGACCCTCAAATGCAGAAATAGATCGGATAAAACTAAATGTAAGACAGAATACAATAACCCATCACACAAGCAATAAAGAAGTGAGAGTGGAAATAAATAAGATGACAGAGGATGAGGCAAAAACTAAAATAAATTATATACGAAATAATAATCTCTCAGGAAATAAAACTGAAGAATCTACCTGCGATATAAACTGCAGTTATTCAGATTATGTCATAGAAGGTGAGTCAAACGACATTAGGACAAAATTTCTTGAAAACAACAGAGGTGAAACCACCGAAGCTAAAAACCACATCATTCAAGTACTCAACAGAGTAACTCGCACACAAATGTCAGACAGAGACCAGCTCCCAAAAATTCATATGACAAAGTTCAATAAAAATGTTATGCCAGCTATACTTTTTTTAAAACAAAAATATTCCAGCTATACATTTTTGGAAAAAACATCTAGATTAACAGCTATGCATTTTTGGAAAAAAATATTACGAGAAATAGATTTTTTGAAGGAAAACTATTACTAGCAATACATTATTGAAAAAAAAAATATTACCAACAATAAACATTTTGTCAGTATTAAATAACCCATTGAGATTAATATGGCGTAAAACAAAACAAATCGAACCAAAATATGTAAAACATGTGTGATCTTAGAGTGTTTTTTCCTCGGGAAAAGGCTCTGTGAAAAATGTCATGATGCCATTTCTGACTTTAGATCTCTGGTTGGGACCCGGAAAGAAATGAATATACATCAGAAACCAAAAGAAATAAAATAATAATAATAATAATAATAATAATAAAAAAAAAACTTGGATAAAGTTGTAACATGAGTGTCTTAAAGTTATATACTATGAATAATAATGAGCTGGAAGGTCTCCTGAAAACAGTAAAATGTTTCAGTGATTACATAGGAATGGAATTCGGTTTGGATAAAAGTGATGAAGCCACAATTTTACGAGGATCACTACAACAAATCACCTCTATTAGCTTTGTCCCTTATTTAGACCAAGAAGAAGGTTGTAAGTACCTCGATGTAAATGGGGGTGAAGGAATTCACCATTAAAAATCAAAGAAATGATGTGAAATGAGTACTATAGAAGGGTGCGACTTATATTAAGAACTGAACTGAATTTTCAGAACAGATTTATTTTTAATAGCCTTGCCATCACAGTTGTTCAATATAGTTACAACATCTTGAACTGGACTCTAAATGACATCAAACGAATGTCTTCTAAGACAAGAAAGCTTCTTTCTGGGCATAACATGCATCATCCAAAGGCTGATGTAGACCGTCTATACAAACCCGTACAGAACGTGGAAGAGGTTTTATACAGCTAGAATTGTCATACACGACAATAACTATTGGCTTACTAACATACATGGAAATAACAAATGACTGAATGATACAATTAGTCCAACAACACGAAAACGAGATGAAAAAATATTCAATCACGAAAGAAGGTTGTAAATACAAACGAGATTTACAATTGGTATATTCTGTAGAAAACCAAAACAGAACCCAAGGACCAACTGGAAATAGGAAAAAGAAAGCCAAGGAAAAAGTTCTTGAACAGATGAAACAACGGTGGCAAGATAACGCTCTGCATGGTCAACATCCATAACGTACTAATAAAGCCGATGTTGATAACGTTAACATTCATCGATGGTTACGAGTATCTGTAACACAGCAACCGAGAAATGTAAAAAAACTATCGAAGTATAAAGACCTGGAAATCGAAATAGAAAAAAATGTAGAAGTTGAAAACAAGAATAGTACGAGTCATAAAAGGTGCGCTTGGAATGATAAAAAAGGAACACAACACACAAAAAATAATCGCTGGAAATCCTAGCTTAAGAGTAATAGAAAAGATTCTCTTCATAAGTACAGCCCACACACTAAGAAGAACGCTCGTGATGTTATAGGAATTAGAAAAACAAATCATAAAATGTAGCCATAACAAAACACCACTACCTGCCTTAGGTCTTCCCGCAAACTTGGTAGGTAATTTGACCATAGCAGAAATCGAAATTTAATGATTATTGTCATCATTGTTTTTCTATTTCTAATAATAAAAATAATTATTATTAGTAGTAGTAGTAGTATTTTATTTTTAATAATACTAATAATATTGATATACGTGATTAGCTATACATAAGTATGGTGAACGGTTTTTTATTTATTGATAATATTTTTATACGACATATATTTTTAGTTTTGAATTTAAAATAAAATAATTTAATTAATTATTTAGAACACAAATGGACAAAATTAGAGACTGGATGACCCAACAAGTGTGGAAATGGGGTTAAATCCGCTAACCTAAATATCAGGGTAAAATGGCCTCCATACACAGGTCGAGAAGAATGTTAACTTTGAGTACAATTTAAATTTATGGTTTTCAAACATTTTACAAAGGTGACGCTCGCTGGAAATGCCTCCCCGATAACATTAAGAAATCAACTTCTTGGCAGATCCACTTTGGTGAGTTTGAAGCCGGGCCTTTTCGTCGAAAAACGAATGTTCTAATCACTCGGTTATTATATATATATATATAAACAAACGGAATTATTTCGTCAAACTTTTACAAAAAACAGAGGAATTAATAAGAAGAATGAGATGGTAAACATTCTTCTTTCTACGAGGGAATAACTTAACAAAAAAAGAACATGAGGTTTACGGCTTCAAAAGTAAAAAGTTTGCACCGTTCAACAAGAACCTACACGAATTCGAAAAGGACCTACTGAACATAATCAATAACATCTCCTTTCACAAAAAGAAAAGCAACTTCCAGAAGCATCTAGACCAAATAGTCAAAAGCATAAATAGCAGCGATAAAATACTAGTTAAGTCCGACAAAACGGGCAACTACTACAAGGTGACAGCTGACGACTACAACAAATTAATTAAAAAAAATTTAACTAAGACTTATAAAAAAACCCATAACAACAATATCAATATGGTTGACAGTATCAATAGAACAAGTAAAATAATTACTGAGAAATTAAAAATAAGTGATAAAGTTGGAAAACTGGCTGAAAAGGAATGCTACATCACGCTTAAGGACCATAAACAAGATTTTGAAGAAAACCCCACTACCAGAATGATTAACCCAACTAGACCCGACATAGGAAAGATCAGCAAAAAAATCCTAGAAAGGATCACCAGCCAAATTAAAAAACGACTCGGATTAACACTCTGGATGAATACCAAAGAAGTCATCAACTGGTTTACCAACATCGACAATAATCCGGATTGCACCCTAATTCAGTTCGATATTGTGGATTACTACCAGTCAATATCGAAAGACCTCTTCACAACTGCCCTGGAGTTTGCTACAGTATATTCTGACTTAACTAAGGAAGAAACAAACATAATCCTTAGTGCCAAGAAATCCGTCCTCATCCATAATGGGGACCACTGGATTAAAAACACTACTGACAATTTTGACATCACCATTGGATCTCTGGACTCTGCAGAATCCTCGGACCTTGTCGGTCTATTTATACTGTACGACCTAAATCTGTATAGCCCGATGACGGGCTCATGGTAGTCAGGAGCTCCACAAATTTTAAAACAGATAAGATTAGAAACAGAAACATAGAAATAAAGCAATTTCATATTTTTGTGTGTATTTTTTAAAAAATCTATGGTTTTATTTCATAGCATTTAAATCTATATCCTTTAAAGTGTGCCGTGATATTTTCATTTGCTCTTAGGAGTGCTGTTGCTTTAAAAGGTTGAGAAACACTGTCCTAACCAGTTGGCTAAACACACATTATTAATGTACTTAGGTAGGAATTTGCCATGTTCATTTATACTAGTTTGAATAAAGACCAACAAAAGTCTTTTATTAAGGAATTTTACATTTTGGAACACTTTCTTTTTTTCTGGTATATATTCAAATACCAATTTTCCAATGTCTTAGTACTCTCACAAGCGTAATGGCCTGTGAAATTACTCAAACATTAGACAATTTTATTTTCTGTCTGTTTTCTCGGTTTCATCATTTCCAGATATCGCTTTATGTTATCGTTGTTTTATTTTAGTTGCGGGGGGGTTCTTACAAGCATGTTCATCCAACAGCCATTCGAGGTAGACGGCTACAGAGTAAGAAGCAAGGTTTATGGGGATATGTGGGCAATATAACAGCTGACCCTAGACTTGAACAGGTTAAGATTGTAGTGAATGAGGACGCATACACTTGGGAGTCAATTCCACAAAACATCCGTTCCTGGGAGGAAGCTGCCCGAATGGAAATTACAGACCACTAATGGGATGCGAAGGGAATGAGGCTGGTTCGCTACAATGTGGGTGTCATGACTGGTCTTAATCAAGAACGTTAGAATTTAAATATAGCTCGTCTGGGCACTTTCCCTGGAAAGAGCGATAAAGCAGTGAGAGACTCTGGGAAAGGGATTGTAGGATGGACTAATTCGTCGCCTAAAATAGATAGATAGATAGATAGATAGATAGATAGATAGATAGATAGATAGATAGATAGATAGATAGATTCAATCATTTCATAAGTATCTGATCTTTTGTCTTAGCCTTTTTGTTGCCGTCAGTTTACCACAGCCAGTTTGAAACAGTCATCTATATCAGTCCGTTCATAACTAGTTGATTGCCTGCCTCTTATCTATATGACTGTTTCAATAGATGGATAGATATGAAAAGACGGAGATAGATAGATAGATAGATAGATAGATAGATAATGATGAAACTAGCACTGATAGATAGATAGATAGATAGATAGATAGATAGATAGATAGATAGATAGATAGATAGATAGATATTCACTGGAAATAATGCATAAACGTATAGGTATTTTACAAGTGCTTAAATATGCTCATGGCTTTGAAAACAGTAGACAATATTAAGTAAGTTTCGTTGTAAAAGTACAAATAGACTTGTACATAAGTCGATTGGTGATATAAAACTCTTCGCCTACTCAGTTTATGAGCATCCATAATGGAAAAAAGAATTTAAGTACTCTACTCGTTAATGGCGTGTACATGACATTGCAAAAATGAATAAAGAAAAATAATGTAAGTAATAAACTACAATATGAGAGAGAAATTTGACTAATGTGTACAGGTGTTGGAAGTGGATGCCTAAGTGAGTTGTTGTCACGAGGAAAAAAATGATCGGTAGGGGGCGCTATTTTAGTATGAGAAAATCTCCGGACCAGACAACGCCGTATGCGAATGTCTGATATGTTGAAATAAGTCAAATTGATTTTACGAATATCGACTATGACAGACGATGAGATGTGAGTACTAACTCTGTTTATGCGTTTCCTGTCACAAGAAACTTTTTTTCGCCGATGAGGCGTACCTTGTGTACTTTCGCGCGCTGACAGGTTTAAATATGCGTATATATTCGCTTCACGCTTACACATAGTAATGCAAGTTAGCCTTTAAAACTACCTATTTCTTGACAAAGAACCAGTTTGTAGTGTGAGATGTTTGCAAACCCAATACTTTTTAATTGACTACTTGATTAGTTTCTACGGTTTATCAACCTTTGAGGGTTATTTAAAGCCAGGAAACACATTTACATTGTAACAATTCTTTTTGGGGGATAATAATTGGGTAGTGATAACAGTCTTACTAATTAACCCATAGCTGAGGGGAGAAGAGGTGGATACATACCTTTCCTAATGACATTTTAAAGAGTAGTTTAAGTTGATATTTATGCTGTAAGTTATCAAAAGTTTTGTATAGTTTTGTGATGTACGGTGACCGTTGATAATTAAGTATAACTCAAGACTTCAATGTTAAATAAAACAGTATTTAATTACAACCTCAAATAAATACTTAACAAGAACAAGTGAGTAAAATTTAACCAAAGATAATTAACCATTTCAGTGAGTAACTTGTTAGTAGCGCGGCTCGGCTTAACGTCCAGAAAATTCTAAATCAAAACCCAAATCATCGCTGCACAATAATTCACACTAATTCGACTGGATAGTTCCACTCAATAGTTACTTAATAATCATTTCAGTCAGTAGCCTGACACCGCTATTTATACACCTGGCGGGAAACATATATTCATAAGTCCAGTATGTCACGCTCGGTGTCCTTACTTTCTCATTTTCTTCCTATATGACATATAGTCTATTAAAAATAGGTATAGGTCCTTCTGCATTTGTATTGGTCTTTCTGACAATTCTATTCATAATTATTACATTTCTTGTTCCAGTGACTTTAACGAAAGCATGCTGTTCTTGTCTTTTTCTTCCGGACTAATTCTGCTTCGCATTCGACTTGTCGGAATCCATCGTGTTTTTGCCTTAGCGTCACTACTCAATGCACTCTAAACATTGTTTTTGTGCAATATGGTGCAGTGATTAGGTTTTGAATGTTGAATGGTCCTATGAGCCTGGAAACTAGACTAGAAAAAGAAAAAACAGTGAGAAGGACTTTGTGGTACAGTGTGCACCATTTCTCTTTTATAATTACTTTCTCGAAATTGTGGCCGTTCCAACATATGACTTCAGTCAGTTAAATGCCATACGTGATATACACGCTTGAGCGATCATGTCTCTTTCGATTCATGACTGACTAGGCAGTAGGTTGCCGTTTCTTTCTGTGATAGAATGGTTGTCACCTCAATCTGCCACGCTATTCAAATCATAGCTTTCATAAGAGATGGATTCATACTTTTCCCAGGGTTATTTGCGCGTAAGTGAATGTAACGAATTCGACAGGAATTCGAACTCGGCTCTCCGATTTTTCATCCCGAGCTGTTATCCGCAATACAACAACGCACATCTCTCAGTACTAAATCAAATCATCTATATGGCCGAACCGAGTTCGAATTCAGGTCTAAGTTCATACGTTCACCTTTGCTCTCTAACTGTAGTCAGCTACCAAGAGATTTATGAATTCAAAATTCAGTGAACTGAAACGAAGCTACTCAAAAATCGTAGAGATATGCGTAGCAGATACTATGTCTGCCAGACAAAGAAAGGATTAATTTTATCAACTTTGGATTATCCCAATCAACAACGATTATTCATAATGTTATTTAAACCAATTGACTTTGGGCCCAGGTAAAAAGGATGGATGCATTTTGAGAATGTACCAAATATATATACGGAACTTCCCGAGTACGAGCTACTTTCACTTGTTCCCAAACTGCATGAATTTAAACGTGATACTAGGTTTGCATGTCGGGCCCGCCCTTTCGCTGTCGAAACGACTAAATGTAGCCATCTGTTCTACTCCAACAACTTCTTATCTGACACCTCCCGTTATTGGAACTCCCCTCCTATCACTTGCTTCCTTGATAGCTATAATCTTCAAATATTCAAAGGTAATGCCAATCGACATCTTCTGATGCCTTGACCTTGTTCCCTGTCCTTCTCTTTATCCTTTTCCCAAACACCCCTCTTTACTCTTATTCTCATTCTCTGTAACGCCTTGCGTGCTAGTGACACTCCCGCCTTGTTTGGGGCGATTTGCTTATATATATATATATATATATATATATATATATATATATATATATATATATATATATATATATATATATATATAAAGCCTTAAAGTGGTCTGTTTTTTTTTTGTTTTTTTTATATTCCAATAGGGTTATAAAAACCTCGGAGATATCTTTAATCATTTTGAAGATACAACAGTTCAAAGCTAAATCTAACAAATGAACAATTTTGCTTTTACACCCGGTATATATGTTACTTCTCAATCCATTTTCACATTAAACAAGAAGATGGATCATTATTTCAACTTTGAGCTAAATACATTCTTATTGCCCAAAGTACTGTCCAATAGTGTTATAAAAATCTCCGAGAATTCCAGTAAGATATCTTTAATCATTTCTAAGATACAACGATTCAAAGCTTAATCTAACAAATGGACAAATTTGCTTTTACAAGATTTGGATAATTTTTCTGCTACAACAGATATGTATATATATATATATATATATATATATAGAGAGAGAGAGAGAGAGAGAGAGAGAGAGAGAGAGAAAACGACACAGACAGAGACACAGACAGACGAGGGACCTTTAGAATTCCTCTTTTATATTTCCAGTGTTGGATAGAACAATCTTTTTACTCGCATATATCCACTTCAAAATTACCCACTAACTATGCTCACATCAATTCTTAGGTTTCCATTACCGTTCAGGAAATGTTGAATACCAATTGTTATTTTTTGTTGCGTTTTTTGTGTTTTTCTATGAATGATACAACTTTTTGACAGACTTCCACTTGATTGCCATACTATAAACACCATCCACTTACGTTATGGGCCAACATCGTCAAGCACGAAGCATTGCCTTCGGAGTAACACTCGTACATCTCATAATTCCGTTGCAATTCAAATAGTGTGTCATCCAATTTTAGTTGCTGACGTTGGATCATGTCTAAATACAATTGAAGCCCCACGAACTTGACGTTGATTCGATTCTGAAAATTGATGTCTGAGATCTTTCTTAGAATCCAAAGAAATAATGGGCATCAAAATTACGAATCATATATTCACGCACCAACACAGATATGAAGGTGAGTGTTTGTGTGTGTGTGCATGTCTGTGTGCTTGTGTGTATGTGTTCCAGCATCCATATACATATATATATATATATATATATATATATATATATATATATATATATATATATATATATATATATATACACGAGTATATGTGTGTATATATGAGAATACAACTCTTGGAATATGTGTTCCATGCAAAGTTATCTATTTGTATTGCTGCATAGACTTTATAGTTGCCTCTAATGCGTATTTACGTATAAATGTCAAAATCACACACACACACACACACACACACACACACACACACACACACATATATATATATATATATATATATATATATATGCGAGTGCATACACACACATAAATATTGCAGAAAAATAAAAGGGATTTACCAGCCCTCGACATATTGATCTGCATGATTATATTAAATGTTCATATCTCTATATAAATTCCTGTATCGAAACGTCTAATGGAATCATTATTGGCATTCTTCTTCTTTTCATATCAGGTCCCTTCAGGACGTAGACGATCATGGCTCTCCACTTCCCCCTAACCCTTGTAGTTCTCAATATGTTTCGTCCTTTTGCTACTTCTCCCAAACCCTGTTCTGTAATCCACTTGTTTAAGCCCGCTAGGTATGTCACGCCTTGTTTTCCCTTTTCTCTGTTTCCCTCTATCCGCCCTGTGAGTATTTGTATTCTCCAAGCCCTCTTTTCTCATTATGTGTCCCAGAAATTTCAGCTGCCTCTTCCTGATATTAAGTACAAGCTTCCTCCTTGTTTGTATCCTCTCCAAAACCCCCTCGTTGCTCACATGTTCTGCCCATGGTATCCTCAGCATCCTTCTGTAGAACCATACCTACGTTGCCTTGAGTTTCTTCTTCATCTTTGACGGGACCGTCCAACATTCGTTGCCTTAAAGGAGGATAGATGGCATATAGGAATTCAGTACTCTTTTCGTTGTTACAAACGAAATCCTTCTGTCTCGCAATAATCTGCCTAGCTTTTGGAATGCGTCTTTGGCCATCCCAATACGTCTTCGGATATCAGCGTCGCACTAACCGTCCTCTATCAGAACACTTTCCCCGTATTTAAATTTTCGCATCTGCTTGATTTAGTGTCCCCGAACTGTAAATCGCATTTCGAGCTCATCCTCTTACTGATGACCATGAATTATGTCGTCTTGTAGTTTATGCTTAATCCCTTCTCGCTCTCCTTCGCTACATTCTGCAGGAGGTTTTGTAATTTCATTTCCATGTCTGCTATCAGCACTGTGTCATCTGCGTATCTTATGCTGTTAAGATTGTGGCCGCCAATGATGAATCCTGGTAGGATTTCCTCTTCTCTCAGAATTGCCTCGCAGTTTAGGTTGAATAAATCTGGTGAGAAGACACATCCTTACCTTACGCCCCTTTCTATTTTTGTATATCAGCTGAACTCATTCTGTATCTGCATGCAAGCCGCTTGCTGCCAGTATAGGTTCTTGAATATTCTCATTATTCTCATATCTTTCCTAAATATATCAGGTTGCTGAGCAGTTCCAACAGATCTTTGTGACATACTTTGTCGAACGCCTTTGCGTAGTCTATAAAACATAGGTGCACGTCCTTCTGCATTTTCATTCCTCTTTCTGATAACATTCTGAGCATGAACATCGTCTTCCTTGTTCCGGTGTCTTTAACGAACCCGCACTGTTCTTGTCCTATCTGTATTCTGATTCTGCGCGCTACACTCATCAGAATACGTATGATGTGTTTTGTTGCATTACTCATCTCTATTTAGCTCATAAATAAAATATCATTCAGCACAAGAGGCTGTATCTTGATATGTACATGATATATTTAATGTGAGCATATATATATATATATATATATATATATATATATATATATATATATATAGCACGACTCTTCGGGAGAATTGAGTCACTGTGTGTTTATCTAAATCTAAAAATAAACACGCTAAAATTCACCTTCATCCCAGCCGTGCGCCGACGGCTTAGTGGTAGAAGTTCCGACTGACTTCGATCCTAGCTAGAGGCAACCGGACGTCTAGCCACACTGATGAGCTGCGAAACAGTCTGTCTGTGGATGACAAAAATATTGGCTCCTGAAAAATAAAATTTCGGTTGAGCTCTGTGGGTGTGATGGGTGCATTTGTAAACAGTGACTGTTAAAGCTAATATAGCACGACTCTTCGGCAGAATTGAGTAAATGTCAGTCACTGTGTGTTTATATAAATCTAAAAATAAACACGCTAAAATTCACCTTCATTCATCCCTGCCGTGCGCTGACGGCTTTGTGGTAGAAGTTCCGACTGAAGCCAATTCAGTCGGGTTTCGATCCTAGCTGGAGGCAACCGGACGTCTAGCCACACTGTTGAGCTGTGAAACAGCGAAACAGTCTGCCTGTCGATGACAATATATATATATATATATATATATATATATATATATATATATATATATATATATATTATAAATTTACTAATTTAAAAATATGGTCCCATCGCTACACAGGAAAAACCATGTTTCAAACAAAAGTAACTCATATTTTGATAAACAGGTTGTCTGTGAAAATGAATAACCTACCACCCCTTGTCAAGATGATTGAATTTACCTAACTAATTTCAAAAATGTATGTGATTATAAACTCAGTAAATTTCAAAATAAGTTATTCCAAAAATCGCTTGAAAATGAAACATTACTAGGGATTTTAATTTAATTCTATAATAATTTAAAGTTTAGGTTTAGGTTCTAATTTTGAAACAAGGTAATTCCTGTGTAGCGATGGGAACTTATTTTTAAATTAGTAAACCACGGAGGTAACAAATATAAAAATATTTTTCCAGGATTTTCTAAAAAAACAACTTCCAAAAATAATTTCACTCATTTATGAATAAGTTTTGAAAATTTCACTAAAATCCGACAATTATTTGACAATTTCAAGAATTTCCAAAACTGTTTTTTAATACAAAAAAAAGTGGCTAAAATTCTCATAGTAATCATTGGGCCACAGCTGATGCCCAAAAAATATCATATTTTTAACCAAATTTTCCAATGTGCTAGAAAGGATTAACAAATTTTATGAAATAATAAAAATATTTTGGTCCTTCCACTTAACAATAACATAAGCATTTTGGGGTAAAACTTTGTTTTTATAATGTGTCGGGACATTTTACATCATGCTATGCTCATTTTTAGCGGAAAAGTGGAGGTACCTAATATATATATATATATATATATATATATACATACATGTATATGTGTGTGTGTGTGTGTATATATATATATATATATATATATATATATATATATATATATATATACAAATGTAAAAGAATGAAGAATAAAATCCAAAATGTTCAAAATATTAATTTAAAACAGGGATCAATACAAGAGTAGAGCAATAAATATACATTATACATTGTTACATTAGAACATGTCAGTTACTACTACAAAATTGTACATTTTGTTTCGACGTTTAATAAACAACGTCTCATCAGGTAGTAGACAAGGATGTTAATGGTGTCATTGTTAACTACCTGATGAGACGTTGTTTATTAAAGTCCAAACAAAATGTACAATTTTGTAGTAGTAACTTACATGTTCTAATTCATCAGGGAATAATATATATATATATATATATATATATATATATATATATATATATATATATTTATATATATATATATATTATTATTATTATTATTATTATTATTATTACTGTAAAAGTTACACTTAGTGGTTTTTAGTGAACAAATCTGTTTTTGAGTGTATAGTATGATACCATCATAGACATTGTGCATTCTCAAAGATGCCGAACGTAGCAGAATTTTTACATGGGGTTTCACCTGGGCATCGAATTGTGATGCATTTGATCTCACACCGGCGTTGGAACGATTTGTGAAGCAAGTGTTTCTATAAACAGCCGCTCTAGAGATGTTTGAGGTCAGTTTCTCATACACCCCATACAGAGAATGTAAGGTCCACGTATAGGACCAGGAGATGCCGTAGGCGGCGCACAAACACGGTAGGGGATCGGAATTGATGAAGTCGTGATGCGAATAAAATTCGTTTATACATTTAAATTTTATTTTATTTTATTTTATTTATTTTACGAGCTTCGTGTTGTCATTTTGTTGGCAGAAATATGCTTACCTTGAGGGATCACCTTTGGAAGCTTATTTGCAGTACCTGGGCAACAGCGCAGAATCTGGGATGACCAGCAGTTTGAACAAGGTCCGTTTTCTCAAACCCTCGGTCACGATGACTTTTCGTTTCGTCCTAGTGCAATAAAAAATGCAGCTTCTGAACTGTTCCGTCTGTCCAGTTCCATTAAAAAAGATTTGGTCAGACAGCAGTATGGTTAACAAACACCTTCCAAATGCATGCAGGCATCGCCTCCCACCATACCATATCTCAAATTATACTGCTATGTTTTCAAAGCATTGAGTAATTTCTGTTATTTTTACGTGTTTGACACGGAAGCGTAATTTTTTTTTAATTGCAGAAATAGAACTCGATGATGTGTGACGATAGCCTAGGGCTAGAATCTCTGACTGATACCAAATCGGTTGGGTTTCGGTCCCGGCTTGAAGCAATCGGATGTCTTCGTAATCACCATTAGACTCACCGAGCTCTTTCTGAATGCTCTGCACTGTCCTCAGATTGACACGCAAACACTCTGAAATGTTCGTATTGGAGCTTCCGTTGCAAATGTCAAGCAGCACAGTATGCCGTTTCAAAATTTCTGCTCTATTTCTCGCTGACCCTGCTATACTGACCCTGTTATACTGTGCTATCGACAAAATCCAAAACAAACATTAAAAATATAATGTGGCGACAATTTACACTTCGCACCCTGTACGCATATCTATCTATCTCTCTCTCTCTCTCTCTCTCTCTATATATATATATATATATATATATATATATATATCCTTTCTGAAAAAATCATAATAGAAAACATTGAAAAGATTTTACAGTATCAATCTTTTATTTTTAGGCCATTAGAGACAATGATTTCATCCATAAATACCTTCGATTCTACTCAGAATGAGTTTTTCTAATGTACTTATTGCTGAGGATGCTGCTGCCGCTGCTGCTTCTGTTACTGGGGTCGCCGTCTTCGTCGTCCTCATCAACATCATCGTCATTACTAGTAGTAGTAGTAGTAGTAGTAGTAGTATTTTCCTGTAAAGTTCCTTATATATGCAAGTGTGCAGTTGCATTTGCTGATTCTCTATCGCTGTTGGCTTTTGTAATAACCTGAATTTTAAAAAAAAACAGATTTCGTCGCCCGGTCAGAGGAGCAACAGCATTTACTAAATCCAACAGATAGGAGAAGAACTCGAAACTCAATCTGCCACCAAGCAAAGCCTGTTGTAAACTATAATTAGTTAAATATATTCACTATTTCTCTAGTATTTTTGTCTTAAAGGTTAGGATTTGTGATATTTATCAGGGCCCCTACGTCACAACTCGATGTGACAGAAGGTCGATTTTTAAAGTGCGTCTAACGGGTATACCGCTTGAAATTTCCCA
>OZ038490.1:71363958-71468958 GCA_964036315.1 Acanthosepion esculentum
TGCTCCTGTTTAACGCCTGTGCTGCCGTTGACTGCCAATCTACGGGTCATGACCCATTTATGAAAAATATTTTTTTTAATTTTTACTTCTTTGATTAGTTTAAATTTAACGAAAGTCATATTCGATTCGGTGATCTGAGTTAATCCCACAAACCTTATAACCCCCGCTTTTTTCGTAAAAGAGGTTGTATTTTGCTTTTAAATCTAAATAAATCGTTCACTCGCCAGTAATATATAATCTCCTGATGAGATGCATTGATAAGCATCGAAACACGACTGCAATTGTTTAACGATTTTGACATGTTTTCGATGTAATATCCTAAAATTATATATATATATATATATATATATATATATATATATATATATATATATATATATATATATATATATGTTATGAAAACACTCCCATGAGTGCTCAGGATCGCCTCGTCAGTGATGTTATGACTTGGAGTCATGGCAAGTTTCGGGTCTTCCAACATCATACTTGCTCGCCCAAGAGACCCTACCGAAACAGTACTATTCCGGCAGGCGATCCTGAAACAAACAAACAAAAAATACGCGAAGCACGCAACAAATGGACTCCGCCAATAAATGCCACTGCTGACCAATCACCACCGACTTACGTCACTTCCTCCTCAGCTAAGACGATACAAAACAAAGACTCGACGGCGAGCTCGTCTTTTTCCTTCGTCTTAGTTTGACCACGCGGATCGTCCTTCATCTTCAACGAACAGTCTGACATAACAATATAATATTGACATAACATATAATATATATATATATATATATATATATATATATATATATATATATATATATATATATATATATATATATATATATAGAAGAAGAAGAAGAAGAAGAAGACCTTAAAGATCAATTTCGGTTAGAATATATTTCGTGAATATTTCTATATGTTCATCTCTTCAGACCGAAAGTTCTTAATAAATGGAGACAATCACTCCAGACTGATATACGAGATTAAGGTTATCTTTATTAGACTAATTTGAAATTGTGTTGATTTGTCCTGCCTAAAATAGTAGGCCAAAACTGTCAATTTGCTGCATTTCTTTCAAACCTGATCACACACCAGATAACCCGATGTACGATTTCAACCGTTTAAGTAAAGTATCCTTGGCCAGGTCATTCTATTTTAATTTTACTACTATCCCGTCATTTTTTCCTTCTTTCCTGTTCCTTCCTTTACACACTCCCTCTCTCTCTCCCCTTCCTCTCCCTTCTCTCTCCCCCTATCTCTACCTTATATCATTTGAAGCTCTATCAATCTAATAGAAAAGAAATCATAAATATACAGCAGATTTATAAATATATACCTATAAATGCTCGTTTGTTCCAAATATTACAACAGCGGGTGGTGATAAAGAGTCTTTTATCCAGTAAATGACAAGATAGGTTGGGTAACGTCTTGAATTCTACAACCAACACACTTACACAATCATTTATAGCTTCACGCCCTCATCAAACTATTTATACACATACACACATATATATATGTGTGTGTGTTTGGGTGTGTGTGAGTGTTTATGTATGTTAGACTTTCTCACAAAATTATTAGTACAACTAATTTCAGAGAAATTTAATTAATTTAATGTAATTTCTTCTTCAAAAGCGGATTTCGTCATTGCTAAATTACATCTAGTTGTACAGGAAAAATATTATTAAACTTATTTTTTTCAGAATTTAAAATAAATTGCAACTGTTAAAATGTTTTAAATTCAATCTTTACATTTAAGCTAATAATTTCTTTGATCACGCCATATTTGATGTCTCTCGTTAGAAATATTTCAACCCTGTATTTTAAGAAAAAACAAACTGCCAAAACTGATACTTTGGGGGTCGGAGAATCGATAAAAAAAATTTTTAGTATCATGTTTGCGTTAATAAACGTTATAAAAATTTAAAATAACAATGAAAATGTATTTTTGCAGTGTCTGTCAGCTATCAAAACGGTTCAAATTTTGAAGTTATAGTGAGAATTACGTTAAAATGCAAAATAAATTAAAAGGAATATTTTACTTGTTTATTATTCGTTAGAAATTTTATTCTCAACTTGTTCGTTATTGTTACATTTTGACCGCGTCTTTCTGACGATGAATGTCATTGTAACATTCCCGAAATCTGAATCCGTTATTCGCTCAGCGCGCATAGGCGATTCTCCATTCGTTGTTCATGCCAGGGGAGATAACTCGTTTAATTAATGTGATTTCGTCAGTTTTTAAATTCACTTTCATAATGCCATCTCTGTGTTGGAAAGACGTGTAACGACGTACTAGTCATAAGACAGTGTTCAGTTTAAAGCATCAACTGATTGGTTAACAAATGGTTGACGTTGCTCATTCCTGCAAATAATAAAATCAACTTCGATTTCTATGGACTGACATGCGAACGAACGAAGAAGCGATTATATCTAATGTGGAATTGAAAGCTCTCGTAACGTTTTTCAACTGTAATACTATTGCAAGCAAAGATAGATAGAGTGATGATTCGAATTAATGTTTGGCGGGAGAGGGGCGCATGCGCATCAAGACGTATCCGCCGAATACGGCGATTGAGTTCCTATCACCTCACTTCTTAGAACTAATCTGCCAGACTACAAACAAACATGATTTAATTAGTGCTGAAGGCTTGTCCAAAACCAGCTATATTTTTCGGAAAGGGAAGTTGTCACGAAGTCTACAAACAATCATCATCAGGTTTTGAATACAGAATTGTTCTTCTCTTAGACTGGTTGCCAAAGAAGCCTAAAGCACCCAGTCAAAATTTCTATTCAACCCATAGGCTGACAACAAATGGGTTCATACTTTTGTCAATGTTATTTCTGTTGGAAGGTGAATGTACAGCGTGGTCCAAAGGTCTTGTCACCCCCTACTAAAAAGTAACAATAGAAAAACAAGTAATCCAGTAATACAAATCACATGTAGTGGATTCAGTTTATTCACTTTCATTAACGCTGTCACACATCGAGTAGGTCTGTATGAACAACAGCATTTTTCGTGTCACTCATCTGAAATAGAAAATTATATTATATGGGGTGGACAAGACTTTCGGACCACCTTTTATATGTGTATATCTGCGTGTGCATCTGTCTGTCTGTCTGTCTGTCTGTCTGTCTCTCTCTCTCTCTCTCTCTCTCTCTCTCTCTCCACGCACGCACGGACAAATAAAAAACTGAGTGAAAATGTGAACATAGAACTCAAAACTGCATTCGAGATAGATAGATAGATAGATAGATAGATAGGTAACCTAGTTTTATTAAAGACAAAAGAAAAAGCTTGTTTTGATCATTTTTGAGCAAGGTCTCTTCTTTTATTACACGATAACGGATTAGTCCTATTCAGCCATCAATGATTATTTTCAAGAACCATATATATCATGGTTTTGAAATTTTTAAGAAATCTTTCTTTGTTTTCGTTCCTTTTGTTGTTTACAACATTCCGAATATATTTATGTTTTCATTTGCGGTCCACTTCCAAATGCCAAGCCTTTTGCGATATTATCGATTGAGTTTATTAATTATTGAATATGTTTAATCCATTTGTCTCTCAGATGAAAAATATTTTCATTAAATGTACTTTTTATAAAACTATAGTTTAAATTAATTGCTGTTTTTGTTGTGTTGTATGTAAACATACCAGTCTCTCTCTCTCTCTCTCTCTCTCTCTCTCTCTCCCTTGTTCTACCTCTCTATGTCTCTCTTACTTTCTCTCTCTCTCTCTCCATATATATATATATATATATATATATATATATATATAGGGCTTTAGAACTAAATTTTATAGTAAACAAAGTGAATGTCTAAGCCAAAAATCAATTTATTGTAAAAATAGTAAAATGTCACACAGGTTGTAATAATCAAAATTAATTAACTCTAAGAATCCACCATCGCTCAGCATCTACCACGACCTCGATCCGAATTCGGAATCTGACACACGCAGCCTTTGCTATGTCCCTAGAAGAAGCCTCAAACACCTCCTTAATCCTGTCGATCAGCCAGGTCTTGGTGTTAAAGGCACTGCGGTTGGTGTCTTCTCAACGGCGCCCCACACATAATAATCCAAGGGACTACAATCACGGGAGTTAGGGGACCAGATGTTGGGGCTGGTGAAGTCGAAAAAATTATCTGACAACCACTTCTGACTGTTCCTGAAGGAGTGGCAGGGAGCTGAATCTTGCTGCTACACATATGGTCTTCTAGTAGTCAACCTCTTCTACCAAGTCTTGTTCACGGTGTTCAACAACGCCACATAGCCATTCGAAATGAGCCTGAGAGCCTGAGATGTGAACTGGCATGAAATCACCCTCACTGGAGACATACACAAAAACCATCATAGTTTGGGGAAACTTGGTCTTCAAGAGGAACGTGATATGGATTGTAGATAAGTTCTTGTGTAGCTGGTCCTGACAAAAATTCTTTTCATCAGAGAAGAACCAGATTGTCCCTTGTTCAACAGCATGTTTCAGGAATTTCTTTGTCTATGTAAGACGGTTTTCGTGAGCCTTTTCTTTGTAAGAAGTTGGCCTTTACACCTCTTGTATGACTGGTAGCGGAGGTCTTCATTCAAGGCCATATTTATGGTGGCAATTGCAACACCCATTTCTAAAGCCCGCATTCCTTACACTGGGTCTTCTATCACATTCTCCTGAAGTTTTTGGATGAATTCTGATCTACGGCGGCAATCAGAACATCTGCTGAGTTCTTTCCTACAAGCTGTAGTTTCCGTTATGGCTTCAATTTTACGTCTTGTTTTCACGGTGTTCAAAGGTCACTGAGCAGTTGTCGTGATTGCGGCATTTTGATGCCAGGCACGAATCATTATGATGCAGGTTACCCTTTTCCAATCATCAAGTGCTGTCCACTCGTCCATATCAGTTAATTTTGAAACCTCTAAAACTGTAGTGATTAGGTTTCACAATGCCATTCGCTGTTTACAGATATTCCAAACCAATTTGAAAAAATAAAACCATTAAACTCTGTCAAATTCAGTCCGAACACCCTGTATAGTCATTGTAAGGACAAAAGCAGGCAAGTCCTCATTCAATGCCAGGTCCATGATGGGAATTGCAACGCCCATTTCCCGCGCTAAAGTCCGCATTCCTTTCTCTACGTCTTCTATCACATTCCCCTCAAGTGGTTGGACGAATTCTGGTGTACGGAAGCAATTAGAACGCCTGCTGTGTTCGTACTCTCCTTTGCAGCTCTCCATTTCACTTCTTATTGCTTTCACGGTGTTCAAAGAGCATTGAGCAGATGTCATGATTGCAGCATTTCTATGCCAGACACGAATCACCATGATGCAGGTTACCTTTTTCCAATATTCAGGTACTCTCCACTCGTCCATATAAGTTAATATCGACACCTCTAAAACTTTAGCGACTAGGTGTCACGATGGCGTTCACTATTCATTTTATGTTATCGTTCTGTCGGATTCCGATCCATATTTGATTCATATTTGATCCCAACACGTTGTTGACATCGATATTCACACTTCTTTGATTTCAAGTGGTACTGGTACATACGATCCATCGCTAAAGATGAAGGAAACTGTCCGGTTCCTTGCACTTCCAGTAAAATATCTGCCAAAATAGACTACCCACAATGCACCACTGACCCGTATATATAAATAGCCGAGAAAAATAACAGCACTCGTGGCCTGACGATTGCATCTAGCATGAAACAGACTGTCGCCTCTAAGTGTTGACTTCTATGTTCATTTTATATATATATATATATATATATATATATATATATATATATATATATATATATAGTGGACTTTTGTCGTTTTTTACGTATAAGGGTCAAGCAGCTAAGTTCCCAGGAACCAACAGCCAGACACCTGCACATATTATTTGATTTTTATAGTGAAGGCTTTGTGTAGAACCAACCACCATTTTTGGAAGAGCCGAATACATAGACCGGGTGTACCGTCTTCCACAATGTTCCCAAACGACCCTCCGTAGGTTTTGAATTCAGAGTTGTCCTTCTCCTAAACAGGTTGTCATCCAAGACTATAGAACACAGTCTGTCCTACTATTTACCCATAGACTGGGGGGAGAAGAAGAAGATTCATACCTTTCCAAAGGGTATTAGCACGTGAGCGAATATAATGGAGGCACGGTGGAGTAATGGAGAGCAGCTCGGATTAAAGAATCGGAGAGACGAGTTCGAATTCCAGTCGAGTTCATTATATATGCACTTACATGCAGACGCTATGACCTATGGATTCGTGATTGCATTCCTGATCTACTTTTCGGGTGTTTAAATATTAATGACATCTTTTTTTTTTAAAAAAACAATCATCAAAAAAGAAAATTAATTAAACTTTGATGTGAGGTTCTTTGTTTTGTGCTGTTGTCGATGCTGATGTTGCTTTTCTTTCAGTTTTTACGATTCTGAAATTTTAATTGAAGCCTCGTCAAAAATTATTTATGACATTTTCTCGTGTTTCTTTTAATTAAACAACAAATTGATTATCATTTCTAACGTGCAGTCGAATGCAGCGCCTAACGTTTTTCAACTGTAATACTATTGCAAGAAATAGTAGTAGCAGTAATCATGCGAACTAAAAGAAGAATGTTCAAGTCGTTCTCTCTCTCACACACACACACACACTCTCTCTCTCTCTCTCTTCCCCTTTCTCACGCACACACACACTTACACACGCACACGCACATGCAGTGCATAAGCTCGTATCTATTAGGGTGGGAAAAACATATTTTTGTGCTTAGCAGATCTGTAGCTCAGTCCGTATTTCATTTAGTATCAGAAAAAAATGCTGGAATAGTCAGGTCGGTGTGAATTATTCAACTTAATAATAAACTTGCCAGTTTAAATCAACGCTCCATTCCACCGGTAATTTTAATGCTATTTTAACCAAACTAGTTACATTCCATCATCGCTGATCGGATCCTGAACTATCACTAATCACGATGAAAAGATGTTCCAGTTTTGTAATGTCAACGAACACTCGTTGCCACTTTTGTGATGTCAGGGAATACTCGTTGTCACTTTCGTAATGCTCATTGTAGTAGAGACTTTGTAATCGCAGATACAACTATAGTACGCCGTTGAACAATACTGGTGTCAGACGCCTTCGAATAATTCTCGCACTAATATCGTATATTCTCGCGAGTAATATCCAGCAAGTACGCTCGATATTACTCGCTCGAACAGTAATCCGTATAGTGATCTGAATAGAGAAATGGTATAGTGAATAGTATAGAGAATAGCGATCTGTATAGTAATAGAGGCTAGAATAGAAATAGCTACCTGTATAGTAATAGAGGATAGACTAGAAATGGTGATCTGAATAGACGTCGCGCTACTTTATATTGTGTGTTTCCTCTATGGTCACGTAGTCTACTTAATTCAATAATGGGATCACCTGTGTTTGCTCACTGGCGATCTATGTTCAAACACAAGTGTCGGCAACGACACTTTATTCCTATATAACATACCTCAATCAGACAAGTGGAACTCATACATACGATCCATCGCTAAAGATTCTGGAAAAATGGTCGGCTCCCTGTACCACAGCAGTAAGTACCTGACTCTTCCTGTTATCGTCTACCTTTACAAGAGTCAGATCATTCCAAAAATGGATTACTGTTGCCATGTATGGGCAGGAGCTCCCCAGTGTTTTCTTTCCAATCTATCTATAGTCTGAAAACGTCTGCACGTCCTTGGGGGTAATGAATGATTTTCCACCCTACAACACCTTTCCCACAGACGAAACGTTGCAAGCCTATCACTGCTCCATCACTATTTTCAAGGGAAGTGTTAAGACTAACTACATTCCTTAGTTGCACCAGTTCTAGCCTTCACGGCTAGGAGACGCTATGCTACCCGCATTGTGTCGAACTACCATCCATTCCCTTCATATTCCACTGGTGAAATGTAAGTGCCACACGAGCAGCTTCTTCTCGTGAACCGTTGATTTGTGAAACCGACTTCAAAGCAAATGCTTTCCCGATGATAACACTCTTAATCTGTTCAAGTCTAGGCTTAACCATTATCTTCCCCACATGTCCGCATAATCTGTGCCTCTAACTCTGTAAGCGGCTACCTCGAGTGTCTCCCAGGCCTTGTACAAGGTGAACATCATTGTGTCGTAATAAATAATGTCTATTTAAATTTTGGGGAGTTAAGGAAACACTTTTTTTGTGTGTGCCAGCACTTGTATCTGGAACATAAAAAAGCAAATCTACATTATGATTATTAGTAGTAGTAGTAGTAGTAGTAGTAGTAGTAGTATAAGTATTAGCATTATTATTATTATTATTATTATTTTTATTTCCTTTGATATCTGGTGTTTACACATTTCTTTCCGGGTCCCGCCCAGGGACCTAAGGTTAGAAGTGGCATCATGACACTTTCCACTGCAAAAAAAATAAAATAAAATAAAAAAATAATTACATAGATAAAGCCCTTCGTAAATTGTAAATTGTTGTTATCATCATCATCATCATCATCATCATCATTATTATTATTATTATTATTATTATTATTAATATTATTATTATTATTATTATTATTACTACTACTACTACTACTACTACTTCAAGCGTAAAAATATGTAAATCTACAAAAACTTATACGGCTTTGTACAAGCGTTGCTTGTCTTATAATAAAAACACGGCTGTATTGGTAATCAACGCGTCAAAACGACAAGAGCTCCGCTGATGTGACCGGCAAAAATGTAACATCAACGGAGCTTGCAGAACATTTTATTACAAACGACTGTAATTTCGTCAGAGATCTTAAGATGCACATTCTGAAAAATATTCAGAATCTACCGACATTTCGACCCTTAGAACGCATGAGGATGGTTACGTAAGCAAATTATTAACTTCCTGTTCCGGGAGAATGATGAGAATGACAGGAGAGTTCCATAAAATTTATACTAAGCTGTTTGATTAATTCCTCTTAGTAACTAATCCACTAACGGGAAATTCCAAAATGAACATGATCACCATCATATTAAGCACGTTTCAATTGCATACCACCACGTTTGACACGTTCATTGACAGTACAGCCGTTTTTCATTACAAGACAAGCAACGTTTGTATAAAGACTTATAATTTTTGTAGATTTTATACATTTTTCAAAAATAACTTAACGACAGACATTCTGTTGAAATATCGTTTAACATTGTCAAACCGGCTTGGGTATGACGATAAACTCCATCCGCGTCCTGGATAAGACGATAAGATGCATCCGACAGCGGGGCCTCTGGTCGGGTGATTTTGAGGAGCGTGGAGCCGGCTCCTGGTTGCTGGTGTTCCCTGGTGCACCCTGACATGGTGGTGACACCAGTTGTGGGCGGGTAGTTGGCACCCAAACTGTAGTCAAAACGTGTAAAATAGGTTTTGATACCAGCAATGCATATTTGAAGAGAAAATTACTACCAGCAATACTACTTTGGAAAGAAGTATTACCAGCAATACATTTTTGGAAAAGAATTACCAGAAATACTTTTTCAGAAACTAATTACCAGCAATAACAATTTTGTCGGTATTGAGGATGAAGGCTGATATACCGTAAAACAAACCAAACCCCAAAACAAAAATTGTCAATATATAGGTTTTAATGTTTTTTGGGGGGTTGGTTTGTTTTACGGTATATCAGCCTTCATCCTCAATGCCGACAAAATTTTTATTGCTGGTAATTAGTTTCTGAAAAAGTATTTCTGGTAATTCTTTTATATATATATATATATATATATATATATATATATATATATATATATATATATATATATATATATATATATATATATATCAATAGAGAGTTTTTATTAAATTCAGCCGATAAGGCTTGCCTTGAAAGGATAGAGATCTAGTTAAATCCACTATGTCATACTTACATTAACTTTTTAAGTTTTTATTACGATAGATAGATAGATAGATAGATAGATAGATAGATAGATAGATACGTATATTTATAGATAGTTACATATGAACAGACAAAGATACTTAATAGATAGATAGATAGATAGATAGATAGATGAGAATATTTATAGTTACAAATGAACAAGCAATGATATTTAATAGATAGATAGATAGATAGATAGATAGATAGATAGATACGAATTGTTATAGATAGTTACATATGAACAAACACCGATATTTAATAGATAGATAGATAGATAGATAGATAGATAGATAGATAGATAGATAGATACGAATAGTTATTATTCGTTACATATGAACAAAGATATTTAATATATGGACAGACAGATACATACATACATACATACATACATACATACATACATACATACATACATACATACATACATACATACATACGAGACCGCCTGGCGCTGAATTCTCGTTTTCTAAAAAAAAAAAGCAATAGTCTTAAATTGATAATGTTGGAATTGCTGGATAAGTTATGAAGCAGTCAATCATTATTTCAGAGCAAAGAAAATCGAAAGATACGATGGAATTTCGTACATTGACACGCACAATCAGATAAATTCAATTTCATTTTTTAAAATGTCTAACCTCACATATGGACGTGAATCGTGAACAGTTTCCTCTCAGATAAAGATTGGGCTTTAAATCCACAGAGAGGTGGCTCTGCAGCATTACGCTGAGAATATTACGGAACCTGTTTCAGAAGAATTTTGCAATTAAGAAAAACTTCCATTAGTTTCGTGTTATCCAATAACTAAACAGACCAGACCTGTGTACGAGGTTAAATTTTAACACTGAATTATCAATCACTGAAAGTGAAATAAAAATATGATACTTTCCAAAAATTATTTATAGAAAGAAATTTCAAAGTATATAGGGTTACATCTAGGTATTTCAAAAAGAAAACGATGAGGCCTAAGAGCCACTCTAGCCGTACGCTTACATTCACGCGTTTGAGATACCAAGACGGTTGTTCTAATGAATTCTACTGTTTGGTAACTCGACCGCGTGAATTTAAGCATCGAAGGTATCTGGGAAGTGTTCTGACGGAGGACGATATTTGGGATACTGAGATCCGAAGACGGATTGGGGTAGCCAAGGATGCATTCCAGAAGCTGGGCAGAGTACTGCGAAACAGGAGGATTTCTATGGTGATAAAGAAAAGAGTACTGAGTTGCTACGTGACTTCTGTCCTCCTATACGGCAGCGAATGTTAGACAGTCTCCTCAAGGATGAAGAAGAGACTCGAGACGGCAGAGATGAAGTTCTGCAGAAGGATTCTGAGGATATCATGGACCGAGCATGTGAGCAACGATGAGAACTTGAAGAGGATGCAAACAAGGAGGAAGCTTATGCTTAACATAAGGAAGAGGCAGATGAAATTTCTGGGACGCGTGATGAGAAAGGAGAGCCTAGAGAAACTGATACTCACGGGACGAATAGAGGGAAAAAGAGACAGGGGAAAGTAGCGTATGACATACGTGGCGGGCTTGGGCAGGTGGGTGGCGGAGCGTGGTCTGGGAGTGGTTGGCAGAAACACAAAACCCGTTGAGAGTCACAAGGGATAGGGGAGAGTGGAGGGCCATGATCTCCTGAAAGGACACGGCACATAAAAAGAAGAAAAGAAGAAAGACGAGATTGCTATCTAGGTTTCATCGTTTTACTGCTAAAATAGCTAGGTGCAAGCATAAACTGTATTCTAATAGTTTCTTTTCTTGTACAACTCACCCCGGGAACACTCTTTTGGTTTCTTGCTTTTTATGCCGCCTACAGTCTACAATATTTTATGTGCAACGTCATCTGCCATCTTCTGTCATTCTGAATTCTGTTCTATTATTGTCCTTTCTACTCATTAAAGTTTTCTCATGCTGTTCAACTTCTACTGGCATCTTAGCGACATTATCGCCTTACTTGGGTTGAAATGATTAAAAAAAGTTACATAGATAGATAGATAGATAGATAGATAGATAGATAGATAGATAGATAGGAAGAATTTGAGATAGATAGATAGATAGATAGATAGATAGATAGATAGATAGATAGATAGATAGATAGATAGATAGGAAGAATTTGAGATAGATAGATAGATAGATAGATAGATAGATAGATAGATAGATAGATAGGAAGAATTTGAGATAGATAGATAGATAGATAGATAGATAGATAGATAGATAGGAACAATTTTTAGATAGATAGATAGATAGATATGAACAATTTAAGATAGATAGATAGATAGATAGATAGATAGATAGATAGGAACAATTTTTAGATAGATAGATAGATAGATAGATAGATAGATAGATAGGAACAATTTGAGATAGATAGATAGATAGATAGATAGATAGATAGATAGATAGATAGATAGATAGATAGATAGATAGGAACAATTTGAGATAGATAGATAGATAGATAGATAGATAGATAGATAGATAGATAGGAACAATTTTAGATAGATAGATAGATAGATAGATAGATAGATAGATAGATAGATAGATAGATAGATAGGAACAATTTGAGATAGATAGATAGATAGATAGGAACAATTTTAGATAGATAGATAGATAGATAGATAGATAGATAGATAGATAGATAGATAGATCGATAGATAGATAGATAGATAATATACAGAAATAATAAATATACAGAATGTTAAAAAAAATGAAAGCAGATTGGGTTCAACACTGGGTAAGCTTTTATTCCATTAGGTTCCACTAATCGCTTTGAAATGTTCCGATTATTATCATTGGGCGTAATAAGTCGACCATTGTGATGTATTTCGGAAAAGGTTTCTTCAGATGAAGAAGACACTTGGAGCTGAGAATACCATGAATATAGCACGTGAGAAACAGTTTAAAGAAAAACAAGAACTACAAACTGGTGATAACAATTGAAAGAATTTAAATTTCGGAAACACCTAAGGAGTGGCTTAGGGGATTTAGCATTCATAGCACAGAGTGAAGGCAAGAAATTCAAAAAGAAAATAATGCATTGCCTATTTAATGATTTTGAGAAAATGGACGTCAGAAGAAAGACTGCCAACAAAAATAGGGTTGATAACACAGAGAAGGAGATATTAAGAGCAACAACAGATAGGAAGTTGTGGAGGGCTATAATTCCAATAACTTGAATGTTTATGCCATATAAAAGAAGAAGTGATTAAGCAAACCACTGCGTAATTTGAAAGCAATCTGGTTAATTAACACTTTTGAGTTTTCCGGTTCGGAAACAAGTACCTGACTGATAACAGACAAAAAAATATCTCAGTTGCCCAGTTGTATTTTCTACTAATTAACAAATCGACGCGACACGATCGTCCTCGAAATGCATCAACAAAAGAAGGATTGAATCGTTCAGAATGGTGGATCCACTTTATTTACTAAGTTTTGCTTATTCTGAGAGATCAGAAGTTGCAGATATTAGCTATTATTTCAAAGCCCTCACCCATCAAAATACTGATCTTGATCGGCATTGCTTAACTTCATTATTCGAACGAGAAGTGAAAATTTAACAGACTTTTTATCCTAACCATATAGAAAGGATTATCTCCCAGAAAGCTCCAAAATACATGATTATAGACACTTTGACTATAAACCTTGAAATTGAACCTTTTCTGCCTGATAGCTGATGCTTAACTCCAGCAAAGCAACACTCTACGACTTCTTGGCCTCATGTTTTCCACTGACATGAAGTGGAGCAACTATATTGAGTGAAAAAGAAGTTTGGTTCACTGTGTCGTGCCAATTCCATCTTACACATTTAGAAATCTACCATTCGAATGTGTATTGAATACTGTTGCCAAATCCGGTCTGATACTCTTGCTGCGCATCTCGAAATTCTTGACAAATTCCAAAGAAGGGTCTGCAATACAATTGACCCTGACCAAGCATCTATTGGTTTGGTGCATAATTATCAGGCGTTTTTAAGCAAAATTTATTATGAAAAAAGAAACATAACAATTCAACATAAACATTTCTAAATGATTATTCCGGAGAGTATGATTATCGACACGCATTTTTATAACCTGAAAATAAAATAATATTTTTATTTAAAAAAATAAGCAGAACAGTAATTTTTCTTAATAACTTGCCTAGCAAAACGCCTGATAATTATGCACCAACCCAAAAGTTTCCAGTCATTTTCTCACTGACGGAACGTGGTTTCCCTCTGTTCTACAAATATTTTCATGGTAACTGCTCCGATGAGCTTTTTGCCATGATGCCTCGACTACATGAATTTAAGTGTGCTACTAGATTGGCAACTAGATCTCACCGCTTTCTTGTTGAATTATTTCAGATGCAACCTCTACTGTTACTGTAGCAGTATTTTTCTCTCGCACTTCTCACCTGTGGAACTGTCTTCCGTTTCTTTGCTTCCCTGGTAACTATAATCGTCAAAAAAATTAAATACAATTTTCAATCGCCATTTTCTGTCTTCTTGAACCCTGCACCTTTTTTGTCCTTTCCTCGATCCTCCTAATTCTCTATCTTCTCATTTACTTTCACTTTCACTTTCACTTCCTGTAATCCCCTCTGCGTTCCAGTTGCATTATCGACTTGCTTGGGGGTGAAACGATTAAGAAAAAAAAAACATATATAATATTTCTTCTTTAATTCATTTTTCGCCTAGTCTTTCTCATTCTTTCTCTGTTTTTACCTTCTCTCCATATCTTTGATTTTTCTTTGTTTTCTTCGTCTGTTCAACAACCATTATCAAATGGAAACACTGTTTGCCACGCTAAGGCAAAGAAAACTGAAATCACTAAAGAAAAAAAAGAGAAAGAAAACGCCTTTAATCTGAAACCACTTCAATCATCGCATTCCATCATTTCAAAACTCAACTTTAAATTTAACACGAAAAACATGTTTTCTTTAGATTTTATCGTTACTTGTTTTAATAACTGCATGGTCGGTTAATAAATAACCTTGTCGCATTTTGATCGATATTCATTTCAGTACTGAGTAGCTTTTCGTGTCAGAAACTCACTGGCCTCCAAACTCTTCAAATCTTCATCAAGAATCTTAATCAATCCTAAAATGTCGGTTATTATCTCAAGATAGAATTTCTGGCGTAAACCAGCCTATATCCTTTTCGCTTCTTTGTTAGTTAAGGTTTGGAGATTTTTTTTTTGTTTTGTGTTTCTTCGTGACGATTAACATGCAATATTCATATAGCATCTACTTAAGGAATTCCTAATAACACTGTTCCAATTTACTAAACGACTACCTAAAACCATTTTATTCGTTTTAACGTTTACAATAGATATGGATTTTGTCTCAAATTTCATCTTGAAGCTGGACAGGTAGAATTTTGGACATTTTGAAACTCACAGATAAAACGATACAGGGTGCAACTGAGATTTGATTCAAAAGAAAGATGCTAAAAATCCCATAGACGGAACATGTGAGAAACGGGGAAGTATTAAGGAATATGGTCACAAAAAGACTACTTGTACTTAGAACCAGAAAGGGACAGTTGATATTTCTGGGATGCATAATGAGCAAAGAGGGCTTGAAGAATTTGATACTCTTGGGGTATATTGAAGGCAAGAGGACTAGATTGAAACGGTCATCAACTTAGATAATGATTAATTGGATGACAGAAAAGGATCTGAAAGATATAGTAAGAAAACAACTATTCCTTAGAGCTATGGGAAGCTTTGGAGAGCCATAACCACCCATGTTCTGAAAGAACACGACGCAAAAAATAGTCTTAAGCAGATATCAGCGCTAAAAATGCGGCGAGCCGAGTTCAAATCCCTGCCTTTTTCATACTGATACCTTTGGAATATTGAGAAATCATCTTTTCTCTCCCTGGCTGAAGATCAAACTGCTGCGTTATTTGCACTCTTTAGACTTTGATGGCAATTAATCTAGAAGGAGAGCACTGAATCCAAAACCATGGAGAAAATGGAAAACCGCTGTACAGTCATTCCATAGAAATCTGTGGAGAGGTATAGGTGCTACTATAGAATGATATCTACCATCCATTTTCTACTATAGTATGATATCTACTATAAATTTTATATTATGGTATGTCATTCAGCAACTGTTTTACGTATGAAATACCTTAAAAACCCTAGCCCTAACTCTTAAAAAAGGACTCCGTTCATCGTTAACTTAGATTATTTTATTTTTGTATGACGTTAGCTTGTTTATTTTGTAATGGAATTACATAAATACTTTCTTTATGAATACAAATTAGATAAATACCCCAATCTTTAGGTTAAAATAACAATGTAGTTTGAGGAATTAATTGCTGTAGGCCGTAAGTGGGTTGTTTGGTAAAGTGCATCGTCATTTACGGCAGGTCGCAAATGCCTCGGTAGATATCATTCTAGCTCCGTGTTATACAGTGTAACCCGGTTATAAGAGAGTTGTCGGGACCGAAGAAGTCTCTTATATCCGGGTTTGGTCTATTTTGTTTTATTAACACAGGCTCTAATTTGGGACCAGATAAAATCTCTCTTATATCCGGGTTTATCTTATATCAGGGTCTCTTATATCCGGGTTACACTGTATTTAACTATGTCGCGTAGGGACATGGCATTTTAATAAAGATTCGTAAGAATGTTTTCTGCATTTAATATTGATGTTCACTGTTTTTCTTGATGTACATTTTCTTCCGCCTAAATTTACTTATATTTTGCTTAAATCAAATATTTAAATTAAATATCCAATATTTAACGCTAAAAGAAAGTCTTAAATATTTCTGGCCCTGGGGAGAAAAGAAAAAATAAGTTTACGGTCTTTTTCTCTTTTAGCAAGTTTTGGCATTTGTTTACATTTTAAAACAGAGAAAGATTTTAACTTGTTATAAATTAAGGAAGGTATTACGACAAACTATCCTGACTACCTTTGTATCCTGAGTATACTATTGCTTATACGTTTAAGAATTATTCTTGTTCACAAATAAAATGTTCATATTGTGTAAAACTGAATCTTAAAACGAATCTCGTTAAAGATTCAAGTAATATGACATAAATGTTGCTTTGCTGAAAACATGCAGATCTTATCTTTGATATATACCAGATAAGGGAATAGCAGGTAACATACTTTCTTAGGGCAGTCCGAAGGTTTCCTTTGTTATATATCAGGTAATTGACTAAAAGGTAACGGATTTTATTGGTGCCATGCAAATGTTTCATTTCTGTGTAGCACGTATGAGATTTTCTAAGGGCCATCAAAATGTTTCCCTCTTGTGTAATAGGTAATAGACTTTATTACGGTCACCCAGATGTTTCCTTTCTGTGTAGCACGTAAGTGACTTTTTACAGCCATCAAAATATTTCCTTCCTGTGTAGTAGGCAACGGAGTAGATGTTAACAGACTTTTACGGCGATCAAAATGTTTCCTTCCTGTGTAACAAGTAACTTTCCTTGGGCAGTCCAAAGGTTTCCTTACTGTATAGCAGGTTACGGACTAAAAGGTAACGGACTTTACTGGGGTAATGCAGTTGTTTCCTTCCACTGTAGTAGGTAAAGAACTTTCTTACTGCCATCCAAATGTTTCCTTCCTGTGTAGCCGTTACCAGACTTTCTTAGTGACATCAAAACGTTTTCTTCCTGTGTAGCAGTTAAGGGACTTTCTTAGGAGCATCCAAATGTTTCCATCCTGGGTAGAAGCTAATGGACTAGCAGGTAATTGTTTTTCTCAGGGTCATTCAAATATTTTCTTCCTCTGTAGCCCGTAAGGGATTTTCTTACGACCACCCAAATTTTTCCTTCCTGTGTAACAGGTAACGGAGTAGCAGGTGACAGACTTTCTTACGATTACCCAAGTATTTCTTTTCTGTATAGTATGTAACAGACCAGCGAGTTAGAGATTTTCTTACGGCCATCAATTTGTTTCCTTCCTGTGTAGCATTAAACAGACTAGCGTGTAAGTTATTTTCTTACGCCCATCCAAATGTTTCCTTTGCTGTGTAGCGGATAATAGAGTGGCCAGTAACGGACTTTGTTACGATCAACTAAATGATTCCTTTACTTTGTCGCTTTAATGAATTAGAAGGTAAGTTATTTTCTTAGGCCCATCCAAATGTTTCCTTTGCTGTGTAGCGGATAATGGAGTGGCCAGTAACGGGCTTTGTTACGATCAACTAAATGATTTCTTTACTTTGTCGCTTTAATGAATTAGAAGGTAAGTTATTTTCTTACGCCCATCCAAATGTTTCCTTTGCTGTGTAGCGGATAATGGAGTGGCCAGTAACGGGCTTTGTTACGATCAACTAAATGATTCCTTTACTTTGTCGCTTTAATGAATTAGAAGGTAAGTTATTTTCTTAGGCCCATCCAAATGTTTCCTTTGCTGTGTAGCGGATAATGGAGTGGCCAGTAACGGGCTTTGTTACGATCAACTAAATGATTCCTTTACTTTGTCGCTTTAATGAATTAGAAGGTAAGTTATTTTCTTAGGCCCATCCAAATGTTTCCTTTGCTGTGTAGCGGATAATGGAGTGGCCAGTAACGGGCTTTGTTACGATCAACTAAATGATTCCTTTACTTTGTCACTTTAATGAATTAGAAGGTAAGTTATTTTCTTACGCCCATCCAAATGTTTCCTTTGCTGTGTAGCGGATAATGGAGTGGCCAGTAACGGGCTTTGTTACGATCAACTAAATGATTCCTTTACTTTGTCGCTTTAATGAATTAGAAGGTAAGTTATTTTCTTAGGCCCATCCAAATGTTTCCTTTGCTGTGTAGCGGATAATGGAGTGGCCAGTAACGGGCTTTGTTACGATCAACTAAATGATTCCTTTACTTTGTCGCTTTAATGAATTAGAAGGTAAGTTATTTTCTTAGGCCCATCCAAATGTTTCCTTTGCTGTGTAGCGGATAATGGAGTGGCCAGTAACGGGCTTTGTTACGATCAACTAAATGATTCCTTTACTTTGTCACTTTAATGAATTAGAAGGTAAGTTATTTTCTTACGCCCATCCAAATGTTTCCTTTGCTGTGTAGCGGATAATGGAGTGGCCAGTAACGGGCTTTGTTACGATCAACTAAATGATTCCTTTACTTTGTCGCTTTAATGAATTAGAAGGTAAGTTATTTTCTTACGCCCATCCAAATGTTTCCTTTGCTGTGTAGCGGATAATGGAGTGGCCAGTAACGGGCTTTGTTACGATCAACTAAATGATTTCTTTACTTTGTCGCTTTAATGAATTAGAATGTAAGTTATTTTCTTACGCCCATCCAAATGTTTCCTTCTTGTGCAGCCGATAAAGAACTAGCAGGTAAAGAATTTTCTTAGGGTCATCCAGTTGTTTTCTTCCTGTGTAGCAGGTAACGGTTTCACATATAACGGACTGGTAGGTAACGGATTACCCAAATGCTTCCTTTTCTGCGTAGCGGCTAACGGACTAGCAGGTAACATATGTCCTTGCGGCTCTCCAGATGTTTCATTCCTGTGTAGCAGCTAATGGTCTTTCTCGAAGCCATCTGAATATCTACCTGTAAAAGTAATCCTTTACCTGCAACACAGCATCTTTTTTAACATCTTTCATCTTAGAACAGCGTTAAAAGCGCACTTTTCCCTGACAATTTGTTTTCTACTGCTTATCCTATTATTCGTCCTTTCTTTTTAGAAGTATTATTGCTTCTTTCTTCTTACACTCTTCTAGATTATTATTCATCTACTTTCGCTTACTTTCCAAGGCCAAATGTAAGCCTTACAGGGTTTTTTTAAATATAGCGATAATTACTGACTGTAAAGTAAAAAGAAAATGGATTAATATAGATTATTTGGGGCGTTTCCCCGAACAGTATATAGGAGATAAATTTAACAGCAACATATATTATTGCTTGAGCAAACCATATACGAAGATTACAAAAAAACGGGAATAAAGGTATTTTTTCTAAAGATGTTCTTTTTAGGGTTTTTTGTGTGTGGATTTCATACGAATGTTTAGTGTTAGACTTGTAAGAAATACGTTTAAGAATAGGTCTACATCTATTGGTTTGGTAGAATAGTTAGTTATGTGTAGATAGGTGCGCATAAGGTATTGTATAATGTACGCTCTTCTCTTTTGTGCACGATGCGACATGAGGTTCGCGTGAGAACAAAAGGTCCCCCAGCAGAAGAATGAGACATGTCTTATTTCTAAGGTATCTTGTGTGAAAAGAAGATAGAGGATTGGCCTTCTGTGTCCTTTTCTTATATACATACTTGGCAAGGTTATCTAGTGATCGTTGGCACAAGTTCTTTGAGATAGATAGATAGATAGATAGATAGATAGATATATAGATAGATAGATACGGATAAGGATAGATAGATAGATAGATAGATAGATAGATAGATAGATAGATAGATAGGATAGGATAGGATAGTGGAGACATTGGTGTTTCCGCAAATAAGTGGGTAAGAATGAATACACAATTCCGTACGATTAAGAATATCATATTTTATTGACTTAGCAAAATTAAATGAAAAGAATACAAAAGGAATGTATGCGAAAAATTGTGAAGCTGTACATGAAACATTCATAGAGACATATATTTTAAGATGTCTTTGATAAATTTTGTTGAACAAGTAGGTATATGTCTATTTGTAGTCAAGTATGCTTAGGGAATTTGTATGCCGTGTACTATAGTGTTCAATTCGTCAAATGGTTCCTAGAGCCTGAAAACTGCCCCAGAGGGGAAACAGGCCTATAAAGCATATAGTAGTTAAAAGAAAGAAAGAAAAAAGACAGACATTTGCACAGACTTCTTACATAGTGCTTTTTGCAACATCATCTAGCGGTCGTTAGCAGAATTACTTTGGTAGATATAAGGGTAAATCCCACGTAAGTATCCAGTAGAGACTCAGCAAAATACACAGCCTCCTGAACATGTATTCGACTTGTGCTTTCTGGATTAACTTATGTTCGTAAAACCCTTGCATTACATGCATTGCGTGTATGTGGGTTTTTATTTTCTTTTCGGTTTTTGTTTATTGATCTGCCACATCATATTTCGTCCGCTCTTCTTCGGCAACACATTTACTGCTGTTTTTATTTTAAGTCTTTTTTTTATTATTATTCTTACTGTTATACATTTTTACTCGTATAAAATATTTGATTACACGGCGAACATCACAGTAATTAATGGGTGTGAAAAACTTATTTTTTCCTGGTATCCAAGGTTCTTTTTTAAGAATCAAATAGATTCCACGTCACTTTTTTTAGCTCATTCTGATAATTTCATAGGGAAAATACGAAATTGTAGATTTTCCGAAATGCCTGATTTAAAAAAATCAAAAAGAAAAAAGAAACAGAAAAAAAACGTCACTGTCATTCTTGTTAATCTATGGTAAAACAACGAATATAAAATATTTGATTACCCGGTGAACATCACAGTAATTAATGGGTGTGAAAAACTTATTTTTTCCTGATATCCAAGGTTCTTTTTTAAGAACCAAATAGATTCCACGTCACTTTTTTTTAGCTCATTCTGATAATTTCATAGGGAAAATACGAAATTGTAGATTTTCCGAAATGCCTGATTTAAAAAAAACAAAAAGAAAAAAAAAACAAGAAAAAACGTCACTATCATTCTTGTTAATCTATGGTAAAACAACGAAACATTTTAAGATCACTCTTGCTAATTTATAGGCTTATGGCCACATCACATTGAAACACATGTTTCCCTGATATCTCCGACGTTAAGTAAAGTCGAGCCTGGTCACTATCTAGATAGGTGACTGCCTGGGAATACCAGGTGCTGTAAGCTAGGGTATCCGTGTGATGTAGAGGATAATGACACGGGATTGTTAACTGGAGAGCCGAGTTCCAATTCCTGTTAGTTTGGTTACATTCACTTTCGCGCAAATACTCTTGGGAAAGATATGAATCCACCTCTTATCCCCCAGCAATGCGGTATCACTAAATTGCATCACAATTCATACAATTTAAATATATTTCCTCGCTTTAAATAACCGGCAAAGGGTTGATAGGCCGTAGAAAACGAATCACTCAATAAACTTCTAATCTACAGGAAAAACAACAAACCATTTTAACATCATTCTTGCTAATCTATAGGCATACGGCCAAATCTCGCTGAAACACCGGTTCTCGGCAAGCTTGAGCCTAGCCATTACCTTGATGGGTGACCGATGGGACTACCAAGTGTTACAAACTTGGATGTGTGAGTGGTATAATGGATAATGGCTCGAAATTATTAATCGGAGAGCCGAATTCAAATTCCTGTCGGATTCGTTATAAACATTTGGAAAAGGTATAAATCTGTCTTTACTCCTCTAACTATGGGTTAATTTGCACGATTTGTATCACTAAAACATTTTATTTTTTAAAAAATCTTACAACATAAAACACTTTCTAGCTAATCTATAGGCTTACGGCCACATCTCGTTGAAACACCGGTTCTAAGTAACCTAGAGCCTGGCCAGTACCTTGATGGGTGACCGATGGGACTAACAGGTGTTGCAAGTTTGGATGTGCGAGTGGTATAATGGATAATGGCTCGGAATTTATAATCGGAGAGCCGAGTTCAATTTCCTGTCGGATTCGTTATAAACATTTGGAAAAGATATGAATCTGCCACTTCTCCTCCAGATGTGGGTAAATTAACAAGATTTGTATCACTAAAACATAATTAGTTCAGAAAAGAATCTTACAACCTAAAACACTTTGTATCTTTAAATAACCTGCAAAATGTTGATAAACCGTAGAAAACGAATCAATCCATCAATGAACTGTTAATCTATAGTAAAGGCAACAAACCATTTTAATAACATTCTTGATAATCTACAGTAAAAACAACGAAATATTTTACTAATTTAAAACTGCTTCCCACCAGTTTATATTTAGATTATGATACGATTTTAAGCGCTGAATAAAAAAAAAGATTTCTTTCTCTGCTACCAATCGAAGACTATCATATCATGATCTGATTTTTAAAATGATTGATTATATATCATTGTTACCTATAATTACCTCTGTTTTCCCTAGCATTCAGTTACTTGCCATACGTGATACACGCTTAGGCGATCATATATCTTTCGATACATGACTGACGAGGCAGATTTTTCCCCGCAGTAGGTTGCCATTTCTTTCTGCGGTAGGCCAGTTGCCATCCAAAGCTATAGAACCCGGTCTATCCTGCTATTTACCCATACCTGGTGGAGGAGAGAATACGAGGATTCAGACCTTTCTCAAGGATATTAGGTTCACGTAATTGAATGTAATGGATTTTACTGGAATTCGAACTCGGCTCTCCGATTCCTCAATCCGAGCCGCTATGCATCACTCCTCCTATAAGTACCCTATAGTATGTCTTTAACATATTATCACAGTAAAATATACTACATATTTCTTAACTTAAGCAGTGTTCTTTATTCTCCATTTTTGACAAGTCTGTTTCGTCTTATGTTTGTTTCTTGTTTACAGCTCGTAGTCATCAGTCTAATAGTCTTATATTATGTAAATGTATTAGATGAAACATTGTCAATTATTCATCATTTTTAACAATCTTTCTTTCACCTTATTTCTCTTGGTCGTAATAGGTGTAATATTCTTATTCCGTCTGTTCGATAAATCATTGTGAGATAACGATATATATGTTTTATATATAAAGAACAATATTGGGTGAATATGTCTGACAAAGTGAGAAAGGTTTTCTTGTGTCACGTCTCGTCCTTTAGGAAATTCATCGGTCTAAATTTGTTATGTTGGTGCGACTACACATGCGCACGAACGAGGGATGCTGTGAATTTTAAAATTTTAAGTTTTTATATTTTTTATTTTGCCGATTTTATTTAGATTCTTTTTCTTTCCATGTTAGTCGATATCCCACAATGTAATAACAGAAATTCTGTCAGGAATGATGAAATGTTATAACCGCCATGGCGCAGATTTAATATTGATATTTTCTTATGTGTAGAAATAAATCGTTAGGGCGGGGTTATGTGGTTAGAGAGAGACTGCGAGACAGTGAAAGAGTGAGTGAGAGAGAGCGAGAAATTGTTAGGGTTGAAATAAAACAGCCTGTAGAAAAAGCCACATTTAATTTTTTTTATTTTTGTATACATGAGTACCATAGAGTGACATCACATTGAAAAACCGGTTCAGGTACGATCACCGAAGTTAAGTAACATGGAAACTGGTCAATATCTAGATGAGTAACCACTTGGAGATACCAGGTGCTTTAAGCTTTGATGTTTAGATGGTGTAATAGACTTAAAATTATTAATAAGATAGCCGAGTTCCAACATTGGGTGAATATGTATGACAAAGTGAGAAAGGTTTTCTTGTGTCGCTTTAGGAACTTCATCGGACTAGATTTGTTATGTTGGTGCGACTACACATGCGCGCGAACGAAGGATGCTGTGAATTTCAAAATTTTAATTTTTTTATATTTTTTTATTTATCCGATTTTATTTAGATTTTTTTTTCTTTTTCTTTCCATCACTTATGTTAGTAGATATCCCACAATGTGATAATAGAAGTTCTGCAAGGAATGGTGAAATATTGTAAGAGCCAGGGCGCAAATTTACTGTAAATGACCTTGCGATCAAGACACTTTCTAGACATTTTCGTCGTAGAGAATTGTTTTCTCCTTTGATCAGAGTAGCAAACTTTTATGTCAAAATCGTTGTCAGTCATAAAGCCTTGTCAATTATTATTAACATTTAACTAGTTTTACTTCCACCATAATTTTGTCGCTGACAGTCTTAATGGTAATAATCTTGATTTGTTTGTTATATGAAGCATTGTCGAATAGTATTAAATATTAACTAGTCATTATTTTACCGCATAGTTCCGGTTCTGGAATGCTGAAGATGGTTGCTACAAGAGTTGAAGTTTATTTTTTGTTTTATTTTATCGCTCAGATGATAAATAGGAAAACTTTTAGAATTAATTTATTTTCTAGAGAGGAAAAAAACTGCTTTCTCAACATAGTGACGTGTGTATAGGATTGTGTAGGAAATTCATGTTTGTACTGGGAAAAAAAACGTACGGCGAACCCGGATCTTGAGATGGAGACATCTGCAAGCGATTTTTCCATGCGCTCAAATTCAGATGTGTGAGCGTGCTGAGACATTTGGAAGAACCAATTTATTTGGGAGATTTTCCGGGCTTAAAATGTCAGTTGCTCTAATAGAGAATCCTATCAAGTCGGGCGACCTTCGACCTTGTTGCGGACGAATTTTACATTTCGAAAAAATCTTCCATTAGTCGGTATTATGAAGTAACTGAGAAAACGAGACTTGTACATGAGGTTAAAATTTGTACCGATTTATCTATCATTGACAGTATAATAAAATGTTTCTTTCCCAAATTATTCTTTATGAAAAGCTAGCTAGCTAGCTAAATAGATAGATAAATATATACTGCAGATTTTACTAATATATGAAAGTACGGAATGGTAATGGTGATATTAACCGTTTCCAAACAGGGAAAATTCGTTATTCATTTAGTGATACTGACGATTGAAATTTTTAAAATCTTTCGCTTAAAACATTTTTTCAGGAAAATAAGCTTATAAAATCCGTTAACTATTATCGTTCTTTCTAGTATTAATTTATAAAATTAAAATGCCCTTCGGAAAGAGATGAATCTATTTTCCCTCTAGTTAAGGGTTAAATAGCAAACAAAACGGTCTCAGAACATCCCAGCAGTAGTTTTTCATTGGATGGTGGTGCGATTGAAAAATAATTCGAAAGTGAAAGTGAAAGTAAATTATTTTGAACAGAAGAATAATGAAAGAATAAGGAAAACGGTTTACGTGTGACCGAGGAAAGAGATTATGAGAGAATAAAGAAGTAGGAGGAATGAAAGTGAGAGAGCTGGATTTTGCAGTGAGGTTATAACATTAAAGGGGGGTTGAGAACGAGGGAATGAGGAGAGAAATAGTATCAGCTTATGAGAAAAGGCGGTAAATTAAGAATTAAGAAAGAGTAATGAAATATATGACATAATGAAGAAGAGGACTTTTAGAATTTTACACACACTCCCTGGCAAGCTAATTAGAACGATACAGTGAACAACGAACTTTATTGGATGCGCAATAGAGAAGCTATAATGGGGTGTAATGGGCTTACGACTATATCACGTCGAAACTTCAGTTGCGGTACGATCACTGAATTCAAGATTGGTCAGTACTTAGATGGATGACCGCTTGGGAATTTTGAAAGGAAATCAGAATGCATTGTTCTCCCAGCCAATTTAATATTGATATTTTCTTATGTGTAGAAATAAATCGTTAGGGCGGGGTGATGTGGTTAGAGAGAGAGAGAGAGAGAGAGAGAGAGTGAAAGAGTGAGTGAAAGAGAGAGATAAATTGTTTGAGTTGAAATAAAGCAGCCTGTAGAAAATGCCACATTTAATTTTTTTGATTTTTGTATACATGAGTACCATAGAGTGACATCACATTGAAAAACCGGTCCAGGTACGATCACCGAAGTTAAGTATCATGGAAACTGATCAGTATCTAGATGGGTAACCGCTTGGGAATACCAGGTGCTTTAAGCTTTGATGTTTAGATGGTGTAATGGACTTGAAAGTATAAATAAGATAGCCGAGTTGCGTTTGTTATATTCACTTACGCGCAAATACCTTTGGGAAAGGTATGAATTCGCGTTTTCTTCCCAAGATATGGGTTAATTAGTAAGACTATCACCAAATCATTATTATCTAAAAAAAAAACTTTTTTAAGTTCTTACAATCTACAAAAATATTTTTGATTGCAAATAACCTGGAAAGAGTTGAAGCCGTTGAAAATGAATCAATCAAATAAGAGGTATGATAAAAAGGGTAAAAGACACATTGAGCAACGAAAGAGATATGATTGTAGAAAACAGAAAGGCTACGTCCCGAAAGGAAATGAGATGAAAAAGAAGATACAGAACGGCCCATGCTACTGAAAGAATACGAAGTTTTGAGACTATAACGGGTTGAAGAAAAGTGAGAAAGGGTGACATAGAGGAAAAACATGTAATTAAAAATAAATGATCCGAAATAACTGACAGTGCCCATTAATGGAAAGAGAGTGGGAGCGAAAACAAAATGGTTAACTGTCCGGAATTGTTAATGATAATGGTGATATTACTCGTTCCCATAAAGCCATTCAGTGACGGAACATTTAGTGTGTGGGTTATCTCCATATAGCTTCGTAAGTTTCTTTTTTTTCCAAGATGTCGTTAGATGGCGCTGTCAAGAAGCTATAAAATCAGTAGACTTCCAGTCCTATCTATCTATCCATCTATTTATCTATCTATCTTTTCAAGCTGGCATGCTTTAGTGATACCACCGGTGCCTTGTCGCCGAACACGGGGATATTTCTCCACTCAGTGACTGAACTTTATTCACAGGCACACACACACATATACGTACACATATACGTACACATAATGTAATTATTTGTAATTTCTTCCTTCTTTTGTATGCCTATTCATGTATTTTCTATCTTTTAACTCACTTATATAGAAATCAAAAATATAAAATATCGCCTTATTGAAGTTGTCTTTTGTTTTCTTTACGCCCGTCATTTACACGTCCAAAATATTATTGCCGCTGTTCTTAGTCCAACCTAGAAGTAGTTCCCGCAACACGTGTTACTGACAGTTAAAATTAAACTGTTTCTCTAGAAAGGTGTTTTTCAGGAAAATAGACTTCCCAATTCCAATTATCGCTCTTCCTAGTGCTAATGGGAGTTTCCTTCCTGACCTTTTGTTCCAGGTAGTGTAGAAAGTCATAATCTTGGTTATATCATTGTCCCTTCGAGTTAGATGTGATATCCAATTTGGTTGTTGCTGTTGCAATTGGAAATCTTCAAGTGATGTGTTTTTTGTTGGTTTTTTTTTTTTTGTTAATTTGGTAAAGTTTTTTCTTTGTAATTCTATAACACCAGATCTGTTGAAGGGTTGTATTCTTTAAGATCTACAGGATTCATTCGCTTCAAGCAACTGTTAAGCTTTGTTTTTTGTTTACATACTGGTAGTTTTGCCAATAAAAGGCCCAAGTGCCACTCAGTTTCGAGCGATACCGAATGAGATTATTGTAAGAAAAGGGGAAGGATAGAGGAAGTTGTGCACATTATGAGGACATGTAGGATACATATCGGCTGACACTGGACCAGGATTGTAGTTATCATGGAAAGCATCCCCTCGGGAGTTACTTGTAAAAAGTAACGGTTCTGAGACATCGGTTGAACACAGCTGGTAGTTTAGGTAGTGTGTGTGTGTGTGTGTGTGTGTGTGTGTGTGTGTGTGTGTGTGTGTGTGTGTGTGTGTGTGTGTGTGTGTGTGTGTGTGTGTGTGTTTATTGTGAGCGTGTAGCTCCAGAATATAGAGTTGGATAAGTGATGAAGTTTCGTTCGTTTGAAGCCATTTTTAATATTTGATCTGAGAAAACGGTTGTATACAGCTAATATTTTAGACAAGTGATGGGGTTTTTGGTTGTGATTGTGTTGTGGATTCCGGGAATGGAATCCTGCACAAAGAAATAATCAACGCCAGTAATTGAGATAGAAAAATAAGTGTATTAAACGTAAGAATACAGACTTGAAGTGAAGATTAGTAGTCCAGGAATGCAGGTTGGTAGAAAGTATATGTAGAAGTCTCTGTAAGTGAAGCGGTAATTATCTCTCTCTCTCTCTCTCTCTCTCTCTCTCTCTCTCTCTCTCTCTCTCTCTCTCTCTCTCTGTGGACTCTCGTATAACTCTCTGTGAACACCCTGTGTACTGTCTCCGTATCTCTCACCCTGACTCAACGTATCTCAACCCACAGGTATTCTCTCTGTCAGTATAAGTATACTTTGGACGAGTCCATCTTGTGTAAAATGGTCTGCCACACAACAGATTGTCTAGCGCTATCATATAGGTTTTGATTAGTGATGAATTTTCATTCGTTTGAATACATTTTTAATCATTGACCCGGTTGTATATAGCTGATAGTTTAGCCATTTCTGAACGTAGTTGAACACTATGCTTGACATCTATATGAAAGTAAACAACTGATGAGGTTATTCAAGAACATTTACTCGGGTTCTCAGCTTAATATTTTGGTTTTATTGCATTTACGCTCCTTGAGAGTAAATTTCTTTACGGCCACCGATGTTATAACAAATTGAACCTGAATTGAACATGTAAGAAACCCGTCGGGTAATGGTTAGCAAAGCTATACTGGTTGATCAGTATTACTGGGTAAGTGCGTCTGGTCCTTATTTGATGACACATAACAAATTCGACATTAAATAACCGAAGAAGGGACGATATATCTTAAAATCAATCAGACAACTGATTGTAAGAATCGCCGTTCCTTTGGACAGACCAATTGAGTCTTAGTAAATAAAGTTAACGACAGATTGATTAATGGCCAATGTAGACTTTAAGCAAATTAATGTAATTAGAGATGAATTCAAGTTGTTGTTAGTCACAACAGAAGAGAAAGGAAATATGTCAAGAAAAACGAAAAATGAATGACTTACAGTGAATTTATAGAAACGAAGAACGAAAAATGATTAAATTAATCGGAAGACGAAGAGAAAAATTGGATGAATTAATCGGAACATATGGAGACGATTTTAGAAAATGGACGAATTAATGTGAACTCATAAATACGAATAAGGACAAATGAAAGAAAAAAATCATATGAAAATATGGAGACAATGAATGAATTTGAAAATATAAGAATGACTTGCTGAATCAAGACAAAAATAGAAGAGACGGCATAAAAAATACGAAAAGATTGATGTAAGAAATATCTGTATATCTGTAAATAAAAAGACCAAGCAAGGGAATTCACAGGATATCTCTTCATAGAACCAGTGACAGGTACGAAAATTTTATGAAAGAAAGAAAATAAAAGAAACTCCGCGAGGAATTATCTGCCAATGCTTTCTTTTCTAATATTGTCTTTGTTTTGAATGTCATTATTTCGAAGAACTTTTTGTTTAGCCTAAAATTGTATAAGCTCAGAAACCAAAATATCTGATTTAAGACAAGAAGACCTTTGCATTCTATTGACGTAAGGAAAGTTTTGGTTTTCTGGGTGAGATATTAGTTAAATGATGCAAATGACTAAATGAATACGTATGCCTCGAGCAAAATGTACATTTCTTCCTTGCAGTGAATAATGTTGCCATATATAGTCTGGTGACCCCGCTGTTCATCTCGAGGTTCTCGACAAAACCCAAAGACGAATATTCGTGATTGGTCCTGACTTGGCATCTCGACGTGATGCGGCTTCCCTCTGTCTTTTCTACAAATATTTGAAGAGCTATTTTCCCTGGTGCCCCGCCTGCATGAATTTAAGCGTGCTACTAGGTTGGGGTCTCGGTCTCACCCTTTTACTGTTGAAACAATTAAATGTAACCACCTCTTCTACTCCAACAGCTTGTTCTTGCGCACTTCTCGACAGTGGAACTCACTTCCTCTTACTTGCTTCTCTGATAACTATAATCTTTAAAAAATTAAATGTGATGTCAATCGACATTTTCTGTTGCCTTGATCTTGATCACCTTTCTTCTCTTTTATCCTTTCCCCAAAACACCCCCTCTTTTCTCTTACTTTCACTCTCTGTAACCCCTTGCGTGCTAATGGCACTCCCGCCTTACTTGGAGTGAAATGCTTAAAAAAACGGCTTGTGAGAATTACAGTAAGGATAGAGGTCGAAATAAATATTACAATTTTAGATTTGCGCTAGAATTTCAGGACAGAAGGAAGTTTCAGGAAAAAGATGGAAAAACCAATAAAATTAAAAGTAAATATACGAATGAAGGAAGAATGCTGTATACAAGAGAGAAACAAAGACGTTTTGATGTATTAGATAAGAAAATGAAGAAAGGGAGAATCTAAATCAAAATATGGAAAAGAACGCATTGGTTTAGTGATGCTGACGGCTTGCAAGAAGACAGAAAAACATGAAAACAAAAGAAAGACATGTAAAGGAAAATTAAAGTAGGCATTGCAGAATCTGTCCCACGACTCGATGTAGTCATAGGGCTCGTTGCGCGGCTGAGCACCTTGTCAGCCATACGTAACGCGTTTTGGCCGAAGTTGACATGGCGAAACCCATCCTTTTCCATGTCAGAATACAGATGATTTCATTGAAGACTCGTCTTGGTCACAGACAAGTGGATGGTGATTATATTGAGAACCCTCCGTTATGACCGTTGTCTTACAATTGACTTGTGAATGTTGAAAGAAAGAAGAAAGAAATTACAAAATATAATAAGATTGAATAGAAGGAAAGATATTTCGAAGATAGATTTTATATTTTAGTGGTTACGCGTGTTTGAATAGACGCCCTCTTTTTGTTTTTGTTTTTTTTTAATCGTGAATTACATCTAGCGTCCAAAGAGATCGTCACTGACAATCACGGTTAATTTACCCTTTTAAGGAATGGACATCTTCATGTTCGAATCAAATTGTAAACCCATAGGTGTTAACTTTCTTTTCGTAAGAAGGTAATTTTTAAGGAATTCAGGGACTTTATTTTTAATAATTACGTCTATTACGTAATCGTGTTTTTTTTAGTGGTTACTTATGTTTGAGAACTCGCTCCGTTTTTTAAAAGCCTCAAATACGTCTACCTGCCTGCACATTTGAGAGACTTCATAAAGACAATGTGCACTTCAGATCGGTTCAAAACATTGTCTCCCTTTGTTGGAAAAATCACCGTCTGATCCGATGTGTTTTAGTCTAATCAACCAAAAATAGTATCACATTTCAGTACGGTTAAATTAGTCTTGTACAAATCTTCTCGTTCAGATGTTCTCGAAAGCTCAGACCTGCTCAGTTTTGTATCCAAAACATAAACAAAGCAATTTATGATTAATTAATGTAATTTAGGACAATGGCCTAAAATGTGGGTTTGTGAATTTGGTGATATAGTAATTGTGAGTTCAATTCCTGGGTGTGTACTTGGAAACAGACGAGCAATAAATCAGTAGTACTAAAAATAAGAACTAGACAAGATGTACCTAGACATAAGTAGTGGAATGGGAACAGTCTACGCGCATAGATTAAACAAAGGGTAATTTCTGAATTACCTGTAGTTTACCCAGATCAATATACACCGGATGAAAGCTGGAGGGCCGAACGACTTAAACATTGTGATAACAAGAGCAAAAACAAGGACTATAGTTCAACTGTAAATAATGATGTTTCCTATCCCAAAAATTCAGACAGGGATTTTATTTTAATCCCACATTATTTCTTAAGTTCCTTATAAGTATTAATTAAACTATGCCAGTCTGGAACAGGGCAAGAAAAATGAGAGTACTATACATCATGAAATATAATACGAAATTTATTTGAAAACGAGTGTGAGTTGAATAAATAAGCAAAATACTACAAAAGTGGGACACCTACTAACATTTTCTCTTCTCTTGGCCAACCGTTCAATCTCTCTCAAGTGAAGTTACCTTTTCCGTTGTATAAAGCCTACTACTACAGTTTTAAGGTTTTTCTTTCATTGTCGTTTATAGACGTTTCCAATTTATTTTTTATTGTACTGATAGTTTTTGCATTGCATTCACCGTAGTAATAAGTAAGCTTGCTTTTTTATTACTCAACATTTATTTTCCCAAACTTTCATAAAGTTATTCGAGCTTACTAATCCCTGTAGCTTTACAGCATTCTCTTCTGGTATTTGCCCACGCATTCCATTTGACAATTCATACTTGTCTAAAGCATGTCACCAAAGAAAAGAACTTGCCTAGATCGCAAAATCACTGCCGCCAGGTGCGCCATGCGAATAAGAGATAAGGAATCGTTTTTCGAACGCCTCTGGGAATGCTTCAATCAGAGCCACTGAGTTCGAAGATCAGCGTAGCCATCGGCTTTCCAGAAGGGTATACCTAAACGCTTCTGCACGCTAGGCTGAAAATGATGATCAAAGGACTCAACAGCTGAGGAGAAACACCTCTTCAACAGTTGCTGTGCGTGAGGTGGAAAGATTGAGAACGCAAGAACAACACTTTTCAGTGCTACCCCCATTCAAATTGCTAATCCCTCATTTGGTGATGCGCCTCAGTTGTCCCCAATTTTTGTTACTAATATTGATTTTCGGGTGGGCTGTCTTTAAACTTAAACTGTTCCAATTGAACGATAAAAATTCCCAGTAATGAAAGACCCGATCGAAAACAGGTTATGCTGCTAGTACGTTGAATACGACGGGAGAGTGCACCATATATATATATATATATATATATATATATATATATATATATATATAATTATTTATTCGAAAATTATAACATAAATATGTTATAAAAACACTACAAAAATAGCCATTTTGTTTCAATACCCATCTCTTAAATGAAAGAAATGAACTAACCGTTAACTGTAAACACAGCTATAAATTTAACTTACTATAGGGGTTGTAATACTTTCAACGATAAAGATATGTTACTGTAAGTTTAGTAGGCTATTACTTTTATTACCTGATTGTCCTCCTGTTGATGTGGGTGTGTGTTGGTGTACGTGTATAATGTTGTTCGTGTCTGCATGTGTGTGTATGTGATTTTTTCTGATATATATATATATATATATATATATATATATATGCACGAAGTTTTTTATAAAAAGAAAGAAGGTAAAAGGAGAAGAAAGGAATGAAAAGAAGGAAGAAGGAAAGAAAGAAAAAAGGAGGAGAAAAATAGAGGAGGGAAAATATATATATATATATCTGTATGTGTAAGTATGTATATATTTCTATTTTCGTGTACTTCTGTATGTATGTATATGTTTATGTGTATGTATGTGGGAGTATATATATATATATATATATATATATATATATATATATATATATATATATATATATATATATATACATACATATACATATTTTAAAATTGGTCATTTTTAATTTCAAATTTTATCGTATAATTAAATATTTATTAGAATAAATTCTATTTTAGTCTAACTATATATATATATATATATATATATATATATATATATATAGTTTACGAAAAACTAGGTAATCCGTGTGAGTAGACCCAAGGAGGATAAAATCCAGAGAGCTCAATCTAATTCAGAGCTAATAATTTAAGTAAAAACAGACTGCCCGTCAAAAATGTGTAAATTTCTTTTCATTTTTCGTTTCAACCTTTGGAAGTAAAGTCTGATGATCCGCGGTCCTTTAAAAGGGATGTGGTGAAATAATTTATTATATGGAACCTTAAAGTGGTCTGTTTTATATATATATATATATATATATATATATATATATATATATATATATATATATATATATATTACCATTAATCATTCACACAAAAAGTAAATTATTAAAGTTAATGATATACAATGGTGAAATCACTTCGCAAACAAAACTTTTAAAAATTAAAGTTATGTTCCTTGTTTTTTTCATTATAAGCTGTATAAGGTCTTCCTTAAATAATCAAGTACTTTCGACTGTCAATTCAGTCATCTTTAGGCATGGAAATTATTTTGTTTTTGTTAAAATTCAAGTAGTATCCGAGACGAAAAAATATAATGCCAATCGAAATATGTTTTTTGAAATGTGATATTGTTAAGGAATACAAACTTTTGGAGGGTGCAGTCGCAACGCTAGGTTTGAATTTTTATTTTATTATGGCAATTTGAGAATTTTTTGTTGTAAGAGTTTGTCAGTCAATGCTGCATGAACTACATAGTTCAATAAATAGTGTAATAATGTCTCAGTTGTTATCCCAAAAAATTGCACATCGGATCAGTTCTTTTAAATCAAATATGTGGTGCAATTCAAGTTATATTACAATGAATCATTCATACAAAAAGTACATTAGTAAAGTTAATGATATAAAATGGCGAAATCCATTCGCTAACAAAATTTTAAAGGTGCATTAATCTACACGATGAATGTTATGATCCTTATTTTTTTAAATTATAAGCTGTATAAGGTCTTTCTTAAATATGCAAGCAATTTCGACTTATATACAGGGTGACCCCAAAAAACGGGAAGTTTTTAACAATCCAATAAAACCAAGAGTGATGGAAAAAACATATTTAATTCGTAGTAATTGAAACCTTAAAACATGCCATTTAAGAAACAATGATGGAATTTTCATTTTTTTTTAAATTACGTCCTGTAGATGGCGTCCTCCTGTACGAATGCATTCTTGAAATCTGCTGTTGAGATTCCTCATTGACTGCTGCAACATCTCAGCTGGGATACTGTGAATTTCATTCTCGTTACTAAAATGGCGAAATGTTTACTTGCTCAAGGCCATTGTCTCGCAGTGTTGCCACTTGCTCATGTCTGGCAATACGCACTTCAAAAATTCCTGTTTTTTGGGGTCACCCCACATATATATATATATATATATATATATATATATATATATTGATATATATATATATATATATATATTGATATATATATATATATATATATATATATATATATATATATATATATATATATTGATATATATATATATATTGATATATATATATATATATATTGATATATATATATATATATTGATATATATATATATATTGATATATATATATTGATATATATATATATTGATATATATATATATATATTGATATATATATATATATATTGATATATATATATTGATATATATATATATATTGATATATATATATATTGATATATATATATATTAATATATATATATATATATATATCAATATATATATATATATATATATCTTGATATATATATGTATATATATATATATATATATATATATATATATAGGGAGGTTTAGGTATATACATCGCTTATGGCCATCTACGATCATTACTTGGCGCTACGAGAAATCCACTTACCATCTCTTAAAATTTTGGCTAAAAACGGAGGAAAAATTGGTGTAACTGAACCAGGCATAAAACAAACAAATAGAGCAACAAAGACCAAATCAAATATTTTATAGCCTACTCATGTGCCGCAGTCGTAGTAACACTAGTGAAACCATCCAGATCCAAGCTGGATTTGAATTCAGAGTTTTCCTTCTCCTAGACTGGTTGCCACTCAAGGTAAGAGAGCCCAGCGTGCGGTATTTTTTAACCGTTAACTGGGTGATAGATTCATGCCAATTGCGAGGGCATCAGCGCGACATGAAAGAAATGGATTCTACCGGAATTTTCTCTTTCAGCGTTGATAGCCGCTGCACTAGTCACACATTTGATTCAAATTGTCTTAACGTTACACTAGGAAACAAAAAGTTGGATACGGCCGTTAGTTACTGTACATAATTGTATTGACATCTGCTCTGTGAGACTGCACCTTAAATATTTGCAAATCTTAGCTTAAATTGGCACGGTAAGATAAAAGCGGGTACTTTGATAAACTTCAGTTTCTCTACTGTAATAACTGCCGTTTCGATATTAGTAACTGATAGAAATTATTAGGATGATTTAAGATAATTATAATTAAGTAATTCATCGAGTCTACAAGAAACCTCAACAGAATGCTGAAAGCACTGGACGGCCGTTTCGTCCAAAATTTGGGACTCATCAGCAGTGCGCATCCAATACCGAGAATTGAAAGCCTGACAGATACGTTATCAGGCAAACATCATACCAGCTGTACAAACGGACCTCGGTGACGAAGTAACGAATTAGACTAAATATAGCGCCGCTCGATGACATAATCCGTGGTGGAACTCATCCGAGTTTCTCCTTAGCCATAAGACTGTGCCCCCACGAGCTACGACTACTGTCACCAAGCCGCTCCATACAGAGCATTTAAAGCCGGTTCAAAGAAGGGTATACAAGTGATAGAAATTATTAGGAGGATTTGCGGTAATTATAATTAAGTAATTCATCGAATCTCGAAGAAACCTCAACAGAATGCAGAAAGCACTGGACGGCCGTTTCGTCCTATATTTGAGACTCATCAGCAGTGCGCATCTACTACCAAGAACTGAAACCCGGACAGATGCGTTATCAGGCAAACGTCATACCAGCTGTACAAACGGGCCTCGGTGACGAAGAGGTAACGAATTAAACTCGATATAGCGACGCTCAATCACATATTCCGTGGTGGAACTAATCCGAGTTTCTCCTTACCCATAGGACTGTGCTCCCACGAGCCACGACTACTATCACCAAGCCGCCTCATCCAGAGCATTTAAAGCCAGTTCAAGCAAGGATATACAAGTGATAGAAATTATTAGGAGGAATTGAGATAATTATAATTAAGTCATTCATCGATGAATGACTTAATTACTTAATTATAAATTACTCACGATGAATTACTTAATTATAAATGTTCGTTCTTATTTGTGTCAAATAAAAACGAACACACAATTCGAACCTTTATACATTTTATTCACCATTGCATCACAATAGATAGAGCATAACCAGTGGATTAATAGTTTGATAGGGAATATGTGAGAATGCCTGACAGCTATCTAGAAATCCCTTTCATTGTCTCTTGCCCTAGAGTTCTGATCATGCTTGCCATATAGGGAACGAGTTAGCTCCCTTGTAATGACGTCTGTATTAACAGTAACACTGGATACAAAAGTGTGGCTGGCACCCTATGAGAATCGAATTCGACACTTTTTTGTGGAGATTGCTTTGCTAACAACGGCATGAGACGCATAGGAATTATATTTATAATTTACAAAATTGGAAAATATCAACAAAATCATTAAGTACGTGGAGAATCTTTTTTAAAAATTTGTAAGGATAGCAATGTTCCGATTTGGCAAAACAGTGCGAGGTAAAAAGATAGAAGGAAATTGGAGATGAAGCCAGCGGAAATTAGTTCTGGGGAAAAAAATGGAGGATAAGGAAACAGAAGACAGATGGATATTATTTTAAAATGATGCCTCATCATTTATCCAAACAAATTACATATGCATATTCTTCTCCTCTTTGTTAAATCCAGTGCCATTATTTTCTAAAGTTTAGAAATAATCCGGTATTTTAACAACATCTCTACCGTTTTATAAAAAGAAATTATTTTGTCTTTGTTTTTATTATTTGTTTGTTTTATACTTAATCCCCCTACATTTTTCCTCGTTTTTTCCAAAATTTTAAAGTGACATGTTGTATGGATTTCTCGAGATTAGAATCCTAATCTTAATAGTCGTTTATAAGAGATGATAAATGCCTAAACAATACATTGTATATATATATATATATATATATATATATATATATATATATATATATATATATATATATATATATGTGTGTGTGTGTGTGTGTGTGTGTGTGTGTGTGTGTGTGTGTGTGTGTGTGTGTGTGTTGAAAATAGGAAGAACACGTTAAGTAAATGTTTTTATTTTTAAAAATCAGTGCTCCATACAGAAGTAGAGCTTAAATTATAATTATTTTTTTTAAAAACGTCACTTCCTATTTTCCATTTTTTTTGAGAAGAAAAAAAAATAAGAAGTGACGTTTTACCTCCGGGCTTGCCTACAAACAGGATCGTTCATAACCATTTTCGACCCTCACCCGTAGATGTGCAGTTAAAATGCACTGAAACCAAGTTCCATCTTTGTTGTGAGTAAAATGGTTTTGTCTATATGATAAAATTATAATAAATAAATAATATATATATATATATATATGCAGAAATATAGTCTTAAAGTGTGCTATATTTATGGGGTAAAGTGCTCAATATCAGAGATAGAGCGTGTGTAAATATAAAAGTGGACATGGAAGTCAGCACTTAGAGGCGACAGTCTGTTTCATGCTAGTGCAATCGTCAGGCGATTGCACTAGCATGAAACAGACTGTCGCCTCTAAGTGCTGACTTCCATGTCCACTTTTATATATATATATATATATATATATATATATATATATATATATATATATATATATATATATATATATATATATATATATATATTTGTGTTTGTTTAATGAAATCTGCAATTCCACTAAATATGACAGAATACAACGGTTACGGGTCCCATGATTAAAATCGACGCCTTCTTCAATTTGAAAGAAAATCGGAATTTATTGTTCTTCCAGCCAAAATAATATTGATATTTTCTGTTGTGTAAAAATAAGTCGTTAGGGGTGGCGGTGATCTCGTTAGAGAGAGAGAGAGAGAGAGGTGGGAGGGGGGAGAGAAAGTTGCAATAAAGCAGCCTGTTGAAAATGCAATATTGATTCATCAGCTATTTTTGTATGCATGCGTATAATTAGGCTTACGGCAACCCGTACTAATCACCGAAGTTAAGCAACGTTGAGCCTGATCAGTATCTAGATGGGTGACCGCTTGGGAATACCAGGTGCTGTAAGCTTGGATGTGCTGGTGTTGTAGGGGATAATGGCCCATGAATTGTTAATCGGAGAGCCAAGTTCCAGTTGAGTTCGATATATTCACTTACGCGCAAATACCCTTAGGAAAAAGATGAAACCACCTCTTCTCCCACCCAGCGAATTTCATGAATATATATATATATATATTTTGTATCGATGATCAAGTAGATCACTTTGACCTGTAGATTTCCAAGTCTCTGAGTTCCCAACCTGAACACCCAGCGGTGAAATCCACTAGCTCATAAGGTTAAATTTAGGCACACCCCGCGCATATGATTCCGCCGATAAAAATGTTATTTAGTCTGAGGAAGACCTTTCAGAGGACGAAACACGTCACATAGGATTTTTTTCATTTCGTCCTTCATAGTATAATAGAGTTTGTATCTCATATATATATACATATATAAATATATATACACATATATATATTTATACACACAAACACACACACACAAATATATATATATATATATATATATATATATATATATATATATATATATATATATATATATATATATATATAAAGGGTGTTCCAATAACTTGGACCTATTTTAAATGTGAATTAACTCTAAACGTCTAATGATTTTTTCCCTATCGTTTCAGATTTAACAACTTACGTCTTTGATAAAATTCAACGATTAACTATCAAACAACGTGTTAAAGTTTCACGAGTACAATTAGAAACATCGTTCGTAAATTCAGACAAACTGGGTCGGTGGCAGATGTGAAAGCACCATTTCGCGCTCGTTTACGCCGTCCAGCTGAAAACATTGCTGCAGTGCACGAGAATGTGGCCGAAAATCCAGACACCTCTATTCGTCACCGCGCGCAGGAATTGAACCTCTCCACAACAACGTTATATCGTTTCAAATTGCACTCTCGGTTAGTCGAATATGTTGACCAAAAAAAATCGCTAAGGGTTAATTAGTATGACTTGAATCACTAAACCATTTATCTCCAAAAAATAATTCTTGCAATCTATAAATATTTTCTGTTTTTAAATAGTCATCAAAGGGTCGATAAGCCGTAGAAAACGAATCAATCAATCAAAAAAGTATTTTGGGGCCACCTTTTTTTTATTACAATCACTGGTTGATATCATTATCCATGCTATTAATAATAGGCTTCTGGCAATCTCTTTGAAATTTTGAGAGATGGAAATGTATTACTAAATGTCTATTACAATGTTTAAGTAGATTTAATTTTCAGAAAATAAATCTTGAATGCTTGGATGTGTGGGTGGTGTAATGGAAAACGACTCTTAAATGTTAATTGGGGAGCCGAGTTCCAATCCCCTTTGCTTTGGTTACATTTACTTACGGGTAAATACCCTTGAGAAAGTTATGAATCCACCTCTTCTCCCACCAGCTACGGGTTAATAAGTAAGATTTTTATCACTAAAATCATTATTAAATAATTGAATGCAATATATTAAGATTTAGGCATTAAAAATATCCTATAGAGCTTGATATGCCGCTAAATAAAATAAAAATTCGTATAATCGTATTTGGGGCTGCCGAATAATTAGGTACAGAAGTAGAGGTTGCATACTTAAACGGGCGCAGATTGTTGAAGAATGTCAGTTTTCTTTAGTGAAATGAGGAATTCAGTTGACTTTGAAAATAGGATAGTGATTTGTCCTATGGTTGATTCTGAGTAGTTAACGTGTGACAGGTGGTCTGCGAAAACATCTCTTACTAGCTTTAATGCTGTCTTCGTGTTGCTGCTTCAGATTGTACAGGTTGTCATTTGGACGTGCCCGGATCTACATATATTCGTCTTTCTTCATCTCTGACGCCTGTTTCAGTAACATGGTGAATAATGTTATTGTTTAATAATCATACAGGAATTTCGGGGACCAAGTAAGCTAACTGAAGATTTTCCGAAGATCCAATCTACTTATAGTCAAATGCCTTTGACAAGTCGGCAAATATGACATATAGCCCTTTCTTTATAAATGATGACGTCTTATACTCTGCCTCTCACGATGCTCTCCCGATATTATGTTAAAGGAAAACTTACATTATTTATATTCCTACCAATATCCTCATTTTTATTGTTATCACAATTTTTCTACCGTCGTGTCCTCCGGCATTTAAAATATATATACCTACTGGAGAAGGTACGGTGGGCTAATGGGTAGTGGTTCGGATTGAGGAATCGGAAAGCCGAGTTCGAATTCCAGTCGGGTCCATTACATTTACTTACGTGCTAATACCCTTGGGAAAGGTATGAATCCTCTTCTCCCACACCTAGCAGAACATACTGGGTTCTATAGCCTTGGGTGGCAACCGAGCTAGAAGAAGTTCACGCTGAATTCAAAACCGGCCTCTTGCCCAAGAAACACCACTTCTACTACGACCCAGATGGGTGACAGGATCTATATATACTGTACTCTCCCGTCGTTTTCCGACGCATTAGGGTCAATCAGCTTAGTTCGAACCATAGCCAGACAACCGGCGCATATCATTTGATTATAGTGGTGAAGGTTTGGGCAGAACAAACCACAATTTTTGAAAGAACCGAGATATAAATAAAATAAAAAAATCGTATAATCGTGTGGGATACTGTGTCACAGTAGAACTGTGACACAGTATCCCACAATGCCTCCAAACGATCCTCTGAATGTTTAGAATTCAGAGTTGTCCTTTCTTCTAAATATCCTAAAGGCTATAGGACCCAGTCTGTCCTGCTATTTACCCATAGCTGGTGGAGAAGAGATGGATTCATACGTTTCCCAAGGGTATTAGCACGTAACTGAATGTAATAAATTCGACTGGAATACGTACTTGGCTTTCCGAGTCGCTATCCATATGTGCATCCATCTACCATTTATATATATAAATTTAAGTCTACCATTCGTTAATGCTTTGAATATTAATGCCACATTTGGTCTCCTGCATCTGCTACATATTCTGACTCTTTATAAAATACAAAGAAGAATCTGCAAAGTTATTAATCCTGACCTGGCATCTCGGCTTCAGTCACTTTTCCATCACCATAACGTAAGTTCCCTGCGCCTATTCTCTAAATACTTTCATGATATTTATTCTGATGAACTTTCCTTTTCACTCATAGATTTATGAATTTAAGCGCAGTACTATTTTGGCGGCAATGTGTCATCACTTCACAGATGAAATGGCTAGATGTTACCGTACGTTCTATGCTAACAGTTTCATCTCTCGCACTTTTCGCTTGCAGAACTCTCGTCTGGCTTCTTGCTTCCTAGTCAGCTTTGAATTAAAATGTCTAAATGCAATGTCAATCTTTATCTTGTCTTCTTAATTCTTGTTAGTTTATTGTTTGTTCACCTTAATAGCGTTTTCTTTTTCTCATATTCTCTAACACACAGTAATCCCCCCCCATTGCGTCTGAGTGGCTTTATCGCCTTGCTTGGGGGTGAAATGAATAAAAAAATGGTAATATCTGTCGAGGGGCGGATGAACTATTTTGTAGGATAAACGATCATCTTAGACAATGGAGTAAACTGGTCTCGATAGCTATGCAGACGGAAGAAAACTGCCAGGGGCGATTGTTCCGCCGACTGAATCAACATTCACGAGTCCGCAACCAAGGTGAGCCTTCAAGCTAGAAGACATCGGCTTGATCTGGAGAGGAATGGACTCTACCTGGTTTACTTGCATTGATGAGTAGATGTTTGGCAGAACCGGGATTAGGAGAGATATTAAAAAGACAAACATTGCTAAGAAATTAGGGTGATCCATGATCGCCCAGATTCGGAAAGGGATATGGTACATTTTTTCATCGGAATGGCCCCAATAAAGGCAGAAATGCCACTAAAACACAAGGGGTTACTGTGTGTGGAAGAATTAGGAATAGAAACATTAACGATGAGCAAAAAGAGAGAAGAGAAATCACATGGATTGTCCCACAAGCGAGAAGTACGAGAGAAGAAACTGTTAGCATAGAATTTACGACTACATCTAGCCGGATCAAGTGTAAATTGATGAGATCTTGACGCCAATCTAGTGCTGCACTCAAATTCAAAAGCTCTAGGTACCATAGCGAAGAGCTCATTCGAACAATTAAGAGAAAAGTATTTATAGAAAAGACATAGAGATGCAACTTTACGGCGGTAGAAAAGTGACTGAAGCCGAGCCGCCAGATCAGGACCAATAATATTGCAGAATTTTCTTTTGCTCTTATGAAGCTCGAGGTCAATATCAGGGGCATCGGGCCATATGTAGCAGCAATATTATAAACATGTACAAATGGTAGACTGATTGATATGTAAGATAGATTCTGAAGAAAAAAAAGTGTCTCGTCCGCCATAGTAAACCAACTTCCTTAACAACTGACCCAGCAATATATTCAATATAGTATTTCCACTTATTATATCAGCAGAGAACCTGAGCCCAAGAAGGCTCAGGTCACTTTACTGGAGGATAGCATCAGCCATGATGATGGAAGACAGCAAAGGGTCTCTTAGATAATTAATGGAGAGAAGTTTAGTTTGGATGCGTTCAAATTAACGAGCCATATTTTGCACCAGTTAACTACGGACTTGACGTCTTTTTGGACATTGGCTGCCATTTCGAGTTTATCAGACTGATAAGCCTTACTATTGAAGCAGGTGTAAATTGTTGTGTTATCAGCGTAGATACCAAGTTGAGAGATAATGTCATCAAGAACGTCACTAATGAAAATTAAAAATAGAGTAGGACCAAGGATGGAGCCCTGGGGGACACCTGCGTTCGTACTAAAGTGGCCCTTCAGGATAGCTCTCATTTCACGATTTGAAAGGAAAGAGTGGATCAGTTCAAAAAAGTGTCTGGGGACACCGTAACTTTTCAGCTTGTGGAAAAGACCTGAATGCCAGAGCCAATGCAACATCCCGGGCTTCACCGTTTTTTTATCGAGAGTATGATAAACTCTTTCCGCAAATATCGTCAGTACATCGGCAATTGACCCGGAGAAACGAAAGCCATATTACTTATCTGAGAAAAGGAACTGCGATGAGAGATGATGAACGAATTCTGCATTGATTAGGATCTCTATGAGTTGTCAAAAAGTCGTAGAAGGCTAAAAGGCCAATACAGTGTAACCCGGATATAAGAGAAAACCGGATATAAGAGAGATTTTCTCTGGTCCCAAATTAGAGCCTGTGTTAATGTATATATAATAGACCAAACCCGGGTATAAGAGAAACCCGGATATAAGAGACTTATTCTCCGGTCCCAACAACTCTCTTATATCTGGGTTACACTATAGTTAGAAGGGTCGGACGGCTCACCAGAGTTCTAAAAAAAAACTGGAACAACGGATGATGACTTCCTGCAGGTAGGAAAGCAGGAGACAGCGACGCATTTATTTTAGTAAAAACAGGAACTAGTTCAGGAGTATTTACTTGTACTTGTATCGGTTTTCACTCTGGTCGGGTTGAACTGGCTTCCTCCCGAGCAAGTACAACATCACGGACCATCGCTGCCCACGCCCACCGATCCTGAGCCAGGTCACACGAAATGGCGAGTACAATTCATAATGACTATTATAGGGATACCATCGTTTCCATTTGCTTTGTGGGGATCTAGATTAGAGATGATAGCAGAAACAATGATAGGAGTTACATGCTCTACACAGACTCAGTTCTAGGAGGGAAGTTAGGCAGGGATATTCCGAATGAGTCAAGCGTAGAATTTGAGGTGAATTTACGGGCAAAGCATTCAGTAGAGGATGATAATACCTCATCGTGATTGAAGAGGCGAGGAATAGAGACCTTACATTTACTTAATGCACTATTATTGAGCCACCACTAATCGCGAGACACAAGGTTGTTAGAGGTTATGCGGTGCCTCATTCTCTCGGCAAACAAGAATTTTGATCCTTCGAGGACACACTAACATTTACTGCGAGCGGCAACGAATAGGCGCCTGTTGTGACGAAAGCCATCACGCTGGTATAGCCGAAAACATTAGTTCCTGTGCGCTATAGCGGCCGAACATGCTGGTATGTACCATGAAGAGAATTGGGGTTTCACCTGGTATTTTTGAGAAAAAATGAAAGCGCCCAAGCCGGCTTTAACCCAAGAAGAAAAAAAGAAGATAATCATATTATAGAAGAAGAAGAAGAAGAAGAAGAAGAAGAAGAAGAAGAAGAAGAAGAAGAAGAAGAAGAAGAAGAAGAACAGCAACAACAACAACAACAAGAAAAATGAGTAGGTGTAGTTGTATAACCGTGGCCGCTGACGAGAGTAGGATTTAAGAACGTTTAACTGTGAAATGAGTTTTTGGACCAGAACAGCGAGGTACGCTCTTTACGAGGTCTCAACTGCTTTAGCTATTTTCCCGACCAGTTATGACAAAATATCTGGAATATGGGAATCAGACATACGTGAAACCTGTGATCAAGGGTTTTTGGAATGCCGCTACCTAATCTTCATTTTCCAGCCTTGACAGAATTCAAAAATATTTACGCGGCCTTGTGGATGATGAATTATTTGCAATCATCGGCAGCCTATCGCTATTTCCATGGCAAATTTTAAGACAAGATATCTTCCTTAGTTCCACCAGTTCATACTTTTACAGTTTATACCCACCATGCCACGTCCACAGGGTCGAATCATCCTCATTCCCTTCGTATTCCATTCGTAAGAATAAAGTTACGTAGAACCGCGGCTTTGTGAAAAACTCACCCAAGAGGATGCTTTCACAATCGCTACAATTTGACCTCTTCACGTCTAGGGTCAACCGTTATCTATCTTATATAACGTCGTAATGTTTACTTATTCCTCTTACAGTCATGCTTAAACCTCTTTCAGTAATGCACTACCTGCGTGGCTCTTAGGCCTTGTATTAGATGAACAGTTTCATATAAAATAATTTTAAAAAACGAGACCGTAAGCTGCTGACAAAGATAGTAGCCAGCTAACGAATGACATCGTCAATAAGCTTTTAGCATTTCGCTAACTTTTCCAGTCAGCAAGGGTCGCCATTTTTTTGTTTCAATAATCCAATGACTGAAACAATATCATAGGTCATAATAATGACATTCGATTGGATCAGAGAAACATATTTTCCTTATCACAGTTAATACTCAGGTCAAATAACTTACACACTGGATTTATAACTAAATGCTCAGTTTCTTATACCTAACTTTGATGGCATTTTAATACAGGAGACCTGTTCTTGACAAAATATTGGAACCATCTTTTTATCGACTCTAGAACCTTTTCACAAACGAAAACGTCCTCTACTCAATAGTAAATATTTTATTTAAAGCATAGCTGAGCCGGTAAACAATGAATTAAAATTTAAATGTCCAAAAAAGCATTTTTGAGCAAATAAAATAACACAAACATTTTGTTTGCTCGCTTGCTAAGCCGACAGCATAGACTTTTGCGAAAGATTTTTATTTTTATTTCAGACATTTTTTGTTTCCCTCTTTATCAAAGTGATCCATCTTGACGGCAACATTGAAAATCGCGTCCCAGTTCAGTGCTGGTGCCGCTCAACCAACCAGTCTATACAATATAAAGGATAAAATATACGACATGTCTTTTTATAGCCGTCGACCCCAAAATATACCATTATTGATATGTGCGATATGGTACTGATCTTCACTCGAAATAAAAAATTGAGTAGATTGGCATCGTATCACCAAGACAAAAAATTCACGCTATCAACGGCTTTAGCGAGACAGTCGAGTTCCTGTATGGAGGAGACAGCTATGTGTTTTGTTCACGCTGATGGTGGCTCCGTAATAATTTGGCGGTCGTTCTATTTGGGTTCGAAAGGACCGTTACTGGAATTGCAGTCCATCTTGTTGCAAATCACTCCCAACCCGTTATACTCACCATGTTTACTGATGGTAATAACTCAACTGCTCCCAGAGGCTCCTGTTTAATTCCAGATTCTCTAATGTCTTCCGCGTTCATCAGATTGAAACCCTACTGAGCAAGCATTGGGCATGTTAATGACACTATTATCTTCCTTGCGGTCACGCGTCCTGGATATGACGATAAACTACATCCGGTAGCATGGCCTCTGATCTGCAGGTTTTGGAAGCGGCAAAAATATCTCTTAATTGCGGTTGTTCCCAGGCCTACTGTGACCCGAAGTGCTAGCGCCTGTTAGGGTTCCAGCTATGACGAAGTACTTAACCCCAAAACTGGGCTCAAAATACTATGAAAGTATAAAAATACTTTCTTATAGTAGACATTTCCAGAAATAGATTTTAATAGTAAAAAAATATTACTAAAGCTCCCAAAGAAATTAAATTTCGGCATTAAATGACTTATAAGAAGTTTTTATGCCATTAACTAAACCAAAGCCAAACCTTGACTCCTGTGATGTCATTAGTCTGGTTTGTTTTGTTTTACGACATATCAACCTCAGTGGGTTATTTAATGCCGACAAGATTGTTATTGCTGGTAATATATTTTCTTCAACAATGTATTGCTGGTAAAAAACTTTTTCAAAAATGTATATGCTATTAATATATAGCTGGTAATAATTTTTTCTTCAAAAATTCATTGCTGGTAAAAATCTTTTTTATGAAAATGTATTGCTGGTATTAAAACCTATTTTTACACGTTTTAATCCCAGTTTGAGGTGGGTGTTAACTATTTGCCTATAGCTGGGACCCTAACAGATGCTACCACCCCGGGTCAGGGTGGATCTGGGAATACCAGTAATTAAGAGGTGATTCGACGCTCCTCAAAATCTCTTCATCAGAAGCCTTGCTGTTGGACATACCTAGGACGCCATTATTCTGGTGAAAATAGTTGAGTTTTAGGTAGATGTTTATACGTTTTTGGTACATCCGTTTAGAATGTATGTTCTCATGAGGTGAGCTTTCTTCATCCTTTAAGCATATACTTTTTTTTTTGTTTTTTTATGCTGAATAAGTGTTTCAACAGAGGACGGATCATACGAAATCCGAACGCGCATTGGGATAGTCAAAGATGCATTCCAAAAGATAAACAAAGTATTAAGAAACAGAAAAAAAGGTTATTAAAAACAAAGAGTACTGAACTGTTACGTGATCTATGTCCTCCTATATGGCAGTGAATGCTGGACAATAGCTTCAAAGATGAAGAAGAGGCTTGAAGTAACAGAAATTTGAATCTACAGTAAGATGCTGAGGATAACATGGACCGAATATGAGAGCAACGACGAAGTTTTGGAAAAAAATCCAAACAAAATGTAAACTTATACTTAACACCAGGAAGCGACAATTGATATTTCTAGGGCACATAATGAGAAAAGGGGGCTTGTAAAATCTGATACTCACAGGACAGAATGAAGGCAAGAGTGATAAAATAAATCAATGCATAGCATATTTAGTGAGATTGAGTAAATGAATGGTGGAACAAGAATTAGGAGCAATAACAAAAAAAAAACAGATTTTATTAGGAGCTACGAAGGACAGGAAATTGTGGAGAGCCGTGATCGCCTATATCCTGAAAGGACACGGCACATAGAAAAGAGGAAGAATTTGGTCTTGGCAAACACTGAGCGAACATACAAAAATATGCCGAATCATTTACATTATTCACATTATGATTAATATCTTCATCTTTGTTGTTATTATCACATTGTTTCGGACTTTGTGCACTTCAGCCTATATCTAAGGTTGATCTATCCGGCTAACCTTCAGTGAATTTCCAACTAAACACTTTATTAAATTTACGCAAGACATTTTTATCGTTTCGCTGTCCGTGTCTAGGGATATTTCGTATTGTTCTTTTTCTTTTAATACCGCTCAGTTATTGTTGGTCCTGTTTACACTAAGCTGTACCACCAGGCCCAAGAATTGAACTCACATACATTGGTTTGGTGATACAAGTATTATGGCTTTCGGCTACATCATGTTGAAACTCTACTTCTCGTACGATCACCGAAGTTAAGCAACGTCAGTACATAACAGGAGTGACCGCTTGGAAATACCAGGTGATGTAAGCTTTGTTGTGTGTGTGGTGTAATGTGTATTGGTTCGAAATTGTCAAACGGAAAGCCGAGTTTCAATTCCTGTTGAGTTCGTTATATCCATTTACGTAAAAAAATACCCTTGGGAAAGGCATGGATCCACCTCTTCATAACCCACCAAGATAGATAGATAGATAGATAGATAGCATGCCGTGCATTTTGCACCGGAGATATTGAGGTTATCATGCCCCTCCTCTCAGAGGTGGATTTGTTTTTTAAGTTAAATTCTTCATAGCCTTTGCTTAAAAGGGGTTTAACTTTAGAATTTTCCTTCTCCTATACCGATTACCATCCTAGGCTATATGACACAGTCAATGCTTCTATTTTACTCATAGCTGGGGGAGATGTGATCGATTCATACCTTTCCCACGTAAGTGAATGTGATGAACTCGACTGGAATTCGAACAGCTCTCTGATTCCTCAATCCGAGCCGCTAACCATTCCTCCACCGTGCCACTAATTGTTATCCCGACCAGAAAAGAAATTCTTACAATATAAAAATTATATTCTGGCTTTAAATTTTTTTCATAACGAAGGGTTGATAAGCCGTAAAAAATGAATCAATCCACCAATCCAATATTGCACATCCATTGGCTGCAGCATCTCAGATTATAATAATTCAGAAAATCCTCCGAAATAATCGGTAATGTCCGACGACGAATACATATGTTGTTTGTCTAAAAGAATCAAAATAGAAGAAGACGAAACTTACAAGCTAAAAATATTTTCTGGCTTTAAATAACTTACAAAAGGGTTGATAAGCCGTAGAAAATGAATGAATGAATCAAAACAATAATTGTGATACTGCGTATTTGGTAGAATTAAAAGGTATTGTGTATTATGAAGTTCTTCAGACCAACCAATCAGAACATTTGAACCTATTAAAGGCAGTGATCGATGAAAAGGATGTCGTCTTCCATCAGGAGAACGCCCGACTTCATGTCTTTTTGCAGACCCGACAAAAATTGGTACAGCCTTTGCTGAGATGTACCGCCCCACTCACTGCACTCACCTGAACTTGCACTTCCAGATTACCACTTCTTTCGACCCCTACAAAATTATCTTAATGGAAAGAATTTCAATTCTGTGAAAGCCCATAAATAACTACTGCCAGAAACTGCTTAAAAATATAGAAAAAGTTTGGTCGACGTGGTGATCTCAGAAGGAGGAGTCACAAAATATTAAATGTAAGTGTTCTGAATTTTTAATTTTTAATTAATATTTTTATTCCAACTGGATAAAAAATGTTCAAAGTGGTTTAATAAAGGTTTTTCTCCTAATTAATATACGGTTTAATTAAGATTTGTTAATTATCTGGAAAAAAGTGACATGTTTTTTTTTAATATTATTCTAGGGGTTCGTTTACTTTTGCGTAGCACTAGAAATAATGAAAACTATATAGACCAGTTCATCACCCTGAAAGATGACAATTTCTAGGTGATTGGAATCATTAAGATGCCGAAAACAAAACGGTGGATACGTATTACGAGCTCTTTCCGCAAAACTAGAATTCAGACAGTTGAACCGATTATAGGTAGTGATCGATGCGTTCGGAAATGGCCAATTGAGAGGGTGTCCATCAGAAATTCGTACAGCTTAGTTGGTATGCCCGACTACACGCACCTGACCTGGCATCGATTACCATTTATTTCAGTCCCTCCAGCCAGTCATTCAGTTATGCGCCATGCGTGATACACGCTTAGACGATCATGTATCTTTCGATATATGACTGACGAGGCAGATTTTTTTCCCGCAGTAGGTTGCCATTTCTTTCTGCGGTAGACTAGTTGCCATCCAAGGCTACAGATCCCCGTCTGACCTGCTATCTACCCATAGCTGATAAGGAAGAAGAGGATTAATATCTTTCCCGAGCTTATTAGCGCCATGCCTGATACATGCTTAAGCGATCATGTATCTTTCAATACATGACTGACGAGGCAGATTTTTTTATCTGTCATTTCTTTCTGCGGTAGACCAGTTGCCATCCAAGGCCAGTCTAGGAGAGAAGAAGAAGATCCATACCTTTCCCAAGGGTATTACAACGTTGAATGTAATGGATTCGACTGGAATTCGAACTCGGCCCTCCGATTCCTAAATTCGAGCCGCTATCCATTACTCCACTGTGCCTAGACAATTCTGTTAATGGTAAGAACATCAATTATCACGAAGCCCTTTAAGAGAACATTTAGACCAGTTCATCACCCAGAAATAGTTCTAAAAGATGACGAAATGACGTAGAACAAAATGGCACATGTCAATATATCTATTGGAAGCGCAGTGGAGTAATGGATTGCGGCTAGGATTGAGGAATCAGAGAGGCGAGTTCGAATTCCAGTCGAATTCATTACATTCCCTTTCATGCTAATACCCTTGGGAAAAGTATGAATCCGTCTCTTCTTTCACTTGTTATGGATAAATAGCCTTCGGTGGTAAGAAAACGCTGAATTCAAACCAGCCTTGAAAATCCGGAGAGAGGGACATGAAGGCAGTATTATCTGGTATTCTCTACGTCACACACATGTGTGCCGGCCTGCTATTCTCTCCCCAGATATGACACACATGTTTATCCTGGGAGTGTAGGAGTCGAAACACGCTCAGCGCAAACCATTGCAACCACAACAACCTGCGCTAGCCACCTAGCCGTACTAAGATGGGTCACCATTGATTCTCGATGGACTCCTATTAAATAAAAAATATTCTTTGAAACGAACTCTACTCCAACCCAATATTTAAATGAACTGATTATCTTTGGGTGTTTTCTAACCTCCACCTTTTACAATTTTAGGGAAACTTTGTAAAAATCTACTTAGAATTACTGTTCGCATGCTAATCTCTCAGGAATTTGATAGTTAACCTTTAACTGCTATAACTTTATGCAAGTGTGGTATTAGCTTCTTAAATAATCACTTAATCTGCGATCGTAAACGAAGGTTCGCATACTAGACTCATGCAAAAGATCCCACTGTTATATTCTTGTACCTGACGAAGTAATCATTAGTCCTGGGAATGACGATGAACTACATACGGCAGCGAGGACTCTGATCGGGAGACTCAAGGTTTTGAGGAGCGTCGAACCAATTCTTAATTGCTGTTGTTCCCAGGTCCACTATGAACCGGGGTGGTAAACACCTGTTAAGGTACTAGCTATGGGCAAATAGTTACCACTCCCCAAACAAAACAAAATGAAAATATAAAAATAGATTTTTATAGTAAAAATACCAGAAGTCCACATTTTATATTAAAAATGACGAACGATACATTTTTAAAGCAAAATTACCTGCAATGCATTTTATCTGTAGTTGAAGGAATGCATATATTTAGTTGAAGGCATAAAATTGTGTTCAGATTATTTAGATTTCGGCATTAAATAACCCATACAGGTGTTGATATGCCACTAAACAAAACGAAACCAACGTAATCGTTACTGATTTTATTTCATTTTTTTTATCTTTTAGTATTCTTTTATTACATACTAGCAGCATGGCCCGGCGTTGCCCATGCTTGATTCAAAAATCGTACGACTCATACAGCAATCGCTATTACTTGACTTAAAATATTTTTGCCCTTCCTTGCACTTAAAGGAGTGCCCTTTGCCGTGCTGATGCTGCTACATGCCTTACTTCTTGCCTATCTCACACTGCAAATCTTTTCTAAGCTCTATACTAAACATTAAATCTGTTACGAAAAAAGAACTAAACAAAATGAACACAAAACGATAAGCTTTAAAAAAAAACTCGTAACTGGAAAAACCAAATGAAAAAGAATGTTAACAACAAATACTTTTTCACGTCCAACCCAGTTCTGCGGAATCAGTATCAACGTTGAGTTTAAGCAAGCGAATGAGCCAATTGGAGTAAAGTGCCATGCAGATTTAAATTTTTCCCACTTGTGACGAATGCAGCTATCGATTTGTTTTGCGTGCTAGCATTCTAGTTAACATTCGTGTCAGTCAGCTGTTGGCTCTCACGCTGGCCAATAGAATCTTCCTGACTATTCGTGGCAACCAACTATAGGCTCTCACTCTGGCCAGTAGAAAATGGCCGCAAACTACATGAAAACTGCCGTAGAAGCATGAAAAAATCAATTATTACCACTATCGATGGGAGTTGGGAAAAGTCGGTCTTGCCCTTTTCACTAACTTGGAGCATGTGCATGTAAATTTTGGTGCAAATCCTTCGAAAATTGCGGCCGTGCATTCGTTACACACACACACACACACATCCAGCCTTTTATAGATAGAGATCTATTGCTAGCAATGGTATCTATTAGATTCTCCATCGAATCTAGTTTAAAACAAGGTCAATTTAAAGTAGAGCCCATATATGTACGTATGGGAAAAGAGAAATCAGTCGAGTTTCCTTTACTTTATTTTTTGAACGCCATAGTGAATACTCTAACACTAGCTCATTTAGTGCAATAGCGGATGAACAACGCGTCAAGAACTAGATATTATATTTTCTGGGAGTGATAAGAAGAAATCGCTGTGCTGACGGCACCGAAATGGTCCAATTATGCAAGTGCGGAGCGAGTAGGCAAGCTGGTTTTTATAGCTAAACACAGTAAACCTGAAACTAATTGCGTGCACAATTACGAGAACCGTTTATGTTAATATCTATATTATGGAAAAAATATGATTCTCTATCTAACACACACACGTGGTATTTAGTAAAATTATTGGCGAAGCATAAAAAAGTGGCTGAATGAGTGCGTTAACAAGTCACTCTTCGATGATCATATTAATACCCATGTATGAATCTGAGCGAATGGGCGTTCGGTATAATGGTTGTCGGCTTCATAAAAGGAGTCGCTGAGCCGAGTTCATATTTCAGGCTAAACTGGAGAGTTCACTTTTTGCAGAAACGCTCAGTGGGAGCAACAAAGAAAAGCATAAAACGATCTAGATTAAATAGCACGGTAGACTAGATTCTCTAGCCTTGATTGGCAACCAATCCAAGAAAAGGAAAGCTCTGCCTTACAAACCGTGGAAAAAAACAAGCAGAAACCACTCGACTTTCTTTTTTCACAAGAATGTATAGCAATTCAGTGATAATTAACAAAGGGATGCTGTGGAGAGTCATGACCTCTTGCGTCCTGAAGAGACATGGTATTTAGAAAAGTTTTTTTTTTCTGTTATTTTATTTAGAAAATGAGCACTCTTGAAAGATTGTATGAAGCAAACTGTTTCGTGGCATTGCGGACAGGATTTTTATGAAGAGAAAACGGATTAACGCAGTTATTTTTTTATCTCCTCTGCGATGTTTATCACAGTCGGGTGTTACATAGCATAAGTAAGGTTTTGAAAATACGAACAATAAAACTATATAGTTTAATATATACACCGATTAACCCAACACAAAAGCAAACAGAATGAACATCACACAAAAATATGGCACGGGTTGAATTAATATTTCATAATAAAACAATAAAGATTGTTTCCTTTTATCTCAAGAACTGAAGAAAGTTTTTGAAGTTTCTGAGTTGTTCAGACAGGGAGAGAATTAGGAGCGTTGATATCTTCGACTGCAACAAAATAAAAACGACTAAATTACAACATGAAGGAGCGGGGGGATAAAAACACTTTAACGATTTCATTTCAATGTCAGTTTTTCTTTTAGAATGCTTTTATCAAATATCACTGAAATAGAGTTATATTGATTCATTTTATTTTATTTCCTGAAAAGCGCTATTTTTTCCCAATGCTTTACAATCACTAGACAAAATCAAAAGAGGTTCAAAAGGGAAATTGATACTAAAGAATGAATCATAATGCCGACAGGAACATTAAAGCAACGATGACCGTTAGTATAATGAGGAGAAGAATGACACGCTGAATATTTGGCTTTGATTATTGACGAGGCTTATTTTGAATTGTGCGTTCTGAACTCAAGGAAAGATGACGCGTTTTGATGAAGCTCCAAAAAATTAACGGATTTTAAGTTTAACTGAAAAATATAAATATTACTAAAATATAAAAATTGAATACAATTTGCAATTATTATTTCTTTTATTTATTATATATATTATATTTTATTATTATTATTGTTATGGGTGTCTTTAGTTCTGATTATATCCATAATGATTTTGGAAGTGTTTGGGATTATTTGGATGCTGTTTAGATGAGATAGGTTGTCCCGGATAGAGGACGTTACGAAGTTGGTTGGTAGTATTATGTATATGTTCTTGTATAATTTATTACTATGGATTATGTTGTTATTTTTGTTGCATTTGCATATTTTGTATGCCTTTCTTCTTGTGTTGTGGATGAAGTGATATGGATATTGTTGGTTTTTTAATGTGTTTTCTATGTACGTTTCTTCTTTGGGTAAATATTAGGGGTTACAAATTCTTAATGCTCTTAAATGGAAACCTATAATTACACCAGATTTTATTTTAGAGGAATGGTTTGAATAGAAGTTGAACAAGTTGTTTTTGTTGGTAGCTTTTCTATAAACGTGAAAATTAAGTTCGTTATTGTTTTTGTGTAACATGATATCTAGGAAGGGAAGAGTGTAGTTGTTTTCAGTTTCAAAGGTGAAATCTATTGTAGGTTCAACGTTGTTCAGTTGGTTGACAAGATCTACTAAATTAGTATTTTGTGGATAAATATATATAAAATTGTTATGATCCAGGTTAGGACCAAGGAAGAACAACACGAACACAAGAGTAGAAATAACGAAGATATATTACACGCAATAATAATACAAGATGTGGAAGATGTTAGTATGACTGTCAGTCTGGTTTGGAGTGAACTACTATCGGCTCGACTCGATTCGTCTCTCTCTCTCTCTCTCTCTCTCTCTCACTCTCTCTCTCTCTCTCTCTCTCTCTCTCTCTCTAGAGAGAGAGAGAGAGAGAGAGAGAGGCGTAGTATACATAGTGTTAGGAAGAGTTCATTCTGTAGTTATAGGTAAGGACCCATAACAAAAATAAATTACCAAACTGTTCCTCAGATTATTATTATTGTTTGAGGTTATATATGTATTGTTCATTTCCACAGTTACCAGGTTTCTTCATTATTAGTATTTATTTGTTTAAAATAAGCTTAAGACCAGCTATAGTTTTGTTAATAAAATCGATAAATCTGTATCATAACATAACATATGTATATTTCCACCAAAGACAACGTTAATTGTTTACAAAAATTAAATGCAACTGACGAAAAGTTATGGTTTGTTTCTTATTATTATCATAATACTGTATACGAGCTAACATACATTCCTGTAACGATGTCAAATTTTATTTTGGCTCCACTGAAAATACTTGGAAATTCCGTTTCTACCATCATCGAATGACTTTAGCAATATCAAATATAAAAACAGCACTGCCATCTTTAAATATTTCTGGCAATTAAAGAATGCTGCTAATACACCTATTATCAACTGGGATATTGTAGCAAGAGCCAAATCTTACAATAGGAAACGCAATAGGTTTAATTTGTTTTGTTGAAAAATTAGTTTTCTTAATACACTTAACTCACCTGATTTTATTAAACAAGAGAAATGAATTGATACTTACACGTATTCATAAAAATATATGTCTGATTAAATACGTCGATTTAGATTAATTTTTAATGTAAATTATGAGTTCTTTATTGTTTTTTAAAGAACTAGTAATTTGCCATTATACTTAATGAAAAAATAATATTCACTACTTAAAATAACATTTTATTTATTACATATATATACAGATCTCGTTTATTTTAAATGTCAAATATATTTTTTAAATTAAAAAAACTGTAATCTCAGTATAATGTATAACTGCGCTAACATTGCGAAAACCAAATATATTTATTAAAATTAAAATTACATAACGAGCAGTCTATACTCAGTACCTGAAGATTACGTTGTGCACGAAACTCTGAGTCGGGCTATCGATAAGGGATATATATATATATATATATATATATATATATATATATATATGTATTATGAAAAAGTTTTTTTCACTTAACTTATGTTTACTTCGGAGTTACGTTGGTATATTACTAAGTAAGTAAATATGAATTAGTTGAAAAAATATTTTCACATTAATTCTTTTGACGTTCTATCTTCATCCTCGATATTGAGAACACTACCACAAAACATTCTTGCATGAAATGCCTCCTTTTCAACAAACCACTGAAAAAACAGAAACTTTCGCTTCAAAAACAGTATTTCATATTAACACTATATATATATATATATATATATATATATATATATACATACATATATATATTAAAGAGAAGACAGAAACCGCAAACGTTTTTGTTTATAATGTGAATTTTTTAAATATATATTATACTTTATTTTACATATTTTTCTACACGTGTTTCGGATCTTGCGATCTTCATCAGGCGAAGAGTGATTATTTCTACATATTATTTGACGGAAGTATTTTTCCTTATGTTTTCTTATTTTTAACCTGTCTTTTGTGTGTAGTAGTATTCCAAATTTTCTTGGACTTGTGGATAAAATATTCTTCTGATTAAGGGGTAATAAAAAAAATTAGGATTAGTCAGAGAAAGGGCGATGGAAGAGGGTCTTTGTTCTCATCTTTTTATGACCTCTGTACTTTTTTAAACCTATCGCCATTTCTGTTTATTGTGCGTGTGTTCTTGCTAGTATGTGTATAGATATTCCTTCTCGATACATATATATTGTTTTATTATAAGGAAATAGTATATATATATATATATATATATATATAGAGAGAGAGAGAGATATATATATATATATATATATATATATATATATATATATATATATATATAGATATACACTTCGTATGATGTGTAAGGTTCATGTGTGTGTTTGTGGTACGTCTAGTGTGTTTTGATTTTGCCAGTATGTTTGTATTCATTCGTTCTCCATAGATATTTTATGGTGTGTTTGCGTTTGTGTGTTTGGTCTGATTATTATGTGTGTATGGTGTGTGTTTATGTGTTTAATTTGTTTAGAGCTGGTTTAAATTTGTTGATGAAGTTTGTTTTGTTTAGTTTGTTTTTTTTGTATTTATAGGTAAGAATTTTTGTCTGGCATAATTTTAAATTTACCTTCATTACATTTGTAGATGTGTTGTGATACAAAGAGTTTCCTGTTTCTTGTAATTTAATGTTGCTTTTGTGAAGGAGAAAATATATAGGACAAACGAAGTTGAAAATGCACCTGGATTCTTTTAAAATATTTATCTAGAATAACTCTACCAGTTTCACAGTTTTATGATTTTCAGAAGTTAAGTTGAGATGGAGAGTCATGTAGTCATGCCTTGATATGTCTTGCTTCTGATTGGTCTTGGAGAATTCTTTCTGTTGTATGCAGAAAACTGTTAGCCTTGGTTGCTATTTGTTTAAAATGCGATCTGATTGGTTGATTAGGGTCATACGATCCGGCATAGTAATTTTGGTGGCAAAAATTGATGATCATAAAATTGTGTTGTCAAAAATTGTGAGCGTGGCTAATGACTACAAAGAGTTAAGTAGTTCATGACAACGAAATGTTTAGTACAAGCGTCAGGGATTCATTTTATTAGACCTAAGTGTCTATCACTAAAGGTTCAATGTACACGGATTAAATTTTGGGGGGTGAAATACTTTTAATGTTTCTTACTTTATATGAGATCAAGAAAAAACGATATTAGTAATAATAAAGATGAGTGTGTAGAAATAGTTTTAGTGTTTCCCATATATATATATATATATATATATATATATATATATATATATATATATAAACAATTAATACAAGTAAAAAGTTTGCCACTTAGCTGACTGATGTTTACCTTCAGCACCCCGACTCCAGGGGATTTCGTAATGGGCCCTCCGGAAATCACTCCGTTCATTTCTTAAGCAGCATCAACAATTGACTGCTTACACTTCTCAATTTTTCTTTTTTATAAGCATTTATCATTGAAGCAAGTTTTTTTCATAGTGTATGTGTGCGTACATATATGCATGTGTGTGTACGTGTGTGGGTTTGCACCTATGCGCCGGTCTGCGCGTACGCATAGAATGTCGTGGTTATTTGCCCTTTTCGTCGTTTTATACACTTTACACGCAGTCATTAACCTTTTCTCTTTTTCCTGTTTTCGTTCAATGTTAACCAAATTGACTTCCGGTTTTCTAGATATATACTCTCATTGTTAATTCTTGTGTTTTCTATTGTTTTCTTAACTTAGGAAATATATATATATGTGTGTGTGTGTGTGTGTGTGTGTGTGTGTGTGTGTGTGTGTGTGCGTGTGTTTGTGTGTGTGTATTCCATGTCTTACTTATTTGTATTACCATATTACTGCACCTCTATTGTTTTACTTTCCTTTATTCGTTCCCTTTTACATGAAGTACTTTTAGGTTGGTCGCCGTTTTGACGCCTACCTCTTTACTAAATATAAAATATAAAAAATGGCAGAGTAAACAACATACTTAAGGCAAGCGGTTTCTATTTTACTACCCTTCAAATTCTACCGATATATAATATCTAATCTTCTTTCTATAAGTACTGAACTCTCTTAATAGTCCATTATTATTTAAATATTTGTTTAAATGTAGCCACATTCGTTACATTTATTTTGCAAACTGTACTTCATCCTGTGAACCCCTTTTTTACGTGTTAACCAGCCCATATATCTTGTCATATTTTAACCATAATGTAACAACATGAAACTTTTTCTTTTCAGTGGGCACGGTGGAGTAATGGATAGCGGCTCGGATTGAGGAATCGGAGAGCCGAGTTCGAATTCCCGTTAAAACCCTTACATACACTTAAGGGCTAATACCCTTGGGAAAGGTATGAATCCTCTTCTTTTCCACCCCCGGGTTCTATAGCAGAAAGAAATGGCAACCTACTGCGGGAAAATATCTGCCTCGTCAGTTACGTATCGAAAGATACATGATCCCCTAAGCACGTATCACGCATGGCACATAACTGACTGACTGTTATTGAAGGACCATAACCGGATCCCCTAATATGTTTACCAATTGTAGTATTTTTACATGGTTTTATTTTAACAAAATGCAATAAAGAAAGAAATACAAGAAAGAAAGAAAAAATTATCAAAGCAAGGAAGAATATGACTTTCATAAACCCCGATAAAAGAATTCTTCTTTACAATGATGGTAATTTTCTTTTGATCTTCCCAAAAACCCTAAAACACGCAGTATTGGAATACAGACTTAATTGTAGTCGGGTTTTTTTTTTCAGACCCCGATAAGAAACTAAATTAAAAAAAGCATTTTTTCGTCATTAATGAATATATATTTTCCCTGTAGATATTAAAAAAAAAATGAAAATGTCATTCATTTGTAATACAGACGGTTCTCTATTATTTCAAAGATGATTCCTGCCATTCTAGAGGGACTAGAAAGTTTAAATGTTCTTGCCGTTGATGTAAAGAAGCCCCTAATGAGTATAAAACAGACAATAATTTACTCACAACCCACCCATGAGACACAGAGAGCGAAAAATGTTCTTCTGTTTTAGTAATAAATTTATTAACTTTAGGCAAAAATCTAAATTTTTGCCCCTCCCCTCTCAAAAAAGTATTGGTCTCCAATAAAAACATTCCACAATGTTTGGGTGTCAAACTGAGCACAGTTACAGAGAATTCGGAAAGAGTTGGATGAGTCTAATGTTGATTACGAAGGTTCAGCAGCACGGAAAATTCACTCTGATCGTTCTGATAAGTAAAAACACCAGAATTTGTTGGTGAAGACCCCAGTCTCAACACGGAGACCTACATCAAGTTTATTGGGGAGGTAGTGCTGCCCTGGGTCAAGAAGGCGGCTGCTGAAAGACCCTATATCTGGCAACAGGACTCCGCATCTTGCCACACATGACAATTTCTACGACCACATCACACTTTATATCTGGCCACCTAGCTACCCAAACTGCAACCCCCTTAATTATTATGTGTAGGGCGCAGTTGAGCGAGAGGCCAAAAAAACTCCTTGTAACACCAAAGATGAACTGAAGGCAATTATTATGGCAGCATTCACATGTCATTTTAACAGGTATATTTTCTGAAATTACACAAAAATATCTCGAAATACTAAAGAGAAAAGTTATTCAATAAAACCGTCTTTGGCTTCAACCGTGGTCTCCAGATGACTTCGGAATCCCTTGCAACTCTTCTGGACAGTCTCCGTAATTAAGTTGATGAATGCTGTCATAATCCTAGGCTTCACATCATCTTTGGTGTTACACGGAATTTTTGTTGGTCTCTGACTCAGCTGTGCTGCACACATAATAATCAAGTTGCAGTCTAAAGAGTAAGGTGGCCAGATGTAAGGAGTTATGTGGTCACAGATATTGTCTGACAGTCATGATTGGGTTCTCCTGCTTGTGTAGCATGGTGAAGAGTCATTTTTAAAAATATATTTGGCATTTAAAATAAACGGATATATGTGTGTGTGTGTGCAAAAAATAAAAATAAATTACTTTAGATTTGTGAATATTAATTTTTATATTAAATATAAAAGGTATTACTGCTTTTATTTCCAAAAAAAAAATAAAATAACAAACAATAATGTACGTTAAAAATTAATCTGGATCACCGTATTTCTGCAGATATTTATTTTTAGGCCTACATGTAACAATCAATTCATTCCTCTTGTTTAATAAGCATGGGTTTTTAAGTGTTCTAAGATAAATCATTTTTCAGCAAGGCACAAATTACATCAATCGTCTTTCCCATTGGCTCTTGCTACAATATTCCATAATTCTTAAATTGCTAGAAAGGTTTTGAGAGAGTAGTGCTATTTATATGTTTTATATTGTCTAAAGTCATTCAATGATGGTAGAAACGACATTTCCAAGAATTTTCAGTGGATCAAAATAAAATTTGCTAGCTCAGGATACAATATTATCAGTCATACATTGACTGTTTAAAGGACAGATCATATTTTTTGGCAGTTACATTTTTTTTAAATTAACGTTATCTTTGTTAGAAATATATTTATTTAATATAATGGTGCTCTGTTGGACTATAGATTTATCGATGTTACTAACGCAGCTATAGCTGATTTTAACATTATTTTTGGTAAAAATCTTTTTTAGTGTTGGTGAATGATTGAAATGAGTATGAGTTAAATTTAGGAAATTTCTTTCGATACTCGTATGAACATTACAATTAAAAGGTGGATTAAACTATATAATGTTACGCCTACGGGGTTTCTATTTATTTTTATCTTTTTTTTTTGTCTTTTTCTAAATATTCTAAATTTATTTTCTTGTTGCTTAGTTCTAAAGATTTATATATTTAATTTTATTATTCTCAAATATTTCTTTATTGCTGGGGTTGGTAGATAATCTAACTTGGACTGATTTATATGAATTATCTAGAATTTTATGATTGCCGCTGGATTCTCTACTGATGTACCTATGGTTATATAGACCTTTGGTATATGGTTTGTAATAAACAGTATTCAAGTCCAAGGTTACTTCATGAAAGTTGATCATTTTAGCAATGGTTGTAGCGGTAATATTTAGCTCGTGATCTTTGAAAACTTTTATCAGTTCCTTTCTCAATTGGTCTATATTTCGTGGATTACGGAGCAGAATTACACCGTTATCTCCAGAAAGTCCGGTGTTTTTGATGTCGAAAATAAATCTAAGTCGCTACAGTAACACGATTCCAAGTAATTCACGGGCCTGCACAGAATCATATGCTCCTATAGCAATGCTTAATTCTGTGTTATTTCTTTTGGTCCACAGATAACCATTTTGGAATAATATATGATTTTTATGATTTTGATTTCGCGATCACTACAATGACAGTAATTTTTTTCTAAATTGATAGCAGACATTAGCAGTTTCTCAGACTCAGTAATCAAAACTACGAAACTGCAAAAGTTAAACGCGGGTGGTGGGGAGTGGTAAATAAGGAATAACGACTAAAATTTATAGCAGTTGATTTGACTGATTTATATGAATTACTTTAGATTTGTGAATATTAACACTAATGAGTATAAAACAGAAAATAATTTACTCACAAACCACCCATGAGACACAGAGAGCGAAAAATGTTCTGTTTTTAGTAATAAATTTATTTTAGTCGAGGCTTCTTCTTTATCACCCTGTTTACCTCTCTCTCAAACGCTGGCAAATTTCTCTCTCTTTTTCTTTCTCTCTTAATTTCTCTCTCTGTCATATTCTCTCTCTTTCTCTCTCGCACTTTCTCTCTCTCATATTATTTCTTTCTCCCTCTTTTCTTTTTTCAGTCTTGTTTCTTTCCTTTATCCTTTCTTTCTTATTCAGTTTTGCCTGATTCTTCTGTACGTCTTTTTTTAAGCGGTGTTTCCTGACCACTTCTTTATTGCAAGTTGATGTAAAGAAGCCCCTAATGAGTATAAAACATAAAATAATTTACTCACAACCCACCCATGAGACACAGAGAGCGAAAAATGTTCTTCTGTTTTTAGTAATAAATTTATTTTAGTCGAGGCTTCATTTTTATCACCCTGTTTACCTTTTTCTGTTTCGACGATTTGATTATTATTGTTCCAAGCTATCTTTCTGAAAAAGTGTTTGACGAAAAAGTTCCCTTAATAGAATGTGTTCCGCCATTTTCAAAGCCATATATGTATTCTGTAGTACGAAATCCTTGTTTATATATATATATATATATATATATATATATATATTACCTGATTTGTCATATATTATCTTTAATTGTTCACCGACAGCTTTCTTTTCCTTTCCTTCCTTTGTATTAATCTTCTCTGTCTCTTACCCTCATATTTTTCCTCTGTTTGTTGGTAACGAAAAGAATTTGATAAAAATGCTTTCGAGATGCTGGCAATTAAAATCTGAAAAGTACTTCCAAGTTGATTTAAGGATAATTAATTCTTTCGTTTTCTTTTTTCTTTCTTTTTTTTTCTTGTTTTTTCTTTTTTCGGTCTTGTTTCTTTTCTTTATGCTTTCTTTCTTGTTCAGTTGCTCCTGATTCTTCTGTGCGTCATTTTAAGCGGTGTTTCCTGACCACTTCTTTATTGCACCGACAACGATTATCTAATTTCTAAGAAATTCCTAAGTGACTCCATTTCTGATTAGCCGATAGCGTTGTTTTATTTGATTCTTGTGCTTCTGTGAAACTTTACACTTTGAAAATCGATCAAAATTCCATGAATTTCTGGATACGAACTTAAATGTCTAAGGACATAAGCGGCAAAGAAAACGTTTTATTTTTTAAACTCAAAATATCTGTTTGTTCCTCTCCCTCTCTCCCTCTTTCTCTCTCTCCCTATATGTCTATCTATCTTTCCATCCTTCTCATTTTCACTCTCTCTTTCTCTTTAATATACGCAGTTTCTCTCTCTCTCTCTCTCTCTCTCTCTCTCTCTCTCTCTCTGTCACTTTCGCTCTCGCATTTTCTTTCTATCTCTTATATTCTTATCTCTCTTATACTGTCTCTTTCTTTCGCTCTTTCTCTCTCTCTCTCTCTCAAATGCTGGCAAATTTTTCTCTCTTTCTCTCTCTCTCTCTCTCTTACTTTCTCTCTCTCTGTCACATTCTCCCTCTTTCTCTCTCGCACTTTCTCTCTCATATTATTTCTTTCTATCTCTTACATTCTCTCGCTTTCTCTCATATTCTCTCACTTTTCTTTCTCATTTTCTCTCTTTTTCACACTCTCACTCTTTCACATTCTTTTTGAAGATAAATTTACACTACACTACAGAATAGCAGTTTTGATGGAGAAACCATGGCTGTAAAAACAATTAACATTCAGCACTCAATTTAAAAAGGGAATTCTGTATTAACGATTATATATATATATATATATATATATATATATATATATATATATATATATATATATATATATATATATTACATGTCATTTGGCAAACTCACATGAAATACGAATGATTGACTCGTTCTATAAGCAGATGACACAAAAATATGATAATGCTTACAGCAACGTAGAAATATGTTTCGTATATCAAGCTGCAGCATATCAAGAGATGTTAAACGCTTATCATACCACGATAAATCTCTTTTTTGTACAAAAAGAAATCAAATCAGAACAACAGAACCAAGGAAAGAAACAAGACGGTCTCCCACTTGACGAAATGATTCTGCATTCAAAGTTGTAAATCAGAATATATATATATATATATATATATATATATATATATATATATATATATATATATATATATATATATAATACTAATAATCTTATAAATATTAGCAGCTATACTCGTGCTGCAAAACCTTAGGTGTTTTAGCTTGTAAATGAACAAACCAATACCCAAGGGGAAAAAAAAGGATAAAAAAAAGAAAGAAATAATAACATGTACTTCCGGCGAAAATAATTGTCTAGAATCTAAGTTCAGAGTCCAAAGAAAAAAACCTCCGATACGAGTAAAGTAAAAATAACTAAGCAAAGTGCTCAATACGCTAAGTCGAGCAAACTGAGTAAACCTAAATAGCCAGACAAACCTACCTAGGTTTGACCTACGCGGATCGTCAGAGTGGACAGTCCACCCTGACGATCCGCGTAGGTGAAACCTAGGTAGGTTTGTCTGGCTCTTTAGGTTTACTTATATATATATATATATATATATATATATATATATATATATATATATATATATATATATATATATAAAACTACTGGCATTTGTCATCCAGGCGACATTACGGAATCCGATTGGGAAATAACTGTATAACCCGGGTATAATTTATTTCGTAACCCGGGTGGAATTTAGTATATAATCTATTGGAATTTCTTGTCTAGCCTGGGTAGAATTTATTATGTAACCTAAATGGAAATCCTTGCGTCACCTAGGGAGAATTTGTTAGATAATGCAGAATTAATTTTTACGCAAACGGAGTTGATCTTATTATACAACCAAGTGTAATTTGTTACGTAACTTATGCGGAATTTATTGCGTAACCTGGGAGAATTTTTTTTATATAACCTGGGTGATTTTTTTTTTATATTAGCCAAGCGGAATTTATTATGTAACCCGAATGGAATCTATTAAATAAATATCTCAGATATTCTGTCGGATTTTTTTAGACGGGTAATTATCATAAATATACGCTTTGCTATACAAGCCAGAATACTCAATTTTGTTTATGAGACATTCGTTGAAAATTGAACTCAATGTTAACTAGAACAAGTCGCTAAAAATTACCCACGCCACCGCTATAAAGTGCCTACCTGATGCTATAACAACTCCTTTTATATAATATTTTTCTAGTTCCAGAATATCCTATAAAAGGACATGATTAGAAAGAATTGACATTTTGCCATATTTCTAGTTTTCTGTCTTCATATATATATATATATATATATATATATATATATATATATATATATATATATATATATATAATAAGACTACAACACATATAGATTGAACGAATACATGGAGTCAATAGGTTCGTCCACCGCAAGGAAAGTCGGCTCCCTGTACCGCGCCAAGCAATTTCTCTCGCCGGAATCAAGTTATCTACAAATCAACCATTCGCCCTTGCGCGGAGTATTTCTGCCATATATGGTCTGGAGCCCCTTCTGTTTGTCTCAAGGTCCTTGATAAAATCCAAAGAGGGATATGCAATGTAATTGGCCCTGATCTGGCATCTCGTCTGCAGCCGCTCTCTCACAAGACGTGCCGTTGCCTTGCTCTGTCTTTTTTGCAAATACTTTCACGGTAACTGCTCCGATGAGCTGCATTCGCTGGTTCCGAGACTTCATGAATTTAAGCATTCAACTAGGCTGACATCTCGCTCTCACTTTGTCGAAACTCTTAAATATAGCCGTCTCTTCTACTCCAATTGCTTCATGTCTCGCAATTCTCGCCTGTGGAACTCCCTCCGCATTTTTGTGTCCCTGATAGCTATAATCTCCAACTATTTAAATGTAATGTCAATCTACGTCTCCCGATGCCTTCATCTATCCCCTATTCTTCTATTCATCCTTTCCTCCATCACTCCTTTTTGCTCTCGCTCCAACTCTCTGTAACCCCTGCGTGCTAGTGGCTTCCCGCCTTGCTTTGGGTTGAATGCTTAAAAAAACATATCAATTCGGCGTTTAATCTCCTTCGAGGTAGTTCCCTTCTGAAGCCACACGCTTTTTCCAGCGTCGTTTCCATTACATTACTGGACTCCTTTTTGTTGGATAGCGAGCAACTGCCCAGTTGCATTCTCTTAGATTTCCTCGACGTCTTCAAATCTTGTTGATTTCAAGTGGGATTTGATTTTCGAAAAGCAAAAAAAGTCGCAAGGGGCGAGATCTGGGGAATGTGATGGTTGTCAAACCTGAGAAATTTTCTGTCTTGGCTAAAAATTACGAGACAAGCCACGATCACCGATGAAACCATTGTGGTATAGTGAGGACGACCACACTCTGCACACATTCCTTCCAAGTATTACTATAAATAAAGGAAGTGACCGACAACGTTATAACTTTGTGTGTATTTTACGTTTTACAAGCAGCATTCTCGTTTCGAGCTTTTGTTTATTTATTGCAATTATCATTCTTTCAAAAATCTTATTTTCTATGGGCGCTTTTTCGCTTTGAATATTTTTTTAGCGACATCCCCAAATCCTATTTATGGCTCATCGGTCAAACCTGTGTAGCAAGACGAATCTAATAAAATATTTCCTTTTGGGCGAATTCGTCAAATCAAATAAGACTCTAGTGTTGATTAGCCTTTCTTTGCGTCAACAGCCATAACTGAGCCTTATTGAAAACAATGTATGACAAGCGGCTTCACTCAGCGTATTTTAATTCCGTTACCATAACAACAACTCCGATACATTTTTTTATCAAACTTCGTATATATACAGAGTAAGATGGGTAAACTGTCGCCATTCTATATTTTTTAATTTCACCTTTGTTTGTTTTTTTTTATTTTATCGACTGCACAGTATAGTAGGGTCAGTTGGGCACCGTCTGTGAAAAAAAGAACACCATAGCGCAATTCACTCCGCCAGTAATTTGGAATCGGCATGATGTATTGCTTAGCATTCGCGTCGGAATCACCAGTACGAACATTTCAGAGTGTTTGGGTGTCAATCTAAGGCCAGTACAGAGGATTCGGAAAGAGCTGGAATTGATATTTTTAAAGTCCTATGCTTGTGACGGAGAGAAAGCTGAGCGAGTGTATGAGAAAGCGCGTCAATCCCTGGAATAAGATTTAAATCAAGTCATCAAGCAAAAATAATTTGCTGAACTGAGTATGAATAGAATTTAGATACACCTCCAGCGGCCATAGGCTTGCTTTCATATTTAGCAGCCAATCAATAATTCAGTACGAGTTACGCGCCCCTTACTTACATGTCTTTCTTTTCTTGTGTTATTACACTTGTTTTTCTCTCACTCGCTCACTTTCTCTCTCTCTCTTTCTTTCTCTGTGTATATGTGTGAGTATGTGTGGATGTGGATGTGCGTGTGGATGTGTGTTGGTTGTGTGTTTAGGCGCTCAACGAACCAGCTAAACTGATTTCATCAATCTAGTTAAATAGATCAGGCTCTTTGACAGCTTCGGAGCTTTTATAATAAATAATATGATTCTATTACACCAGCCATCACAGAATTTAATTCGGTTACGGTATATTTTGTAGCATTTCCTTGAAATATTTTATAGCATTTCCTTTTTTAATAAATTTTGCGAAGAATATATTTAACTTGAAAAGTGTCGCTTAAATTTCAAATTTTATTATTTATCGTACGAATACGAACGTATTATTTAATTCTAAATGTGTAGAACTTCCAATTTCGCGTTTTCTTACCTTCCTGTTTATTCTCGTTTTTCCTGTTCTCAATCATACAGTCTTTTATTTCCCAAACTCTCTCAGCTCAACAAAATAAATCTGTCACGTTTCGTTTATTTCTGATCGATCTGCGCTTTAACCAATCGACAAAAAAACACTGTTTAGCTACGAGCGTCAAAAAAAAAGAAAATTTGTTTGTTTGTTTTTTTAATAGAAAAAAAAAGAGAAATGTTGTCTGCTTTATTGGTTGACAAATTTTAATGCGAGATCAAAGTAAACATTTTTTTTTTCACAACACCGAACCGCTTCTTGTTTAAATATTATAATGTCTTTCTAAATTTCTGACACCAAATATGGTGGCGATTTAATAATTATCAATTTTTATTATTGTTCTAATTGTTGTCGTTTTATTACAATGTTTTGGCCGGTATAATCTCCAACCTCTGTCGGGTGAATGTCGACTCCACAAATTGTTCAACCGTTTTTAAGGAAAACTTTATATTTAGTTCAGTGGTTTCAGATGCCACTTAGAGCTTTTCTGTTTCTACTAAACTGAAGAAATGGAAGTCATTAATTAAGAAAAGAAAATGGCAGCAAGGCTTCTGCAGTATCAATAAGAAAAAAAGAAGCGGCAGTAAAGGAGGTCAAGCGTGACAGCACCACCAACAACAGGAAGTCAATAAGACCATTAGGTGTAAAGTTCTAGGTTCAGGACTGTCTTAATAAATTAAAGTGATATGCCTGTGGATTCAAATATTGCTCCGGGAATTTCTCGGCATAGTAATTACTTGCTCAATCTCTGGATTGGCCGCAACAGACACCGACACAATAGAAACAGAGTGATTAATAATGAAGAGTACTAAACGAAACAATAACCTTCCCCACAAAACTGATCAAATCCCCTCTTGGTCGGACTGAGGACTTTTCAGCACTTCTTCGTATGTGCACACACATATAATATATATATATATATATATATATATATATATATATATATATATATATATATTATCGCTTAGTTAAAATAGATAATCGAATAATATATATAGAGAGAGAGAGAGATAGAAATATATATATATATGTATATATATATATATATATATATATATATATATATATATATATATATAATTGTGTATTTAGGCAGCAATCCTTCATTTATACATGATTCATTAAAGACGACAGACAAGGTACTACGATTAAGCTTTTTATTTAATTTTTCTTGTGCTCGAACAAGTCTTTTCTTTTCTTGGCACAGAAACTGTTCAGATGTTCTATAATTCTTTCGGCTATAGTTTTAGCTGTTCTCAAGGATGGTTTTATTTTTGCTTTTTAATTGGATGTATGGGTTGTGTATATGTTTTTAGAATTTTAGACATGTTTTATTTTCCGAAAACAGCATATAACATAACTATGTTATTTACTGTGGAAATACTAACATTTTCCAATCAGAAATTGCCAAAATGAATGGCTTTTTAAAGGCATGTTCAATGGGGATATTTGCTTGGATTTCTCAAAAGGGGCTAAAAGCTTGGATTCTAAAATTTGGCGGGATTTTTATCTCATTAACTATCTCGGTTTGTCCAAATTGATTTGGAAAAAAATGTAAAATCGACCCTAATATATATATATATATATATATATATATATATATATATATATATATATATTGTTACAGTGTAGGATAATCAGGAACAAAGATGGAGAAGAAATAAAGAAAAAGAATACAGATGATATAGGCTAGATTGAAAAGAAAAATTCTTTAAAAAATTATTTCCCTAAACGGACGAAACGCGTCACAAAAAAATTTCCAATTTGTCATATTTTCATATATATATATATATATATAATATATATATATATATATATATATATATATATATATATATATATATCTGTATGTGTGTGTATGTGTTTTATTATGTTAAGTCTATTAAAAACGTATATAAGACGGATGTTTAAAGTGTAAGTTCAAACAACTTTTTAGCCCAGAATCACAGACGAGTAAAAGACGTGAGGCAACAGAAACAAAGTTCTACAGAAGGATGCTGAGAATATCATGAACCGAACACGTGAGCAACGACGAAATTTTAGAAAAAATGGAAACAAAAAGGGGACACAAACTTAATATAAGAATGGGATAGCTGAAATTTTTAGTGCACATAAGAAGAAAGAAGGCTCGCAAACTTTGAAACTCATAGGGATAGATTGAACGAAGGAAAGATAATGGAAATCAGCGCATAACCAACCTAGTTTGTTTAAATGGTTGCCAGAACAGAAATTAAGAGATATAGCCAAAAGAGAAATTTTAAACAGGGCTACGAAAAGCGAAAGTTGTGGAGAGCCATGATCCGACACGTCCTGAAGAGATATGACACATAGAAGAAAAACCCTGTATTTCTATTTCTATAAAAATGAAAAACTGTGCATATTCTATCAGCTATTATTATTATTATTATTATTATTATTATTATTATTATTATTATTATTATTATTTAAATTAGAAACTAAAAGGAAACTTAAACTTAAAGAGACAGATAATCATTTTTGAAACACATAACGATGCATATACAAACAAAAATACTTTTGGTATACACTAATATATTATAGCAATTATGAGGTCAATTTATATTATAGTATAAATAAGGTCAGTTTGGCCACTGATCTCAAAAACTACCTACAATCTGTTGTTAACAGGGGTAAAAAATTGCTTGTTAATTTTAACGCCTCTGAAACAAAACTCCTCTCTATTAATCATCTGAAAGATTCCTTTGTGCCTTCCATCATCATAGTTGATGCTAACCTCCAGGAGAGTGACCGATCGAGCTTTCTGGAGTGAACATTCTAGGCTAACATGAAGTGAGAAGACTACATTGAATTCATTGGAAGGTTAGCTGCTCCGAAGGTTGATTCACTACGTCGTGCTAGACAATTTCTATCTCCAGAACCTGCCTTACATACCTATAAGTTTACCATTCGCCCATGTTTAGAATATTGCTGCCATATATGGTTTGGTACTCATGCTATTTATTTAGATTCTTGATAAAATCCAAAGAAGAATCAGCAATATTACTGGTCCTTTCAGTTATGTTGCTTCCCTGTGCCTTTTCTATAAATACTTTCATAGTAATTGTTCAGATGAGCTCTACGCTATGGTGCCTAGACTCTATGAATTTAAGCGTAGTACTATACCATTAAAAGTTCCAAATGAGAATTTCCAAAGTCAAAAATGAGAAAACCCAAAGTAAGCACTATAAAACACAGATACAAATTCAAATCAGAACTATGCACTACTGATAAGCATTTCCTACTCATTTTTCCGTACGTTCGAACAATTGATATTTTGCAACTTCTAAATAATTTGGGTCTGATCCACCTGCTTGGCACATTTATTATTTTCTTCTTTAGGGAATTTAGAGAAAGGAATTTGCCGAAACGTTGTTAGATTATCAAGCTGAAAATTCCCCCATCTTATTTATGGACGAAACAAATTTCGTTCTGCATATTACGATGGTCGATCATTGAGAGGAGAAAGGTGCAGTACATGTTCAGCGGCTTCTAATGGTGCAAATATTCATTTAATTGTGGGCATTGGTACCATGGGGCTAATACATCATGAAATCGTATAGCTTCGCGGCCGGTAAGGGCTCGTCAATTTACAGTTAAAATGGCTAGATGCAACCGTAAGTTCTATGATAACAGTTTCTTTTCTCGCACTTCTCCATGCTTTCCAACTAAGTAAGAAAAGAATACTACAGGCGTGTACGTCTAGTATCAAATACCAATTTCAATTCATAAAACAGAATATTATCTATAAACAGTTTGGTTGACCCTGTGGTGCAATGAAGTTTCACTATAGTTGACATTAAGTGAATTGATGTCAAAATGAAAAGTTTCCCACTTGTCATCGCATGTATCATCCTAAGGCTAATGTTGATCGTCTGTATATGTTCAGATCCGAAGGAGGCAGAGGATTAGTTCAACTAGAACTGTCATACTAAACCACAAAAATCGGTCTTCAAAGATACTTGGAAACTACATAAATCTGGTTGATGATCTGTATCAAAGAACATGACCAAAGAAACTTTATTCAGTAATAAAGGGAGCCAACAAATTCAAAAGGGAATTTCAAGTGGGCGAAGAAGTGAAGATAAATCATAATACAGATACTTAAAGGTCCAAAAAAAGAAAGCAAAAGAAAATGCAATGTACCAAATGCTGAGACGATGGCAAAATAAGCCACTTCATGGTCAATACTCTGCCCGTACCGAACAGGCTGATGTTGACAAACCCCGTACCTATCAGTGGTTACGTAGTGCAGGGTTAAAAGCTGAAACCGAAGGATTTATTCTTGCTCCACAGGAGCAATGCTTACTAACTAGAAATTACCAAGTATACATACTGAGAAATTGTGTTAACCCGAAATGTGATAAATATCCAGAAACAATTAACCAACTTATATCAGGTTACACAGTGCTAAGCACCCAGTTAATATGAAACTCGGCATGACAGAGTGGGCCAATATCTGCACTTTAAAATCTGAAATTTTTACGGGAGGAAAACTGTAACAAACTGGTATGAACATTACCCAGATCCGGTTACAGAGATAGGACCTGTAAAATCTTATGGGACTTTACAATACACACAGACAGAACAATTACAGCTAATCGCTCAGACATCAGGATCAAAGACCACAAAAACAAAATGTGCTTTCTTACTGATATGGCAGTCCCTGTCGATCTTTAAAGATCTTCAATAAACTATCAAAATAAGGTGGAACTGGAAATGGAAATATAAAAACGATTGATTGGAAAATGTTCTAATAGACTCACTGAAGAGTAGCCAAAGCCTTAAAGAAATAGAAAATATGTTATTTACAAATACAGCTTACACATCACGAAGAGCTTTATGTATGTAAAAAGCGTGCGATCTTTTCTTTTACAAGAATGATCAGTGGAAAATGTCACGAAGCTATTTCTGACCTTAGGTCTCTGGTTGGGACCCGGAAGGAAATAATAATAATAATAATAATAATATTAATAATAATAATAACTTAATTGGGCCAATAAAATGAAGTCTATCAATACCTTAGCTATACTCATAGTAATATACAGCTTAAACATTATTAAATGGAAGTTGAATGACATTAAAAGATTGGACGTCAAGACCAGAAAAATGCTTACCCAAATGAGGATTCACCACCCGAAATCAGATGTTGATAGGCTGTACGTACCAAGAGCTTTAGGAGGTCGAGGTCTAATCCAACTTGAATTAACTCTAAAATCTACAACAATCGGACTGGAAGCCTACCTCACAAAAGACAATGACCCTCTCCTACAAATAGTAAAACCCCAAAATCCACTCCCTCTACAAAGAGGCTGCACTCTTCAAGAAACAGGTTAATATACCTGAAATCCTACCAACTAAAAACGAAGTGAATACCATCTATGCCAAACGAATAAAGCAAAAAGCAAAACGATTTGGCCAAATGAATTTACAACAAAATTTGGATGACAAGTCGTTCCATGGCAAATACATAAAAAGAAAGAAGCAGATGTGGACCAATAGAAAACATATCAGTGGCTGGGAAGCGCCGGGCTGAGAAGCGCCGGGCTGAGAAGCGCCGGGCTGAAAGCTGAGACAGAAGCCGTAATTATGGCAGCTCAGTACCAAAGCCTCGCAACCAGATCCTATCACTGTCCCATAATCAAGGATGGAACTAACCCGAAATGCAAGATCTGCAGAAAATATGATGAAACTGTCGACCATATTATCTCAGTATGTCCGGTACATGGCCAAAAATGAATATGCCCACCGACATAACAAGGTAGCCATATATGTGCACTGGAAGATATGTAAGAAGCACAAAATTAAATCCACAGTGAGGTGGTAAAAGGACGAAAAAGCCACAGTTACCCAAAATAACGATGTCACTATCCTCTGGATTCGAACTGACAGGGAAATAAAAGCCAATAGACCTGATATTATCATAAAAGACAAGAAATACAGGAAGTGTATCCTTATTGACATATCAGTACTATCTGAGAGAAACCTACTCCATAAAAATTATCGAAGAATTGTCCAAATACAAGGACCTGGAGATCGAGCTAAACAGGATGTGGGGAACGAAGACTGAGACTGTACCAATAGTAATCGGAGATCTGGGCCGTGGGAGTGTCCCAGGTAACATCAACATACAATTTGCTCAGAAAACTAGGAACATCCCATATACTTAGAAAAGTGCAATCAATTAAATGGAAATTCTCCTATAGAACCGAAGGACCATAGCTTGGATTCGGCTAAAATCAACAAAGATGGCTCAAATCCCGCCAGTTGTTTATGTCATAAATTTAATGAAACTGTTGATCACATAGTATCAGGGTGCCCAGTCTTTGGTTTGGTTATATTTTGTTTTACGGCATATCAACCTCAATAGGTTATTTAATGCCAACAACATTTTTTATTGCTGCTAATATTTTATTTTGTCAAAAATCTGTTTCTGATTTCGATACACCCTAATACTTTCGGATAAATGAATATTATATTTCCATTAATTCTTTCTTTGGTGCTACTGTTTTATACTCCCATTCTACTAATATTAGCCTTTATCAAATTTATTGTTTCCTGATCATTTACTTCTTGCGGTCATTCTTAGGTTCAACATTTTTCGCAAATCTACAGTGTTTTCTTCTTATTTTCAGACGAATTTCTTATTTGATTCTACGTCTCTCTCTTTCTTTCTCTCTCTCTTTCTCTTTCTATCACTTCCTATCTCTCTCACTCTCCTTCTTTTTCTTACGCTTTTTCTCTTTCTCTCTCTTCCTTTCTTTCTCACACTCGCTTCTACTCTCTCTTTCTCCTTCTCACAATCTTTCTTTCTCTCTTGTTTATTCTTTCTTTCAAATAATATTTTTTCTGCATTAGTTACTCCTTTTTTCTTTTTCTTTTCCGTTCTTCGTTCTATGCTTTCTTCTTTGTCTTTATATATATCTTTCTCTGTCTCTCGCTTCTATTTCTCTTTATCCCTCTCTCTTTTCGATCTCCCTCTCTTTCTCACATTCTCTCCCTCTGTCTTGTATATTCTTTCTTTCAAATATTTTTCTGCATTAATTAATTCTTCGTTTTATGCTCTTTCTTCTTTGTTAAAATCCTCGTTTACATTATTATTTTTCTCCTATTTCTTCTTCTCTATTCTTTTACGCATTCATTCACAAATATCCGATCAATTTTTGTTGCTTTTCTTTAGCTTACATAAAAGTGGTGGTCGACTATAATCTGCATTTTCAAATAATTTATTCTATGCCATTAGCACAACTCAAACAGAGAAAGTACCTGATCAGAGGAAAGACCAATTTATTAATTTTGAATAAATTTGAAAAAAGGTTTATAACGTCTGCTACTTACAAAATGTTTTATCGAATTCTAAGGCGTGGACAGCCGCTGGGAAATGGCTGAAGTAGTTATTTCTTTTTTTTTATTCCTTTAGATCTTTGCAACAAAATGTGTCATGGTGGACATCACTGAAAAGATATGGACGTATAAAATGTAAAAGAAAAGAAAAAATATAGAAACGTTTTAAAAAAGAGCAATAACTGAAATTCTTTGTTGATTCAAAGAATTGGTCTTTATGATAAGAAAGTCGGAAAACGTGATAGTGGACAGAATGAGAAAGTGGGGGAAAACGCTAAGAATAAAACAAGTGGACATTTAAAAAGAAAAATGAGAAGACAACAAACTGCTAAAAAAAAAAGAAACTATATGAAGTTTAATGGCAGAATTAGAAAACCTATGACAAGAAGAAACTGTGAATTTAAAGGAATACAAATAAGAAAAGCGCAGACAGTTAAAGAAGGCGACAGAAAAAAAGACGATGAAAAGTAGAAGAAAGGAGGTATTTGTAAATTGAATAAAAACGACGTGGAAAAATCTCGAAAATACAGCAAGATTGAAAGTAAAAGAAACTGAAGTGAAGAAGGAATAAATTATGGCTAATAACTTTTATGAATAAGCAAACAGAAGGGGAAACGGAGAGAAATATGAGTGTTTAAAGGATAAAATAAACGAGCCTATTTGAGGAGAAACTGCGGCGAGCAGATGTCAATAAGAGAAGCCATTTGTAAATCAGCAAAAGTGTAAAGAGACGGGAAATTTGTGAAAGAAACATGTCAGACACAAAGAAGTTGTAATTAGTGAGTAGAGAGAGAATGACAAACAAAGAAAGAAAAAAGAAAGGTCAATGAAAAATCAGGAACAAGTGGAAAGAATGTTCAAAGAGATTTAAAAAAAAAAATAAAAGCAGGAAGGAAAAAGTCGTAGAAAGAGAAAGAAAAGTAGAAAGAAAGAAAGATAGGTAGATCAAAGAGTGAAAAAATAGGGAAAACAAATCTCAAAGAGATTTTAAAAAAAAACAAATAAAAGCAGGCAGGAGAAAGAAAGAAAGAAAGAAAACACAAAATCTGGCATTTGCTTGCATCGGACTAACCTCGTTAGCAAAGGTCTACACGATTAGTTCGGAAACAATTGTTCACGCACACACACACATAAAATATTCTATTTGACCATTTAAGTGATGTCACCTTCAGTGATTGAAATTGTTTCCATCAAGCGTAAGAACGCCGGAACTAAAAACCAGTTGCGTAACCACACAAAGAACAATCGTTTAAAACGACTGTACCAACATTCGAAAGTACTCGGGGAAAAAATATTATAAAATAAAAGTTCATATGAATTCTGTTACCGATAACACGAAACAACTTATTTGGAAAATAGAAAGATTTATTAACAAAAAAATTGTAAAACAAAACTTATCATTTAACAAAACATGGTTGAGAGAATTCTTACTTCTGAAATACACATTATTTAAACTTTAATAAAAGATTTGATATTGTCAATATTCAACCAAAAATGTTAGAAAGACCATATACATATATATATATATATATAATGGACTCTCCCGTCGGTTTCGACGTATGAGGATCTGACAGCTTAGTTGATTCAGTTATGAAATTTTGCGCGATAATCTTAAGTGGCATTTAAGACCCGCTAGTGATTTACAAAGGAGGCCACATATGAAGCAAGGGTGAGGATTGTGAGATGAGATCACTGTTAGATTGGCTGACCTTTTAGATCTTGCTCTCGCTTCTTGAAGATGATTCAGACAAGCAGATTGAAAACTACTGAATCCACTAAAACATGTTGATCTCCATTCTACACGCTCCAAGGCCAAGCGCTCAAGCGTGTTAAGTGGTATATTGACAGCTGACAAGTTGCTTTTCAGCTTGTCTTTGTATCTTAGCCATGGGCGTCCTACATTCCTGTAACCCTGATCCAACTCACTGTACATTAGAATCTCGAGTATCCTGTCATAAGACATTCTCAAAACATGACCAGTCCACCCTAACTGAGACTGTATGAGAAAAGTCTCGATTCTCGCCAATATTACACTTTTTAAACAGGTCTACGTTAGATGTCCTATCTTGAAGGTTAACTCCATATATACATATATATATATATATATATATATATATATATATATATATATATATATATATATTATTCAGACTATTGTCCTCATCTTTGTCGCCATATTTATTACAACGTTTCGGCCGTTGTACGCTCCGGCCTTCTTCAGGTGGTGGGAATGTCGAACTGAACCCTTTATTTCGCTCATTGGGGTAGACTGTTCTTGAGGACACATAGCACCGTGGATAAAGGCGTTGGTTATATCCAGTGACAGGACCCAATGAATGTGAGTTCAATACCCGGTTAAGGCAGTGGATAACTTTCAGAGGGAAAATTAACAGGAGATAACTGATAAATGACATCCGTTAAACATGGCACGTGGAACTAGAACAGTCTACCTCAGTGAGCGAAATAAAGGGTTCAGTTCGACATTCCAATCACCTGAAGAAGGCCAGAGCGTACAACAGCCGAAACGTTGTAATAAATATGGCGACAAAGATGAGGACAATAGTCCGAATAATGTAAATAATGTACATAAGACCTCATCTCAGAAATATAGACATATATATACATTGTCATCCACAGACAGACTGTTTCGTTGTATCACAGCTCATCAGTGTGGCTAGACGTCTGTTTGCTTCTAGCTAGGATTGAAACCCGACTGAATTGGTGTCAGTCGGGGATTCTACCACTAAGCCGTTTGTGCACAGCAGGGCTGAAGGTGAATTTAAGTGTATTTATTTTTAGATAAACACACAGTGACTGAGAGAACTCGATTCGATTTCCCGAAGAGTCTTGCATTATGAGCCGTAATAGTCACTGTTTACAAACCCACACTTCTTCCCCAGAGAGCTCAACTGAAATAAATTTTTATTCTTATACGTTATTTTTATAGATACAAATATTTAAGTAGGTTCTCTGTTTACAATAAACAGTATTAACATTATTTACCGGCCTGAATATCCGAGAAATCTCAAAGAAAATATGTATCCTCCGATAATTTGTTTACGTTAAGGTACGCTTCGAGAAGATATGAGCGTTCGAGAGAAATCATGGGAAGTTTGTTGATTAAAAGCAGTAATTTAATCTTGCTAAACCAGACGCTTCCTCTGTAGCTAAATTGTACAGCATATATGGCGGTTCTGTGTAGGATGCAGGTTCGTTTCCTGTCGGAAGACACATATTCTCATTGAGATTTCTCGGACATTCAGGCAGGTAAACACTGTTTATTATTAACAGAGCATTTACTTAAATATATGTATCTATGAAAATAATCTATAAAGAAAATATATTAAGATATTTATTGGACTGAGTTCATTTTTCATTATATATATGTGTGTGTGTGTGTATATATATATATTAAAGTAGGCAGTGACCGACCACAACTGCTAGCTTCATGCGTTTATCACGCAATCATCAGGCGGTCGGTTTGTAAAATGGGTACCTATATACTACCAGGCGAGTTCAAGATTGCGAACTAGCTAAACCAGCCTGGTGGAGGGTAAACTATTCAGCCGAGATCAAAAATAGCCGAAAACTATATATATATATATATATATATATATATATATATATAGTTCCGCCTATATATACATATATATATATATATATAGCTCCGCCAATATATATATATATATATATAGCTCCACCTATATATATATATATATATATAGCTCCGCCTATATATACATATATATATATATATATATATATATATATATATATATATATATATATATATAGCTCCGCCAATATATATATATATATATAGCTCCGCCAATATATATATATATATATATATATAGCTCTGTCTATATATATATATATATATATATATATATATATATATATATATATATATATATATATATATAGCTCAGCCTATATACATATATATATATATATATATATATAGCTCTGCCTATATATATATATATATATAGCTCTGCGATATATATATATATAGCTCTGCCTATATATATATATATATATATATATATATATATATATATATATGTATATATACATAAATATATATATATAGCTCTGCCTATATATATATATATATATATATATATATATATATATATGTATATATATATATAAATATATATATATATATATATATATATATATATATATATATATATATATTGGTTTTGTACAGAATTTCAGAAGTAATACAAAAATGACGGTGATCGATAAAAATCTGAAGAAGAAATTGAAGTATCGCTCTGTTATTGATTTTTTGACTTGGGAACAGATTGCCCGGCAGGAAATCTGTGATTGCTTGAAAAATATATGTACTGCATATCACCTTTCGTATGAGACGGTCAGACGTTCTGCTGTTGAGTGTCGCCTGGGGTGGTGATCCCTTGAAATCGAATCACGATCAGCGCAGCTTGTGGAATCAACCATTTTTGAAAAACAATAGAACTGATCGCGAAGTAAAGTAAAAAAAGACAAGAAAAAGTATACTTTGCCTATTGTTATACCATCGCGAATGATGGCCTGAAATTATTTGAAACCATTCACATGTTTGTATGTTGCATATATTCGTCGATAAACGGATATTTTTCAAATAAATTCCATTTATTCACCCACTCAAGTAGATTGCATCCTTTTTGTAGTGGTAGTTTTGCGTTATTAAATAACGGATTTTCTTTTACATTTTTAATTAATAACGGATTTTCATTTTTTTTTTATAATTAACAACGGATTTTCATTTTTATTTTAAAAATTAATAACAGATTTTTATTTCATTTTTATAATTAATAACTGATTTTCGTTTAATTTCTCTTATTAATAACGATTTTTAAAAAATTAACACTGGATTTTACGGTAGGTGATAATGGTTAAATTTTACGCTGTAGGCGATAAATCTTAAAAGTTTAAACCTGAAAAACTGTCGTATCAGTTGTCGAATGTTGAAAAATAATTGTAAATTAGTTGTTTGGTTTCGAACTACATGATAATAGACTTCAGACCAAATATTAACATTTGTAACAGAAAGAAAGAAAGAAAGAAAGAAAGAAAGAAAGAAAGAAAGAATATTCTTACAATCAGAAAGACACGACAGTTGAAATTACTGGGACACACAATGAGGACAGAATGTACTGGAGAATTTAACAGCCACAATACATAGTGGAGCCAATTAATACTTTATGGAATAGACTTCTATGTGGATGCTTCCTCAAACTCTACAATATTTATCTTTTCGAGTCAAGGGTTAACCGTCATGTATCATACATATCTTTATAATCTTCGCTACTTTCTCTTCTTACATTCAGTAATCCTCTACCTTGGGTGGCTCTGGAGGCTTTTTATTAGGCGAACCTTAATAAAAAAAATTAAAAATTAAAAAAAAACAAATAAAAGAAAGAAGCAGGTGCAAATAACGTTGACCTTATTTAAAGCGGTAAGGCTTGATGAAGGAAAAGAAATATGCCAATTTCAGTCGAGTTGATTGTCTGAATTAATACTGAAAAAGAACGTTGTTAAAAGACAAGAGTATTGAAAACAGACTCAAAACGCCAGTTCTACATTCTGTGTTGACAACGTCTATGCTACGCGCACATCAAACCCATTTATATCGAAATATTCAAGTATACGACAATCTATATCTATAATTCTCAAAATGTGTGTGTGTGTGTGTGTGTGTGTGTGTGTGTGTGTGTGTGTGTGTGTGTGTGTGTGTGTGTGTGTGTGTGTGTGTGTGTGTGTGTGTGTGTGTGACCGGACGTTGTTTATGCATTTCCACAGTTTTCATCCGATTTCGATGATTTTTTGTTTGTTTGATAAGTGCCGGTTTTGAGTCCAAATTGTTGGCGACAATGGCTCTCCACTACTTCCTGTCCCTTATAACTCTCAGCAACGTTTTACTATTTACTATCTGTTCTTGGATATATATCTTTCATAAAAACTTTAATAAAGATACTTTAAATTATTACAATAATATTATTTATTATTATACAGCTCCCTTTTCAGCCCCCCCCCTCCCATTTAAATTGTTAACTCCTCATTTAGGGATGTGGCTCAGTTGCATCCAATTGTTGTTACTAATATTGATTTTCGGGTGGGATAACTTTAAACTTAAACTGATCCAATTGGACGGCAAAAATTCCCAGTAATGAAAGACCCGGTCAAAGACGGATTATACTGTTAGTTTTAGATACAAGGTATTAAAAACTAAATTTACATTGCTATTACAATGTTGAATATTTCAAAACAATAACTATAAAATAATTTGTTTTTAAATGTGATAGAAAGCTGAAGGGCGTCGGTTAACTTACGTTTGTATCAATTTAAAAACAAAGCGACTTTTGAACTTCACCGTTCCCCTATGTAGAATTGTAACCGGCGGTTTTCGAATGCCGTCTCACACATTACTACATCTATAAGATTCAACTGATGAAATCATTATTAGTCTGAAGAAGTCTTTTCGACGGACGAAATGTCACGTAGAATTTTTGGTCATTTGAATTACCCTCTAAAATTAGATATAAAAAGGTCCAGATATTAGATTAGTCCGAAGTAAGTCTAGAATATCGAGATACTCTGTAAGGATCCAAATCATTAGAAATGTTCCGTTGGATAATCTTGAAAATACGCGCTCTACAGCATATAACATATATATATATATATATATATATATATATATATATATATATATATATATCCTGGCTTGAGGCATTCGGATGTCTAGTCGCACTGAGGAGCTGTGATACAGTGAAACAGTACTGTCTGTGAATGACATAATTTAGCTCTTGAAAATACATTTCAATTGAGCACTGTTGAGTGATAAGCTAATTCTATAAACAACAGCCACCTGCACTAATGCAAAGCTCTTCAGTAAAATGAATGGAGCACTTTGGCTGATTGGCATTTGTTTACATTTGTAAAAACAATACGCTAGATTTAGTTGTGTAACTCTACCGAGTGAAGATAGCTCTGGCTGACACCTAATCAGTTGAGTTTCAATCCTGGCTTGAGGCATTCGGATGTCTAGTCGCACTGGGGAGATGTGATACAGCGAAACAGTACTGTCTGTGAATGACACACACATATATATATATATATATATATATATATATATATATGTTTGTGTGTGTGTGTGTGTGTGTGTGTGTGTGTGTGTGTATTTGTAAGGATCTAAATCATTAGAAATGATCCGTTGGATTATCTTGATAATACGCGCTCTACAGCATATAACACATATATAAATGTTATATGCTGTAGAGCGCGTATTATCAAATGCTGGTAGTTGTCTTGCGGCCATTGTCTCTGATGGACGTTACTCCAAAGAACCGTGCGAAAATTGTAACGCTGCACGAACACACTGGCAAGCCTTACCAGTGTTCAAATCAAAGTATTATAGATTGGCCCAGAAACTCTCCTGATTTAAATCCAATCGAGAATCTGTGGTCAATCTGCAAGGAACGACTTCGTGGAATGGACATACGAAGTCCTAACATGTGTACTCGGTCATGCCTTATTGGAAAAATACGAGAAAAAGTAAATAATAACGGAATTATTCGTTTTGTTTCAATGAATTTACCCAAGGGTGTAATTGTTTATCAAAATTCAATTGTATTGTATAATGATCCAAGTGTTGCCCTATCATTTCAAATACATTTTGTGTGAGATAAATCTTGTAGTTATGCTCGTCAAAGAAGTTACCGATCAACTGGGTAGCAAAGCAGGGCAGGTATTAACATGCTGATAGATTATCTATCCTTCCTGGGAATGGCAGAAGGGCGGGCTGAACAATGTTCTGGGTGTACACATGTCTGTTCAATGTTCCCTCCAATAGCACCAAAGACGAACAAGAGATGGTTTACTGAACAGAGGTTGGACCCGAGTGATGTGGGCGATACCGTCTGGCAGATATCGATCTTTAGGTCTACAACAATCATGCAATCGATTATTACTTGCGTCAAAACAGAATCTTGTCTCATTGCTTAACACGAGAAAGCATCATTCTCTTTCGACAGCACTCGATCAAAGATTACTGGAAAAAGTATGAAAATAAAGATTAGCAAAGCTAGAAAAAAAATGTCAAATTGAAAAGAAAATAGAAATAAGTCATGGGAGGTGAGAATATCCCTTTAAGTTTTCGTGATCGGGAAATCCTCCTCTCAAAAATCCGTTCTAAATTGCGATAGTTCTGGAAAAAGCAGTTTAAATGGAACTTCCTCCATACAAATGGAATATGAAAGGAATGAAGATGAGTTTACTCATTCTAAGTGGCCTGGCGGGTACTGGCAGTCAAGGCTCTGACCGGTGGAATGTAGTTCGTCCGTATATCTATTTTTTATAGTGGGGTGTAAAATAACTCGCATATAGTTATTTCGTAATTCCATACGTAAAACTTTACTCACTTTTTTTAATTATTGTTCGCCTAATATAAAGTCGAAGTTAAAGAGTTATTATATAAGGTTGTTGTAAGGACGTACAGGTGGAGAGTAAGAGCTGCAAGAGAATATGTAGGTTATATAACATTTGACCCTCGAATTGAAAGGGTTAAGATTGTAGTGATCCGAGAAGCACCCTCTCGTGAGACCGTTCAATAGTGCAACAGTTCAGGGAAAGAAACTGTCTGAATGGAACTTCTTCCTTACCAATGGAATATGATCGGAATGGGGATGTTTGTGTCCTGGCGGTTCCTAGCTATGAAGGTTTGGACTGGTGGAAACAAAGACTGTATTTCGCCCGAACATCTGCCGCAAAAATAACGTTACCGAGTAACGAGAGGCTAGCTTGTGTGAAAGGAGTTGTAGAATTGGAAAGAGTTCATCCCCTACAAGGAGGGTGAAAACGCTTTTGAACTTGGTCGAGGTTGAAAAGTACGGATTGGGCAGCTACGGCCTAGATGTGGTACCAATACTCTATTTTAGGTCTGATCTGACTCTTGAGAATTAAAGCATTGTAGGAGAAATTAGGTAATTTTAGGAACCTACAGTTTTTTTTGGAGGGAGTGGATCGTTTACACGAGTTTGACTAGAAGTCTAGTCAGCTTTCCCCCAATAGGTGTTCAAGGCAAGGAGTCTCATTTATAGTACAACTTTTCATGATAATTGGATACACACTAAAACATTGCTTGAGGGATTAATTTTCTACGGCTTATCAACTCTTTGCAGGTTATTTAAAGCCAGAAAATTTTAGATTGTAAGAAATTTGTTTGGAGATAATAACGATTTACTAATACAGTTCTTACTAATTAACCCATAGCTGGGGGAGAAGAGGTGGATTTATTCCTTTCCCAACAGTACGTGCGTGTAAATGAATATAACGAACTCAACGTGAATTTCAACTCGGCCTTCCTATAAACAATCTTGAGCCATTATCATGTACACCACATAGTTATTTCGTAATTCCATATGTAAAACTTTACTCGCTTTTTTAATTATTGCTCGCTCAATATAAACTCTTTACAGGCTATTGAATGGTCTCCCGTTTGGGTGCTTCTCAGGACACTACAATCTTAACCCCTTCAATTCGAGAGTCAAATGTTATATAACCTATATATCATCTTACTCCCCACCTGTACGTCCTTACAACAACCTTATTTAGTAACTCTCTACCTTAGGCTTTATATTTGGCACACATACTAACTTATATCACTTGCTTTTCCCAATCAGTCACCCATCTAGCTACTAAGCAGGCTCGATTTTGCTTAACTTTGGAGATCGGGCGGGAAACGTTGTTTCGACGTGATGTGACTGTAAATCTATAGATTAACAAGAATGATAGTAACGTCTAAAAAAGAACAGGCATTTCTGAAAATCTGAATTTCGCATTTTCCCTATGAAATTATAAAGAAGAGCTGAAAAAGTGACGTGGAAACTATTTGATCCTTACAAAGCACTTTGAATATCAGGAAAAATAAGTTTTTTACACCCATTAATTATTGTGAACCTTGCAGGGTAATCAAATATTTTATACGAGCAAAAATCTATAGCAGTAAAGATTAAGAAAAAATATATAATAAAAACAGCAGTAAATGTGTTCCCGAAGAGTAGCGAAAGAAAAATGAAATGACAGATTGATAAACAAAATCTGAAAGAAATTTAAAACCCATACACACACACAATGCCTGTAATGTGAGTGTTTACGCAAATCAGTACATCCGGAAAGCACAAGTCAGATACGAGACTGTGTATTTTGCTGAGTCTCTACCGGATACTTACGTGTAATTACCACTCATATCTGCCAAAGTAATTCTGCTAACGAGCGGTGGATGATGTTGAATAAAGCAATATGTAAGAAATAGGCGCAAAAATCTATCTATTCCTTTTTTTCCTTTCTTTTAACCACAGGATGTCTTATAGGCCTTATCTCCCCTCTGGACTCATTTGAATCACTGAACGCAATACTACATGACATACAAATGAACTAAGCATACGTGAAATTAAATCCATACACACGCAAAGCCTGCAATGTGAGTGTTTCCGAATATCAATACACACGGAAGGCACAAGTCGGTTACGTGTTCAGGAAGCTATGTATTTTGTCTGGAAGCCGGTGTTTCAATGTGATGTGCCTGTAAGCCAACTGAAAGAGGATCTTTTAATTTTATTTTTATTTATTTTCGTATTATTATTTTACCATGTGTACACATTTTTTTTCATATATGTTGCTTCTTGTTAGCTGACACTTTTTAATGTAATTAGGCTCTCGGTGTTTGTTTTTGTGCGCATGCGCGATTTGTATGTATGTCTATGGAATTCATATAAAATGCCATATCCTCGTATTAGCAAATATTTCTCGGACATCCAGTCAATTTACTAAAGACGAAAGTTGCCGTCTATTATTCAAGAGCTGACCCTACTCGTAAATACCAGGGAGGAATATAATTGTTGCGTAAGACAAGCAAAGAGTTGATAAACAGCTGGAAATCTATTGCCATTTTGAAAGCATCTGGTGATAGAGATACCACCGACGCACTAGTAAGGTAGCTGGAGGGTTTTTCTTAGGATCAAGACAAGAAAAGTTTTCTTAGTCTTATATTGAATTATAATTGATGAGCGAATATAGAATTGGGATTCACGCGAAACAAATACAACATACACCTGGAAAAATTACTCCAGTCCCTAAGAAACTAGCGTTCACGAAATTTTACACTTATTCTGATCTGTGATTTTGATATCGTGTGATCTGCCAATGCAGCTCTTACAGTGAATTGAACTTGGTGAATGTCTGTACAATATAATTGTCTAGAATCTAATCTACGTGCGTAAGAATTATACCAGTATCATAGAAAGCATTACCGACATCTCACAGGCGTGGCAATTAGTCGAAATGTTCATCCGGCCTGTTTACACTTCACACTTCGATCTCTTTAAGCTTCAATTTTAATTAGAAAAAAGAAACACACATGCATCATTGTGGCCTGGCACCTGCTTTAGCTGGACTCTTTCAACACCCTTAAACTTTTTGAAGTATGCGTCAATTATCTAAAACTGAGATTCAGTTGACGTACTTGTGTGTGCATCCCCTGGATCCTAGTTTTAGACACAATGGGTTGTCAGTAAAAAGAAGATCCCAATGTGAGAATTACAAATTGAAGATAACAAAATCAAGGAAGTACATAACACTAAATATCTCGGAAGTGTTTTACAGAGGACGGAAAGTGTGACACAAAAATCCGAAGGGGCATTGCGATGGTGAAATATCTTTTCCAAAAGCTAAGCAAAGTATTAAGAAACAGGAAAATCTCCTTAAAAACAAATAAAAGGTTACTGAGCTGTTAATATCGGTTCTCCTATATAGCAATGAATGCTGAACAATCCCCTCATAGATGAAGAAAAGTCTTGAAACAACAGAAATGTGATTATGCAGAAGGAGGCTGAGAATACTGAACATGCGAGTAATAACGAAGTTTTAGAGCAAATGGAAACAAAAAAGACACTTATAATTAACACCTTAAAGCGACAGTTGAAATTTATAGAGCACATAAAGAGGAAAGAAGGCTTGGAAAATTTGACACTCATAGGATAGATTGAAAGCAAGAGAGACAGAGGAAATCAGCACATAACCTACCTAACGAGATTTATTTTTTTTTGTAAAATGCTTGACAGAACAAGACTTAGGTGAAATAACAAAAAGAAAAAAATTTCTAAGACCTACAAAGGACAGGAACTTATGAAGAACCATGAGAGTCCACGTCCTGAAGGGGCACGGCACATCGAAGAAGATTTTAGTTTTGCTTCGTCACATTTTTCCCTCCCATTATTTTATTACGAAAGACAGACTAGGCTCGAAGAAAAACAATTAGAAATTCAACAGAAAAACGAAGAAAAACTATTGGAAATTCAACAGAAAAACGAAGAGAAGCAATTCGAACTACAAGAATTACTACTACGGGCAGTAACAAATAAAGGACAAAATTCTGGAAATGAAGCGGCATTCTCGCAAAATGCTATATGGAGCTCTATCAAAGACTTCACTGAGGGGAAGACTTTAACATTTTTATTAGAATGTTTATTAACATGCATATACGGCACGCAAATCAAAATGACTATTTGCTATTGAAATTTAATTATGGTGTTTGGATAGCAATTACGTATTTGAAAACTGTGAATCAACCAACCAAAGTAGAATCAAATTTGAATTTTCCAAAAATTCCTATTAGTTTATTAGTTTATCATCTTTTCTATCCGATACTGTGTTGTCTATATAGTGCATTTCAATAGTTTTTTAAATGATATTCACCCTGTACAAGGCCCAAGTGCCACTCAAGTTAGAAGGTTACAGTGTAAGAGGCAAAATAGAAATTTGGGCTGCTCGTAAGTTTACGCTTAAAAACAAAACACAACGTCTCTCCGTCTTCAGCATTCACTGAATCTTTCATCTTAACATCGCATTGTTACAGATGATGAAAAATGTGTTTTGCATCTCAACAGAAAACAAAAATGTCATTGGTTATTTAAAAAGTGTTAAACCAGTGCGTAAAACAAAACCCGAAACTTTATTCACAGAATTCTTTGCTTTGTGTCTGGTGGAAGAGGAAATATATTGTCCATGACGATCTCGTGCAGCCATTCTCAACCCGTGCTCCATCATTGACCCCCTCGGCTTTATGTATTTCTCCAATTACCCCCTAAACCCATACAAAAAATTCATAGCCATCATAAAGCATTGATGTACAATTTCGTGACTAAATGAATGAATGATTTTTTCATTCAAAATACTAAGACAATCTCCCTTCCTCCCTCTCTCCCACACATACACACACACACACTTTCTTTGCATACTCTCTCTCTCTCTCTCTCTCTCTCTCTCTCTCTCTCTCTCTCTCTCTCTCTCTCATTTTACAAAATTAAATTTAATTGAATTATTTTTTAAATTATCAGGTACTTCAATTATTTACCCCCCGACTATATAATGTTTTACCCCCTAGGGGTAAATTTACCCCTGGTTGAGAACCTCTGATCTAGTGGAATATGGAAGGATCATCACTGCAGCCACTTATTGCCAGCCACTTGATCCGGTAAAGGAAGAATTACGTGGAAAGTGCATACCCTGCTTTCGTTAACAGAACAGGTATTATTCTACAGGATGGCAATGCAAGGCTATACGCTGCAAAATAAATTCATTAAAAAAATGAGATCGAAGAATTGGTGTTTCTTTCCATACTCCAAACTCACCAGATTCAGTACCTCCAGATTTCGATCACAAGAACATTTCCACAGTGGCAGAACATTCAGTAAAGCGAAGAAGCTGAAAAGGTTTTTCAAACATGCTTGTCAAAATCCATATTTCAATCAAAGATTTGCGTTCCCTTTGGGTTGTAGTCTTTGAAAATCGACACAATTAGATTTTCGATAAATAATGTTGAAAGAAATTTAACTTACATTTGTTTTTTATATCCTTTCCCTAAAACGTAATTACTTTCCGAAAGTGTATACGAAACGTTTAATAAAAAACATAACGAATTTCAGGAACTGACATATCAGTTACGTGCCAAGCGTGATACACGCTTAGGCGATCATGTATCTCTTCCCGCAGTAGACTGCCATTTCTTTCTGCGGTAGACCAGTTGCCATCCCTGCTATTTAGCCATAGCTTGAGGGGGGAGAAGAAGATTCATACTTTTCCCACGTAAGTGAATGTAATGGATTCGACTGTAATTCGAACTAGACTCTCCGATTCCTCAATCCGAGCCGCTTTCCATTACTCCACCGTGCCTTTTTATATATATATATATATATATATATATATATATATATATATATATATATATATATATATATATATATATATATATATATATATATATATATATATGAGATTATATATAATCTAATATTTATATATATATATATATATGAGATTATATATAATCTAATATTTATATATATATATATATGAGATTATATATAATCTAATATTTATATATATATATATATATGAGATTATATATAATCTAATATTTATATATATATATATATATATATATATATATATATATATGTATGTATTAATTTAATTAAAATGAGAAAACAGACAACCTTAAGGGTCCATTGATTATATTTTATTTCACCAGGAAGGTGTTTGTTCCTGGTTCTTCAGATTACATTTCCAAGCATAAAAAAATGGTCTTAAATTTACGTATTATTTTTATACACATTTGAGGGGTAGCTTTAAGTTGATGTAAGGTGATAGAGAGAGGTGGGCGAGGACGACGACGAAAATAGAGAGATAGGAATAATTTTAAATCTATTTTTTAAAAGCTTAAGACATTGACCTATTTATTACGTTATCTCACAGTAAATGAGACAAAGTGAAAAAAGAAGAAAAGATATAAGGATGCAAATGAGGAAGCAGAGATGGAGGGGAAAAATGAGAAAAGAAGAAAAGGAAGAATAAACTAACATATATAAGCATATTGCAGTTAATTAAAAAAAACACAGTGATATATTTTGCAGTTAACGTTTGGCATTAATTTAAAAATTATCAACAAATAAAGTATGATAAAAGGAAAAATAATATAATGTGAATATATGATAAAAAAATATTAATATTATTAAGGTTATTAATATTATTAATAAAAACTAACGAGTAAAAAATGAATAATTAAAATCTAAAATTTCAAATTTTAAATCTTAAATTCATAATGTAAAATTTAAAATTAAAACAGCCTAAAATGTTTTAAATACTATTGTTGTGGTAGGATCCACCTAATCTGCATAGGTGACTACCGACTATATAAATAATGGTTGGTACCGGAAGACAGGGGAGCGAATACAGAGATCCAGCTAGAGACTCTGCCCGACTGCGACTTAGTCAACACATTCTCCAGGAACGGTCTTCCCAGAAATACACAGAAATACTATATGTAAATATTGTGTACATTTTCTTGTTATAATACATTCTTGTTCTAAGTACATTTTGTGTTGCATTATTATTCCATGCATTAGTCGAGATTCAACAATGAGTCAAGACTCAACAACTATCGAAAAATATATGTGATATCGAAAAATTTATCAAAATGAAAATAAAATTTTAAAATATTTTTATTTTTTAAATAATTTAAAAACTTTTATAAAAACAATATATAAAATAAAACATAAAAACGTATAATATAATTAGTAAGCTTGAGTAAATTGGTGACGGATCAGGGTTTAGGAGGAATAACAGAAAGACACCGTTTAAGAGCTAAAATGGAGAGGATATATTGGAGTCCCATGATCGCGTACGGCCAGAGGGGAATTGAAGAATAGATCAGACCGAATATGGAGTATTGCGGGAGCTGCTCAATCCACACTCTCCAGCCTTTCAGAAGCATTGTGAGCGATTAATTATTTTCTAACCACCATCCTCTTTCTCATAGACGAAACCTCACAAGCGGGTCGCTAATCCATCGCAATTTCTATGGAAGACCTTCAGACGAGCGACATTCCTTAGTTCTACGAGTTGACCTTCACATCCATACAATAACATTCAGTAACGCTCTACCATGAGCAGGGCTCTTAAGACTTGTATTGGGTGAACATTTCAGTAAAAAAAAATATATTCTAATTACTGAAATAGAAAAAAGGGAATATATTTAAATTATCTTTTTTAATATGTGTAAGATCTGTAATGCTGATATATTATTTTGGCCAAAATGTTCATTTTCCGTTTTTATTTTGATGGTAAGAGGAGCGTTTATGTTTAGCTAACTTTATTTTTAATATCCTCTTTTGACTATTTTAGTAAAGTTGTAGGATCTGCCTTAATTATTTGGGAAAATTTGTTTCTCGGTTAGCATATTTTTTCTTTATTAATTTTAAAGTTGTAGATGGAAAATATGAGGAGTATTTTCAGTATATTATTTATATTTTAAGCAAGATATAAAACCCCAAACAAAAAGCAAATTTGTGAAGCAGGTGCTGCAAAGGATCAAACTTGTTAAAAATGGTTTTCGAAGTTTCACAGTGCTCAACCCTCAGGTAGTCCACGCAACGTTAATTGTAATTTTATCAAGACATTACTTGCGAAGTATTAAATACAGACGACAGCAAAACATACTGAAATTATCTGAATCAGGCGTGGAAAATCGTTTCAACTAACTTGCTTATGTTATTTATTTTGATGTGTATCTTCCACATAATGAAAAATATCCCATTTTTAAAACAGATTTGACAAAAGTTAATACTTTTGCAAAACCTATTTTAAAAATAAGCCATAAAAATCTCAATCAATCAATTAAATATATATAATTAAATATATAATAAGCCATAATATATAATTATAATAAGCCACAATATATAATAATATTATAATAAGCCATAATGCATAATAATAAGCTATATATATAATTAAATATATAATAATAAGCCATAAAAATCTCAATCAATGAAATATATTTTTCCGTGCGATGAAAAGTGGATATTTTACAACAACAAAAAGGCAAAAGATCGTAAAAGAATATAAATGAATCGGCATTAAGTGTATGAAAGACCAATTTTCATACTAAGAAGGTGATACTGTGTAGATGGTGAGTTGAGAAATTTCCCATCCAGAGAAGAAAACAATTGATTTGACCTATTGAAGACTGCAATCGACGAAAAACATTCGTATCTAGTTAACAGGAGTATAATGCTAGTCTGCATGTCTCCTTAGTGACCACCTTCTCTCATCGGATGTCTTCATCTGATATTGCACGTTCAGATTCTCAGAATTTGCATAATGGCAAAATATTCTTTTAAAAACACTGAAAAAAGTACCCCGTTCAGCAAAGTTTCGTGAAAATGAAATTTTGATCTTATCATAATAATGTTTGAAAATATTGAATAATGTTTGAAATACTGGAACAAAACAAGTAAATATGTTTCTCGATAAAGTTATGACTATCACAAGAAGAGTGTCCCCAGTGAAGATCGAACTCACTAATTAGTATTAACAGTAAAACCTACTTACTCGCTAAACATTGCCTAACGCCGAAACACAGGAATTTACTAAGCTTACCTCTGCTTTGACACAAGAGTAAATCTATGGGCAACCAGTGACGATAGACTCAGTGTTAATATTTAACGAGACGACCCGATTCAGATGTAATCATTACTCCACTCTAATGCAGACATTCAGCTCAATGGTGATTTTCTAAGCGTTACTTAGACGTGGCTTAAAGCCGAAAGTATAGAGCACCAAGTGAGGATCGAACTCACTGTTCAATCGAAACTGACGTAGTAATACAAGCTTGATGACCATTACATCATGTCGAAGTGCCCAAACATGCGGAGCAATGAATTTTGCGTAACGTTAAACTATGCAATCTAAATGCGTAAAAAAACTGTTTTGAACTTATCTCTAGAAAACAATGAACAGTTATCAATTCGATCACTATTGAATGACTCCACACTTTGGCCTTGTGCCAGCCATAATATAGCTCTAACTACTGGAACTAAATTAAAATTAGATAGATCTTTGTTACGCTTGACAGTATTCTTTCAGTATATCTTTTGAAGATTAATTTCCCCGAGCCCTCTTTCCTCGTTATATACTCCTAGAATTTTCAGCATTTTTTTTCTGATGGAAAATATTAAGTTCTTAGTAGCTAGAATTTTCCTTAAGACTTCCTCATAGCTCACATGTTTCGTCCATGGTATTTTAAACATTTGTTGGTAGACATTATGAGACATAACAGCATACATATATATATATATATATATATATATATATATGATCCAGATTCTAATGCGCTGGAGGGGCGGCTTGGGGAAAGAAGGTGTGTCTCTTGGGGCACAAAGCGTTGGGTTTTGAATACTTGGATGGCTATCACCACGGAACTGAGTAGCGGCGCTATATCGAGTCTAATCAGTTTCTTCATCGTCAGCAAATCCCGTTGGTCGAGTGGTATGACGCTTGCGTTGTATCGTAACGGTCCGGGTTCGATTCTCTGTGGTGGGTGCACTGCTGATGAAGTCCCATATAGGACGAAACGGCCGTCCAGAGTTTCCGGCATTCTGTTGAGGATTCTTCTAGACTCGATGAATTACTATAAATGAACACACACACACATATATATATATATATATATATATATATATATATATATATATATAGTGATGATAATATTATCCATTTTCTTAATAGGAAACATCCGGTATTCATTGGCCGATCAACCGGTGTTATGCTTTCCTTCACTCCTTGCCATTGAACTAACGCAGTGTCTGTTCTCCTAATCTCTAATGATAATATCAGTCGTTTCCTTATAAGGAAACATTCATGACCGAGTAGCCAATATTAATGTCGGTTCTGATTTATCAATATTTCTCTTAAAGCAATTGTTTAGGAAAACAGGATTCTCAATTCCAGTAACTGTTATTGCTCTTTTCACTATTGATAACGTCTTCCTTCCTAACAGTTTGTTTGAAGTGGTGTGGAATTTCCACATCTTGCTTAGGTTATAATTTTTTATTCGAGTTACAAAAGATATTCATTTCAGCTGTTTTTTCTGTTAAAAGTCCTCAAGTCATGTGCTTTCTGTTAATTGGTACAGATTCCATGGCGCCAGTTCGAAGAAGGATGGTCCTCGCTAAGACGTATAGGTTTCATTCGCTCAATGCCATTTTTAACCATTAATCTTAGAATGCGGTTATATACAGCTGATAGTCTAAATATTTATGAAATGGTTCGGCACCATTTATGAAATCCATAGGAAAGGCTCGATGTGACGGCGATATTAAAGAACATGACTCGAGACTTTAGGCTAATGTTTTGGTCTGGTAGCAATTTGCGGCGTTTTGGCGAAACTAGATTTAGCGAAGTCTATTCTATCTTCAATCTCCTTATCTCCTAAGTTTCAATTTTTTTATCTCTTATACTAAATTTGTTATATCCATAGACCGAGATATTTACTCGTTCCAATTACTTTGAGGAATATGGTAACTTCGTCTTCTTCTACGTGCTCCTCCTTTCTAGACATTGGCGATCATGGCTCTCCAAAACTTACTATCCTTTGTAGCCTTACCAGCTATTTCCTCTTTGTAAGGCTCGCACACCCCGTTCCGTCATTCAGTCACAAAAGCTTGTAATTATCTCACTGCTTTCCTTTATCACTCTTATCCTCAGTATGACCTGTGAGTGTTAAGTTTTTCAAGCCTTCCTTCCTCGCTATGCATCCAAAGTAATTAAATGTCTCTTGATGATTCGGATTATAAGTGCTCTTTTTGTTGTCATTTCATTTAAGAAACCCTCGTTGTATAGTCACTTCGTCCATTGAATTCCCAGCATCGTTCTGGAGAACCACATTTCTCTTTCCTTCAGTTTTCTCCTCATCCGTGTGGAGATTGTCCAGCATTTAGTGCCATAGAAGAGAATGAATCCTTTCTAGGTTGCCCTACGCTGTAACTAACAAAGCTAAGCGTAGATGACGCAGCATAACAGAATATTGTAGATGTATATTAGTAAAATAACTAGCTGCTAGATAAAGATATAGTTTCCTCCTGCTTTGACTATTATATTCCATGGTGTCGTGAATTCAGTCTCTGGACTAATGGTAATTATAATGGATAAGTTCAATTCAAATAATTTATACATACAATCTCTCAATTCATTCAACCAGGCGTGAATTAATTCCTGACTCTGATAATCTCTTCTTCCTGATTTTCGCTGCATTTCTAAAGTAAAACTATTTTCAGTATTTCTTGTAGTGAATTAATTATTTGTGTATTTTCTACTTTCTCTGTGGCCGAGCTGACTCAACAAGCGGTGGTTTCGTCCTACAAAAATGGAAACGCGGTTTCGAACCCCGCTGGAAATCCCATTTTCTTCTATTAAGTTATCTCGACTGGACAGGCGTATACATGTAACGCACAATGTTCAAAATAACATTAACAACGGGTCGTCTATTTCAACACAGGTATTCACTAAAATAACGTTTTTAAGTTATATATATATATATATATATATATATATATATATATAATTTTCATTAAAAACGATTGATAATGGACAGAAGAATAGCTGAATGCGCTCAGACATACAGGTCATTCGGAAAATTTTTACACACTTTATGACGGGAAATGAAAAATAAACACAAGAAAAATTAACAAAAATGTTTAACCGCAGAACCTTGTCAGTCGACTTTAATGAAACTTGTATAAAAGATGGATTGCTGCCCAAATACACAATTACACACACACACACATATATATATATATATCCATTAAAAAGTAAATAGAAATAATTATAATCTAGGCTCTACTTGTATATCGAGCACAGTTTTTTTTTTAAATGAAAAACAAAAATACTAAAGAACTTCGGATTATTAAACTAACAATTCTTTCCTATTTTCCAGTATATTTGTACACACACACACACACACACACATATATATATATATATATATATATATATATATATATATATATATATATATATATATATATGCAGATTTCATTAAAAACGACAGACAAGGTGCTTTTATTTAGTTTTTTATTTAGTTTTTAATGAAATGTGCATGAAAGAAGGATTGCTGTCTAAATACACAAATATATATATATATATATATATATATATATATATATATAGATAGATAGATAGATAGATAGATATGTATAATTTATTTATTTAAAAATATGATTCCATCGCTATGGAATCATTTTTTTTTTTTAATATTTTTTAGAAAGTAAATTATAATCTAGGCTCTACTTGTGTATCGAGCACTGTTTTTTTTTAAATGAAAAACAAAAATACTAAAGAACTTCGGATTATTAAACTAACAATTCTTTCCTATTTTCCAGTATATTTGTACACACACACACACACACACACACATATATATATATATATATATATATATATATATATATATATGGAAGAAAACACAAGAGAGCCACAGTTCAGCAAACTCATATCAGTCTAACTAAATATTTTAAATCTATCACTGATATTGAGCGCTTTCCAATAAGTACCGCGCATATATAATATATAAATAATATATATAAAAATTGAATATATATATATATATATATATATATATATGTATATTTATATACATACATATTTCACACACACACACACACACATATATATATATATATATATATATATATATATATATATATATAATAACTGTATTGTGTTAGTAACGCTCACATTAATACGTGACTGCTTACAATTCGATTTATCACGACTTACGCTACGCTTTTATAAAAAAATCATTATAAAAGCATTCACATTTTACATACGTAATTTTTTAAATTTATTTTTTACCCGACATTATTTCTTCTTATTATAAATGTTATTTTTAATGGCTACACGCGTTTGAGTTGCTATCCCCGTGTGTGTGTGTGTGTGTGTGTGTGTGTGTGTGTGTGTGTGTGTGTGTGTGTGTGTGTGTGTTTGTTTGTTTGTTTGTTTGTTTGTTTGTTTGTTTGTTTTAAACAGTGAAATTAATAACAAACGTCCTAAATTGAAAAATCCTACTGAAGGGAAAATTGTGCTTCCAATCAATCGGACCTATATCATCGTTTACATGTTCTCCTGGGTATGATGATAAACTACATCCGGCAGCAATTCTTCTAATCAGGAGTTTGGAAGGTTTTGAGGAGCTTAGAACCAATTCTTAACCCAAACCCGGAGTGGTAGCAACAGTTAGGGTCCCAGCTATGGGCAAATTGGGAATGCCCAAACAAAAGTCAACAGTACCTTTTTTTCATAGTAAAATAAGCAAAAATGCATTTCTATAGCAAAATGACAATCAATGTAACACTAAATATATATAAATATGCATTTCTATAGTAAAATTACGAGCAATATATTTTATGATCTACAAACTATATATCTGGAAAAAATACTCTTACTCTGAAAGTATATTATATTATGTAATTATGAACGTATATTATATTATGTATAGTATGTAATTATGTACAGAGTATTTCTTGATGAAAGCATAAAATAGTCTTCAAAATATTTAGATTTCGACATTAAATAACCCATAGAGGTTGATATGCCGCTTAACAAAATCAACCATCCAACCAACCATTTAAATCATGGAAACTGCTTTTATAGCCGAAAAGTGCCTGTACCGTTTCGGCATCCGAAAAAACATAATAGTACATGTATTACAACCATATATTTTAGAAAGGTTTACATCACTTCCTGACCATGGACAATTCCTTTCTTTCTGATTTCCATTTCACTTCTATAATAAAATCACCTTTATTACTTCAAAATTTATTATAGTGGATATTTATTATTTGAAATAGACGCCCTATTTTTATTTATTAGTAAACAATGTATATTATGTCTATCGGCCTGTGCAATCGAGAATTCTTAGTAATATGTTCCCGAGCATAGACCTGTGTATTCCTTGTAGAGGAAATCACTGTTTTATCCAGTGTGCTTTACCGTTCAGTCACGGTGAATATCTCAGAAAGCAAGGTTCTATTTTTCCGCTTTTTAGAAAAGCACGTCCTCTTCACCCATATTATTTTCTGGAAAGCTTCATATTTGCCCAGTTTCGTATCCGGAATGTAGACCAAGTAATTCCTAAAGATTTAATGGATTTCTTTTTCCTCTGACATTAAAATCATTATCGATGCATTTATATTATATATTACATTTGATCAGTAAATGTTACATTAATCCGTGACCACTGACAATACCTTTTTCCTGGTATTAAATCTACAACATAGAGATTAATGTATATATAAAGCGCTTGGGACAATGTAAACTGTGGAAAATTTCTGTACTCTCTTTCCCCTACAAAACGTAACGTAAGGATGCTGTAAAAAAACTAAATAAAAAATTAATTAAATCTTCCTTGTCTGCCATATTTAACAAAACATGTTTATGTACTGAGATTTACAAAACAAAAATTTATGCCACCATTTGAAAAATTATATATTCAGTCATTGATTTTTCTTTGCCAATTGAAACATTTACGTTGTTAGCGAAAGAAATGCTTAAGTGTAAAGGGGAAAGTTGCACTTTAGCAGTAAAATCCATCGACAACGATAAAATAAAACTAAAACCTTCAGGATATAGACGATCAAGGCTATACACAAGTTCGTTTTTCTTTATTAGCTGTGATTTGTCATGGCTTGAGAAAAATAGTGGAGTGCTTTCTCGTTGCCTTCTCCTCCATTTTGAATTCAAGGATCTTTTTCTCTTAGAATTATTGTCATACAAGGATAGTGAGTCTGCTATTTAACTCGTGGCGGGGAGCGGGGCTTATTTACACACGCGTCTCGAATAGACGGACTTACCAAACTATTTAAATTTTTTTATTTTTTAAAACCTACACTGTTATTCCAGACACCTATTTATTTTTTTTTATTCAGCTTGCTTGTTTAATCCAACTAGTCTTTTCATTCCAACTTCCTATCCCGCCTTTTTTGTTCCGAAGAAGAAATTAAATTTGAATAAATTTTCCAGTCTCCCTTTTTATTCCTATCTACCTTTTTATTCCTATCTTTTTATTCCAGACTTAAGTGTATAAAGTATTCAAATGATGCTGGTGCGAAAATACGGCTGTGATTGTTGTTTTATTTTCCCAGTTAGAATTTGCCGTGTCTCTCTGTACTTGGAGACATTAGATTGACTGAAAGATCTGAGGTATTTGCTTAACAAATACTCGCTTACTGTGCTATCACAGGTTGCATAAACAGCGCGTAGATTATTAAAAAAAAATGAGAAAACAAAGGAATATTTTAAGTCAAAGAGAACTGCGTTCACAGACAACATAATAAAGATCACAGAGAGAAATATAATGAATTCTACGGAACGAAATTAATGTTTTTGAATGAAAGGAGAAATCGATGAAAAGAAAAGAAATGCGAAGAACACAAGAATTGGCAAATGGAACTAAATGAGTTGAGTACTGATGTTAGTATTCGCCGACAGAAACTCAAAGTTTCCTAGTGAAAGAAACTTTACTCAAATTATAATAACTTTCGTTTAAAAACGAAGCATGTACGGTTGGTGTAATGTGTAGCGGTTCGGAAGGAGAAATCGGAGAACTGAATTCGATTCCCGGTTAAGTTCGTTACAGTCTTTAGGTTATATTCCTTGGGTATTTGAGCGTAAAATTATGAATCCTTCCCCCCACCACCACTAGCCATGTATTAAATGGTGTTAACTGAAGAAAAAAATTGTTAATTCAATATTCACTCCAAAAAAAGAAATTATTCTTAAAAACCAATATATGTTTAGGTTTCAAATAATTCGCAAAGGTTTGATAAACCGTAAAAAAAAAAACACATCAATCAAAGAACGAAGAATATACATCCAGCACAATTTATTTAACCCTATGACACTATAGATTATTGGAAAATGTTATTTTGAATTGTACTTTGCTAAGAAACTATTGCATTGTAAAGTTCATTTTATTGAAATATCTTCTTTGTTCAATTCATTTAAACTTATTACATTTATTTATTTAAATTACAATTATCTATGCGTAACCTTATGCGCATATCGAGTGAATACACCGGTCCGGTTCTCGTCCTATAAGCGAAGTTAAGCAGCCTCGAGTCTAGTAAGTACTTAGTTAGGAAACCATTTTGGGAATACCAGGTGCCGTAAGCTTGAATCGGGTAGATGGAGAGTGGATCATATAACAGAAAGAAAACTCTCGTTTCAAATCTCCGCTGGCAACAACGCCCACCGGTGGCTAATTTCAACTGTTGGGTGGGTGATAAGCAACTAAACAGAAAAAGGTGGACGATTGGGAAATTTAGTGGACGATATAGAATTTTGAGTATTAAAAAGTTATTTCAGCATATGCTACTGGAAAACTATTTAAAGGAGATATGCAAAAAACCTGTAGAAAAAGAAACAGGAGACTAAATGTGAATGACTGTGTCATATTCCTAGATAAGATATAAATAACCCCGCAAACAAGGAATATGTTGGTATTTTCTATAGTTTTGAGAAGAATTATTAACATTCAAATAGTTCTTCTGTATGAAAGATAACTAACTATTCGATGGATTTTTATTAGATGCTATTGGGTTGGTGCATAATTATCAGGCGTTTTTGTAGGCAAGTTATTTGTTAATAAAAATTGCTGTTTTGTTTACTTTTTTAATAAAAATATTATTTTATTTTCAAGTTATAAAAATGCGTGTCGATAATAATACGCTCAGGAATAATCATTTAAAAATGTTATTGTTGAATTTTAATGTTTCTTTTTTCATAATAATTATTGTTTAAAAACGCCTGATAATTATGCATCAAGCCTACAGAAATGTATATTCTTTTTAATTTTATAATGATGAACAAAACTTGTTTAATTTTTGTCAACACTTGCAACGCTAATGAAACCATAAAATTAGCCCTGACCATAAAACTAAATTATATATAGTTTTCAATAGTCGAGTTAGCTTTCTTTTGTTCTTTAATAGTGTAGTAGCAGCAACAGCCGTCGTATAAGTTAGCGTTATTTGTTACCTCTCATTGTTATTTTTTTATTACATCATAAAGTCAGTTTATGAACCAGTAACAAACTTTTACCAAACAATTTTGGTATGAATATTTACAATACAGGTAGGCGATGGAAATTTTTTCAATGTGATGGTGGGCGATGATGCCAAAAGGATTGAGAATTCCTTGTATCTCCTTCGCCGTAGTCTGTCTTGGGGAAGGAAAATCTCCGATGTAAAAACCGTGAGCGTATACACTCCAGGTTGTCATCTTGAAAGATTAAACCAACATTATATAGGAGCAATGGCGTCTTTAAACCTGTTTATGCTTAAATATTTCCAACCTCCTCAAAGTTGTCCTAAGCCAGTACGGAAGAGTAGGCTGATCAAAAATAAAAATGTCAAACCAAACAGACAAGAAGGAAAACGGATTAGCAGTCCCGGACTGATGTAACAGCGGCAATCAGGGGTTTATTACAGCACGTGCAACTGGTATGTTACACTTGACGAGAAAAAATAGATGTAGCAGCCCAGATTAACCACTTTCTGAATGTACGCGAGTATAATTTAGCCTGCTCGGAATAGCCCAAGGCCTAGCCTACTTCACACCTCAGGGTAGAAAATAGTTTATACCCCCTTTTCCTATTAATATTAGTAAGTTTTAACTAGAATGTTATAAGAGGGGATCAGTATAAGAACTGGTAATAATGACTATTTGACTCATTCAACTGTAATCCGATATATATCTTTCTAAAAAAAAAAAGAACTAACCCTGTTCAATTCAGCTGTTAGGTTAAAATTAACAAAAAGTTATAGCTTAGGCAAACTTGTTCATAAAAAAGTTCCACCGCTTTAATTCGGCATTCTTGGGACGGATAACAGAAATCCCACCTAAAAAATCCTAATGCCAGCTCATTCCACATACATATTGCTGTTTTAACAAAGTTTGGTTTGGTTTGTTTTACGGCATATCAATTTCAATGGATTATTTAATGCCGACAAAATTTTTATTGCTGGTAATATTTTGTTTTGTCAAAAATCTATTTCTGGTAATATTTTTCTTTCAAAAATGTATTGCTGGTAATAATTTTTTCTAAAATGTATTGTTAGTAATATTTATTTTTAAAAACATTGTTGGTAATTTTTTTTCAAAAATGTATTGCTGGTAATAGTTTTTTTTTAAGTATTGCTGGTATTAAAACCTATTTTTACACAAGTTTGGGTGTTACATATTTGCCCATAGCTGGGACCCTAACAGGCGCTACCACCCCGGGTTAGGATGCACCTGGGAATACCAGCAATTAGGAGGTGTTTCCACGCTCCTCAAAATCTCCTGATCAGAGGCCTTGCTGTTGAACATAGTTTGTCGTCTTACCCAGGACGCGGATGTTGTTTATCGTCATACCCAGGACGGTTTTTAACAAAGGTAGTACAAAGCTTAAAACAGAAAATAAAACAATTATTAATGCTTTTTTAGTTTCATGCATTAACTCCACCTTTTCAAGCAAAGATGAAGCTCCATGCTTACTTTTCTTAGCACTAGTACCATTATCTGCCCCCACACTGCTCTTTTCGGCTGCATCCTCAATGGGTAAATCTGAGATCTGATCAAAAAGTATCGGGACTGGTGCTATAAAAAGAAAACTACAACAGATATCGATTCGGCATTTAATCTCCTTTGAAGTAGTTCCCCCTTCTGAAGCCTCACACTTCGTTTCCATTAATGGAAGCATTCCTGGAACTCCTTTTCTGCGATAGCGAGCAGCTACCTCATAGCATTCTCTTGGATTTACTCGAGGTCTTGAATCTTGTTCCTTTCAAGTGGAGGTTGATTTTTGAAGAGGAAAAAGTCGTAAAGAGCGAGATATGTTGAATATGGTGGTTATTGGACCTGGGGATTTTTGTGCTTGGTCAAAAACTACTGCACAAGCTATGGTTATTGATGGGACCTCTGTAATGTGGTGAGAAGACTAAACTCTACCCATTTTCATTCAAAGCACTGCTATAAAGAACGAAAGTGAGTGAGAACGTAAAATCTATATATATACATATATATATTGTCATCCACAGACAGACTGTTTCGCTGTATCACAGCTCATCAGTGTGGCTAGACGTCCGGTTGCCTCTGGCTAGAATCGAAAACCGGCTGAATTCGCGTCAGTCGGAAATTTTACCGTGAAGCCGTTGGCGCACGGCAGAGAAGAAGGTGAATTTAAGCGTATTTATTTTTAGATAAACACACAGTGACTGAGAGAACTCGATTCGATTTACCGAAGAGTCTTATATATATATATATATATATATATATATATATATATATATATATATATATATATATATATACCGTGTTGTAACTGCAAAATTGTCCAAATTGTGTAACAGCAAAATAGTCCAATTGTTAGATTAAGCTTTGAACCGTTGTATCTTACAAATGATTAAAGATATCTCACTGGAATTCTCCAAGGCTTTTATAAAATTATTGGATTCTACTTTGAACAATGAGAATGTATTTAGCTGTAGGTTGAAATGAGTGTTCTTCTTGCTGTTGTGACTTCCTGATCCAGTTTTCCTCTCTACTGTTCCTTATTTTTCAAAATTATTCGCCGTTTTCTTGATGTTACTTGAATTGACTTTGAAGATAGAAGCCAGAGTATGAATGTACGTAACATTACTGAAGGCCTGAATGATTTTTTTTCTCTGACCGTTGTTCATTTGGGAAGACATAGTGGGGCTGATACAAACGATTTTAACATGATCTATTTCTAGCTGAATAACTCAAAGGGTTTTTCAGTGATTCTTGCAAAAAATGGTACAAGATTGCTAAACGTCTTATCTGAAGACCTGGATTAAAGAAACTCAAATAGTTTAGT
>OZ038490.1:71471458-71528958 GCA_964036315.1 Acanthosepion esculentum
ATGCGCTATCTATTTCAGTTGTTTCTGCTGTTAGAAGTCTTCAAGTGATGTGCTTTTCGCTATTTTTATTTCGGAGCTCAATTCTGTAAGATCTGACGAAGAATTGCCTTTAAGACCTAGAGCAGGGATTGGTAATCTTTTGGAAAGAGTGAGCCAGAAAGCCATGCATTGTCTCGAAGGAGGGGCATAATATCAAATGTATTATAACAAATTGTTTCGACTTCACAGCGCTCCACCTAGAAGGCTGCCTTAGTCTGGAGGTTTAAAGAAAAAACAACAAAGTTAATCTTATGTCTAAATAAGTTCCCTTATGTCTAAATAAGTTCCCTTATTTTACATCAGGAATAAAATAATAGCAACTAAAACAATCAATAAAAAATGCAAATTCCTTACCACAAACGAAATACAGATCGAAAGAGCAAATTATTTAATGAAAAACTTGTTTCTGCTTATTGTTTGATAACATTTTTTCATCGGGAGGAGGCAAACATCATCCAGGTGGTCATTATCTAACCTTGTTCTTAAACGACTTTTAGTATATTTCATTTTCGAAAAACGTTGTTCACAAGCATATGTACTTCCAAATAATGATATAATTATTCTCGCATTATTTAATAGGCTTTTGTATTTTCCGTTTGGCAAAGCATAGTTTCAAAAGGGAATTCGGAAATAAAATTTGATTTCAAAAATTCAACTCACTGTAAGTTAACACCAACTGATATTTTTTATGTCACTTGCTCCACAAATAAATTAGATAATTAGTGTCCAGCTGTTAAGTTGGTGGACTGGAGAGGAATTTTCACTGACCGGATCTGTCTCAGAGGCTGCGGGTTGCCGACCCCTGGTATAGTGCAACGACCTGCTGACCACTGGCAGTAACATGTCTCAGAAATGGAAAGGGTTATGTCATGTGTTGCACTGTCATTATGGATCGTTTATTTGTGGTGGTGTGCATAGCGAATTTCAGATTCTACTAAGTTGATAATTTAGTAAATCGTATAAATCAGGGATCAACAACCTTTTGTAGATTGCGTGCCAGGTAGTTATGCAGTGAAGAGAAGAGCCATGATATCCAATGTGCTATAATAAATCCTCCCGACATCATGCTGCTCAATCCAGAGGGAAGACTTGTGGTGATTTAAAGAAAAAAACTTGAAGTAAAATGTTAGATTGTTTAAACAAGTTTCCCTATTTTACTGCAGGAATAACAGGATAACAACTAACACAATCAATAAAAAATGCAAATTCCTTACCACAAACGAAATACAGATCGAAAGGGCAAATTATTTAATGAAAAACTTGTTTCTGCTTATTGTTTGATAACATCTTTTCATCGGGGAGGGAGGCAAACATCATCCAAGTGGTCATTATCTAACCTTGTTCTTAAATGACTTTTAGTATATTTCATTTTCGAAAAACGTTGTTCACAGGCATATCTACTTCCAAATAAGGATACCATTATTCTCGCATTATTTAATAGGCTTTTATATTTTCCGCTTGACAGAACATATTTCTTGTAGAAGTCAGCACTGTATACGGAATGAGATTTTGGTTTCAAAAATTCGTGGCACTGTAAGTCAATTAACTCCAACTGATATTTTTTCTACCACTTACGCTACAAATTAATTAGATAATTATTGTCCAGGTATTAAGGTTACGGGCCGGACAAAAATTCTTTCTTCGCGAGCCGAATGTGGCCCGGGGGGGAGCCGGGGTTGCCGACTCCTGACCTAGAGGATTCATATTTTTGAAAGCATATTTAATAATTGTTCTGAGAAAAACAGCTGTATACGGGTGATAGTTTAGACATTTCTGAACGGGTTGAACGCCCAGCATTGCATCCATAGAAGAATCCTGATCTGACGAGGTTATTGAAGAACATGACTCGAATTTTGGTTTTGTACCATCTTGTGGTGTGGGAGTAAGTTACTTCTAGCGAATCATTTAAATAATTACAAACCGATTTTATTGTTAAAAATATAGTAAACAACAGGACATTTTCAAAATGTAGTTAATAATAAAGATGGCAAACCCAGCAGACATAACAAAGCCCATTGTGATAGAAAACATAATAGATTATAATACAGACGAGACTAAATTTATTATGGAAATCGAGTCAATTGCCATGGATATAAATGAAGGAGAATTTGTAGCACTGAAATAGCTGTAATCTGCAATATGGGACAGCGTGAAATGTAGAAAATTGAATAAGCAATATGGTAGAATATAGAACACACTGAAATAATGAAAGCTAGACAGAATGTTGCATACGGAAAAAATGAACAACCATGTAACTACGGGATAAAGATGCTAAAAATGAATGGAAGACTAAAAGAGAAAATGGATGGATTGGAAATCAGAAGGGAAAAATAGAGACAATGAGAAATAATATGAAAGGGAAATTGTAAGGGAAAAATTACAGAACGTAAAAAGACAAATAAGACAAAATCTTAGTGAAAGAAAGAAAGAAAGAAACTAAATGGCAAACAAAGAGAGAAAAAACTAACATTAAAAGTAAGATATGGTAAGGAAGAGAAAAAAAAAGGGTTAAGAGGACAAATAATAAGATAAAAAGGAATGATTAGAAAAACAAGTGAGAAAAAAGCAGAGGGTTAAATAGAATAAGAAAGAAAGAAAGAAAGAAACAAACAAACAAACAAACAAACAACGAGTAGACGAAAAGAGAAAAAGAGAGAAAGACTAAGACAAAAAAAGGAAGAGAAGAAAAAAGGGTTAAGAGGATAAAGAATAAGATAAAAAGGACTGATTAGAAAAACAAGTGAGAAAAAAGCAGAAGGTTAAATAGAATAAGAAAGAAAGAAAGAAAGAAAGAAAGAGTAGACGAAAAGAGAAAAAGAGAGAAAAACTAAGACAACAAAAAAGGAAGAGAAAGTAAGGAAGAGAAGAAATAAAAAAAGGGTTAAGAGGACAAAGAATAAGATAAAAAGGATTGATTGGCACAAATAACTGGAAAAAATCAGAGGGTTAAAAAGAAAAAGAAAGAGAAATATAAAGAAAGAAAGAAACAAACAAACGAACGAACAAACAAACAAACAAACAAAGAGTAATAATTTCTATGAATTATATAAAGAAAGAATAAGGTAAATTTTCAGGAAAATCATAAAGAACGAAAGACATTATCAATAAAACATAAGGAAAGAATGAACAAAGAAAAAGTAAAGATAGTCAAATCGAAAGTAATTAAAGTAATAGAAAATACGTTGACGAAAATAAAGAACAAATGAATCGAAAAAGAAAGGAACATGTTTTTGTTAACGTGGGTCGGGGAAGAAAAACGATGATGAATATAAGTGAAACTATTTTCATTTTGCTCTCTCCGCCTATTGTCTTCCTTGATAATGACACTTGCCTTGCTCGAAACACCCTGAGTTATTATCCTTGCTTTAATGGAAGGCCTTGTGCGTTCGGATATGCATCCGCTTGGCTTCTATTAATATTCAGCCGGTGTCGATTTGCTGATTGCGTAGCGCGTTGTCTCCTTCTTCCTAAGACACTTGCCGATGGACATTTACGTCCAGCTCGTGACCATAATCTAGTTAGGAACGCCGTCCTGCTGGCGATATTTTCTACCGCCGGCATATGGGAAGATGAGCCTCTTCCGTTTGGCCAAGAGCCGGGAACTGTATAGAAAGTAGCCATACGCACGCGCATGCGCACACGCAGGCTAGCGCACGCACACGCATACACGCACACACGCAAACACCTTCCAATTAAAACACATATATACACAGGAAAATTATACATTACACTTGACATACGCATATGAAAACATACATGTGTCCCAATACGCACACGCACATATTCCAATAGTGACACACGCACAGGCATACACATATATATCAACTTGAATACTTACAAATCATTTCCATTTTATATAAACATATACACTCAAAGGGACAGTGTAATACATATATATATATATATATATATATATATATATATATATATATATATATAAATATATATATATATATATATATATATATATATATATATATATATATATATATGAAAAATGAGAATGTTAGAAAGTTCTGTACAAATTTTGCTATATCGGGAAAATAATAATAAATATTAGAATAATTTATGATATATGTAGGTTTTCAGAAGAAATATTATTATTATTTTACTTTACCGGTTTTGTTGTGTAGCTAATTTTTTTCTGAAGACCTCCATGTCTCATAAATATTGCATTTAAATATATAAAACATCAGGTTCATTTTCAAATGTTATAATTATTTTCTCTCTCACTTACTCCCTCTCTCTCTCTCCCTCCCTCTCTCTCTCTCTCTCTCTCTCTCTCTCTCTCTCTCTTATATATATATATATGGGGGAATTGTTTGATAAAGTAGTCAAAGATAACTTGTGACGCGTTTCGTTCTTCAGGATCTCATCGGAATAAATTTGTTATGTTGGTAGGACTACGCATGCGCACGGCAGAGGAGTGCTGGGAATTTTAGAATTTTTTTATCTAGCCGAATTCATTTACAGTCTTTTTGTTTCCATCACTTTTGTAATTAGGTATTCCACACTGTGTTATTAAAACATCTGCCAGGAATAGTGAAATGATGTAAGTGCCAGGTCGCAAATTTACTGTAGATGACTTTGCAATTAAGGCACTCCCTAGACATTTACGTAGTACTGAATTATTTTCTACTTTGATAAGGGTAGCATTTTTTATGTCATAGTTGTGACCAGTCTCGTTACGATGGAAAACCAAAGCATTTCACGTATTATTTTGTAAAATGTCCCTTTTGTATTCATATTATCTTTTATTAAGTATTTTTTGTGACAAACTCCCAGCACCCCTCTGTTTTGCGCATGTGTAGTCTTACCAACATAACAAGACATGATACATGAACAACCGCCGGTCTCTCATAAAATCCTGCCCAGGCCTGCTCCCTGGATTGATACTACAGTGTCACCACACTGCGACGGTAAAACACCGAAAGCAACTGTCTACACATGAAGGATTCCGAGGATCCTTCTGTGTGCCGAATTGGCAACCGGCAATAGAACATGAGGGCGACCTTATCATCGTTTGAGGACGTCTGTAACAGTGATTTGAGACGATGGGAATGGACATCGAGAGGTGGGAAGACGTCGCCAACGATCGCTCACACTGAAGACGCGATTTATACCGAAGGCTGGAGCGAGATAAGAAACGAAAGCTTGCCGCCGGGGAGAAGTGTGCTCGAAGGAAAGAAAACAACACAGCGACAAGGAGGAGAGCGTCTTCACATGCATTCGTTGCAGGTGAGACTGTCACTGCCGTGTGGGTCTGTACGGTCATAACAGATGCTGCGCCGCTATCAGCAGCTGAGCCATAACTTTTGGGGCACAGATCCATGGTCTCCGAGACCGACAGATACCACAGAGAGAGAGAGAGAGAGAGGGGGAGAGAGAGAGTGAGTGTGTGTGTGTGTGTGTGTGTAACAGCAAAATTGTCCAAATCGTATAACAGCATAATTTTCCATCCTACAAAGTGTTTGATATCTAAAAACTACTAAACTAACTGAGTTTCTTTTTTCCAAGCCTTCAGATAATACATTTAGTTATCCTGACACCATTTGTGGTAAGAATCATTGAAAAACCCCTTTGAATTATTCAGCTAGAAAGAGAACGGTTAAAAATCGTTTGGTTCATCCCACTATGTCTTCCCAACTGAGCAATGGTGAGAGGAAAAAGATAATTCAGGCCTTCAGTAAACTGGCTTCCATCTCCAAATCCATTCAAGAACCATCAAGAGAACAGTGGATAAATTTCAAAAAGAGGGAACGGTAGAGAGGAAAACCGGATCAGGAGGTCACAACAGGAAGAAGGATCATCATTAGAGCTAAAGAGATCAGTTAGAAAAGATCCAACTCAATCTATAAGATGTTTGGCACGTGAGAGAAAAGTTTTAGCTATGACAGTCCAAAGCTAATGAAAAAAAAACTTGAAAATGAAATTGTACATGAAAGCTCTGAGGCATCTTGTTACTCCAGGACAGAAAGTTAGAAGGTGAGAGCGCGAAGTTCATCTTGAATAAGTTGGAAAATGATTCTGGGATAATATATATATATTTGAACTTTATATCAATCCTTCATGAACTTCCGATCCTTAGCTATGATTAATTAATGATGAACATGTCATTTTCGTTTATGATCGAGTTCATCACACTTCTTCTGTCAAGCTTGGAGTGTAATTATAGATTTCTTATTGCTCAAAGTAGAGTCCAATAGTGTTATAAAACCTCGGAGAATTCCAGTAAGATATCTTTAATCATTTGTAAGATACAACGAATGAATTAAGAAAAGTTCAAGTGACTTATCTTGTTACACGATTAAAGAGTTTCGCGTAAATCGCTCATTAGAGTCAGATTGTTAATACTCAAACATGTGGATCTGCTGAGCATTTCGATGCGAAACTCTTGAGTTTGGCTAAACAGATAAGTCGCTTGAACGTTTTTCAAATCATTAAACGTTTCTTCATATATTGAATATTATAGTTCTAGTTATCTTCTGAGAACTTTTTTAAAGCAGAAGTTAACCTTAAAGAAGACGTCATATTCTCGTTAATTTCACGTATTTCCTCAGCTGTATTATTATTACGATTATTATTATTGAAGAACATATCTGATACTAATTTCTTGCTGAGAAGACAGAATTTTGATTAGTTCTGAAAATCAATCAGTGGAGATTTTTTGTGACAAATTTTTACTATTATATGGCGTTTCGACGAGAGAGAAAAAAATCCCCAAATAAATATTACAGCTTTAACGAGAAAATTATCAGTCAACGTCGCCATTTGGTTGATCCGTGACAATTTGCAAAGCCAGACGCATTGCAAATACTTTTGAGGCATCGAAAAGCCGAAACAAAACGCCAGAACTTCGGCAGCACAAAAGACAAGCGTGTGTAGATTTGAAAATATATACAAACCATTTATTCATAAATTATCTGATTGCTGGCCTCCTGCCTCGATGCGAAAGCGGCAATTGGGCAGATGAAAAACAGAATAATGCTATTATTACGGAATGCTGGCAATTTAGAAAAGAAATAACGAATAATGACTTGACATCTGGTCACGAGATTCGTATGCAGAGATTTAATTGGCAGACGAAGAGACGCTCAATCAGTTGAAGCAAAAGTTTGTTTTTGTTTTTTATTACTATCATGTTTATGGCAGACAAACACCTTCCGGTGACGATGAAGTGTTCCTTTTCTTTTGCGTTTCTTTTTTTCATCTTTTTTTCTTCTTGTATTTTTAATTTTCTTTTAAATTAGCGAAGGCATTAATGAAAACTAAAATACAGATATGTATCTAAACATTTTAAATAACACGAGAACCGGCTTTGCAACAAATAAAAGAGGACCGCGTTGCGCAGGCGTAAACTGACAAAATAGGCCTGAAGTAAGCAACTAGGACATTACTCAATCGACAGCGAGATAATATGGAAACGAGAGGGTTTGCTTTGGTTTGCTTTACGTAATATCAAACCATTAGGTCATTTAATGCCGCGAAACAAGCGCAAATAATGACTGAATATGTATTTTTTTATTTTTCATTTATTTATTTATTTATCATTAAAACAACAAATTTGCCCGCTTCAATTCTATTTTAGCGTCAGGAAACTTCTAGCTTTCTTCAAAGCGTGGAAAAAGACGTCCCCGCTGGCGTACGTACGTTTCCCTTGTCCACCGACGACTGAACACCTTTCCATTTTCCAACGCATGGCGTTCTCACCTGTCTTCCAAAACCTTCACCTATGAAGTATATTAACGTCTTCTTTGAACATGACCAGATCCTTCCACATGTCTCGATAGGTATTCATTCAGTCGTACCTTGGGTAAAGTAGAATAGCAGAATACATCCTTCTCCGGGTCTGATCACGGCCAATGTCTATTGATTCTACCGGGAAAAGCTCCCGCCTTGGTTGTTGGTATCAGTTTAGAAACCCCTCTTCTCAGCGATGTCTAATCATCACAACCGTTTATATACTGCTATACTATAATTCAGTCCTCCTATATATCGATATGTTGATTGATTGATTCGTTTTCTACGACTTATCAACCCTTTGCAATATTTTTTTTTATTTGTAATAATTTTTTTTAAAGATAATAATGAATTAGTAATGTAAAGTCTTAATAATTAATCCATAGCTGCTGGAAAAGATGTGGATTCACATCTTTCCCAAGGGTATTTGCGCGTAAATGAATATAACGATCCCAACTTCAGTTGGAATTCGGCTCTCCGATTAAGGATATTCCCAAGCGGTCACCCATCTAGGTACTGACCAGGCTCAACTTTACTTAACTTCGGTGATCGTATATATGCTGATTTAGATTGCAGGCAATTATAATTCGCCGCAGTTACTGTCGATCGACTGAACTCCTCACTAGCGAGAAGATCGGAACCACAACATACAGAGTTTCCTGCATAGTTCGGTCACAGACAGAATGCCCTAAGGGATTCTGTCTGTCTGTCTGTCTGTCTGTCTGTCTGTCTGTCTGTCTGTCTGTCTGTCTCTCTCTCTCTCTATCTCTATCTGTGTGTGTGTGTGTTAAACTTTTACATCTTTACTGCTGGACGTTGAAGTAAACGCAACGCATTGTAAATGCATACGCATGCATGCTCTCGCCGTTGATACTCTTCTTTTTTTTTAGTTTGCATGTTATCATTGTTTTTTTTAACTTGATATAATTTTTTAAAAATGAATTTTTAAAAGAACTCTTACATTTTCAGACTGATTCAATCACCATAAATTATTTTTTTCTTTTACAATTACAAATGGCTGGCAGCTCTTTTGTTGAAAAAAAATTACCTACATTAACAAGAAAGCAGAAAAGTAATCACGGTCCGTGTGTATATGTTTTTTTAATTTTTGAATCAGCAGACGCACTCAGACATTAATCTAACCAACAAATGCAATTATCTCCGTACGTTTTGCTAGTAAACTTCTGTGGTTATAACCCCGACAAGTTGCACTGAGATTTTGGTTAAAAATTCTTTTCATCAAGTCAATGTTAATGTCTGATAGTTTTTGTTCTTTATTACGTCCAAAATTTGTTCTTTATTTTTACAATATCTATCTTTCTTTTTGTTAAAAAATACACGAATTTGCTTGGAATCATTTCAATTGATCAACCGACGAAGGCCGTAAATATTCATGCTGATCCACACATATTTGTACACATTGCATAATATCACTTTTTATTTGTCAGTCCGACAACGCTAACCGCTGCCATCGATCAAGCTGAAAGGATCCGTAAAGCAAAGAACCTATCAACTGAGACGTAGATTAAAAAATATTGCCATGACCCTTCAGGATTTAGACGATCGTGGCTCTCCGCAGTTTCCTGTACATTATTATCCATTATTTATCACGGATTCTTTGGAAAAATAGTAGTGTGATTCCCCAGTAACTTCTCCACGGTTTTGAATTCAGAATAGTTCTTTCTACTAGACTGGCTGCCACCCAGGACTAGAGAATCACGTCTATTTAACCCATCGATTTGGAGAGAAGACCGTGGCCTTCTCCACAATTTTTCATTTCAGAGTTAACCTGCCACCAAAGAATAAAGGATCCACTTGACCCTGCTATTTAATCCATAGCTAGAGAAAGAAAAGATGGATTCATGCCTTTTTCAAGAGCAATAGTGTGAAAGTTAGCGCAGCAGACTAGTATTTGAACTTGGTACTCCGGTTCCATTTTTGCACCTAAAAACGCTACCCACTGACCCGGGATGTAGATACTGAAAAAAACATTAATTTTTAATCTACTTCTGTCTTCAAAAAGTACAAGGACAAGTAGTAGCTTATTTTTGTAAAGATATCGCAGTCACAGTTGGATATTTCACATGTCGAAGTCAGCCAGTGACATCCTGCGAGGTGTGGATCTACGCCTGGCGGCGGGGAGACCATCCACACAACGGTTTGGTTTGCTTGATTAGTTTTCTAGGGCTTATTAACTAGGTTATTTAAAGACATAAAATATTTTTAAGTTCTAAGAATTTTTCTTTAGGTACTAATGGTTTTGTTATACAAGTCATACTAATTAACCCACAGCTCGGGGAAAAAAGATGAATTCATACCTTTTCCAAGTATATTTGCGCGTAAGTGAATATAACGAACCCAATGGGAATTGGAACTCGGCTCGCCGATTAACAATTCTCAGTCATTATCCATTACTCATCCGCACGTCCAAGCTTACAGCACCTGGTATTCCCAAGCGGTCACCCGTCTAGGTACTGAGCAGGCTCGACGTTGCTTAACTTCGGTGATTGTACGGGTACAAGGATGTGATGTAGATGTCGAACCAAAACAATGTGAAAGTAATATTTAGTATAACTAATGGAATATAAAAGAAATATTAAAGAAATATTAAAACAAAAATAATTAGTAATTCTGAAGCCGCGATGCTGCTTACCTTAACCCAGGGTTGTCTAATCTTTTTTTCCTAAAGGGTCAAATTAGAAGTTTAGGTATATTCACCGGGTCACAAAAGTACTTTATATAAATATGCTTTTAAAAAGTTCAAAGGATTGTGGATATAAAATTTTAATGACAAATATAATTGCAAAAAATACTGTATTATTGACAGTAAAAAAAAAATGAAATTATACATAGACAAAATAAAATAAATTCAATATGATTTTTGACATTGCTTTCCTTTTATAATATTGACTAAATCTGCCTTTATGGTGCTCGTCTTTATTCTAAAATATTAGTTAAATGCGAATCACTCAACCTGTTTCTTTCATCTGTTTTAATGTTTTTCAGGCACGTAAAGAATTATTCACAGAAGTATGTACTGCCCCACATGCACGACATTTTTCTAGATAAGCTATATAATTTTTACTTGGCTCTAGCTCTTGCCCCATACACCAACCGGTATGTCTCAGAAAAGAACTTTGCCCCTTCTCCTTTCAGTGCAATGCAGAAGTGAACCTACTGGCACAATCTGAAAATAATTTTCTTGACATACGTTAATAAAGTAAATGAAAATACCCAAAGATTTTCGGGTGCAGTGGGCCTCATGACTATGCTAAGCGGGCTGCGGGTTGGACGTACCTCCCTTAACCTATCGGCTTCTGTGATGTTGGCAGTTGCATACAGTGGGTCAAGAAAGTGTTAATTCTAAACTTTTGTTACATCCACTCAACTTCCAATATATTTTACTCGTTGCACTGTTCACAGACAGAAGTAGATTCAAATTGATTTTTAACCACACTTGTTGTCACTGGCTTAATTCCAATTAGAGTTTGTTTTTGTTTTGTTTTGTTTTCAAATCCAATCCGTTTCGACTCAACAAAACAAAAATCTATCTTCACACAAGTTCCCAACAACTTTGTCGTAACGATGCGTAGCTAATCTAACAATTAACAAATGACGCTAACCTAACCAAAACATTCGCGACAGGTACGTTCCTGCTAAATCCTTTAAACTAAGACTTTATCTTTGTCTTGTTCTACCATTTTTCGAATATTTTTCCTTTATTTTGAGGATATTTTTCTTTTTTTTTTCTTTATTTCCACCTTCAATTTTTCTATTGCTTTTGGTTCTGTTTTTAGTTTTTCTTTTAACTTTAGGGTGGCGAAGTTTTCATTATGTATTCAGCTAGGAAATCATATGTGCGCGTGCGTGTGACTGTTAGAGTCTGTGTTTACAAAATAAGCAAACTTTGCCAAATTCTTGGCTGATAAGTTTACAGCTAAAACGTAGACAAATGATTAAATTGTCGGATCTTTTGTAACAAAATGAGGCCTGCGTCGAACGGAACAAATTAAGTTTCAGCTTCCTGATGTCCATGGCATGAAAATCGAAAAAGTAAATAAAACACATTTCTCTATACAAAGATTCGACTTCCTTGTTTTTCATAACGTTGATCCTTTCTTCCTTTCTTTCTTTCTTTTACTCTCTCTCTCTCTCTCTCTCATATTTTGCTCGCTTTTTATTCATTATTCTCTTCTTTTTTTCCATCTTCTTTCATCCAACCATTTTAGATTTTACCGTTTTTCTCTTTATTCTTGCATGTTTTCTGTCTTCCCTTCTTTCTTACTATTATCGATTTCTGTCTGTAGATCCTATTTCTCTCTGCCTTTCTTTCTGTTTCTTTCTTTTTGCTCTTCTACTTTATATACTCTTTTTTTTTCTCTGTCTTTTATAGCCTGACAGTTTTAGGCGCCCACAAAAAATGGAACTGGCGTACCAGGTTCAAATACCAGTGTCGTCTGCTGCGTTAACTTTCGCTTTATTGGTCTTGGAAAAGGCATGAATCCATTTTTCTCCCTCTAGCTATGCATTACATAGCAGAGTCAATTGGTCTCTTTATTCTTTGGTGGAAGGAGAAGGTTAACTCTGAATTTAAATTTTTGTAGACAACGATTTCCGTTTTTCATTTACTTTCTTTCTTCTATCTGTATTGTTTTTTTGTCGTTTTTTTTTTACATTTTTCATTTTTCTGTCTTTTTTTCATGTAATTTTACAAGAATTCGCCTTTCTTTCTCCTGTTTCTCCTTTGTTTTCCTTCTTTTTCCTTTTATTATTCTTTCTTTATTTCTTCTTCTACATAAACGTTCAGAGCGGTATTTCTTGTCTTTCTCGTCTTTTCCTCCTTTCGTTCATTTTTTTATTTTTGTTTCTTTTTCTTTTCTTAACCATATATTTCCAAAGATTTTTCTTTTTTACTTGTTGAAATGGTTATATATGAACGTAAGTTCTATGCTAACAGTTTCTACCATCGCACTTCTCACTTGTGAAATTCTCTTCTGGCTTCTTGCTTCCCAGTCAAATTTGATCTTCGAAAATGTAAATGCAATTAAGAAGAAAGAGAAAAAGACTGGAGGCAACAGAAGGCTACTGATAATTAGATGGACGAAGCATGTAAACAATGAGGAAGTCTTTAAGGAAAACGGGAACCAAAAACGGACACTATACTCAAACAGAAAGAAAGAGCTTTCTTGGACATTTAATGAGTATCGAAAGCTTGGAGATTTTCACACGCACAGGGCTTATTGAGAGAGTAAGACGGACAGTGGAAGGCAGCAAGCTTGTTGGAATCGATGCAGCATTGTTTAGAAAAGGGAGAAGCATTACTAACGGTTACAATGAGAGGAGAACGAGACAAAAAAAGGAACAGAGAAAGAAATTCTGTTGACTCTAGTTTTTTTTATCTTTCTTATTAATTCTTGTTCTTTTATTGTTCTTCCACCTTAATGGTATCTTTTCTCAGATTATCTAACATTTAATAACCCCTTCTATCTTAGCGGCTTTATTGCCTTGCTTGCCGTGAAATGATTATTTTTTTTTTACTTTTTTACAAAGAGACCTTTTTCATTCTGATATTTTATTATTTACCGTTTTAAATTTTATCCCAAAACTGTCTTTGTTTTGTTTTTGTTGTTCTTTATTTTTCTTTGCTTTTAACTATTTTTCTTTGCTTTTAACTATTTTTCTTTCTTCGATAATTTTACAGCATTGTTCTCTTCTTTCATTCCGTCTTTCAGTTTTGCTTTATCGCTTGATCATTCTCCTTTTTTGTATTTCTTTCTTCCTCTTTTACATGTATTTTTTTTAGAATTTCTTTCTCTTTTCTAATTGTTTATTAGGCGATATTGGGAAAAAATCTAGGCGTAGATTAATACTTGGATAATATTCAATGGCAACACTCTTGAGAATTTTCCTTCTGAGTGAATTATTTTCTTTTTTTATGAGTGTAACATTTAGAAAATTTTTGGTTGAATTTATTTCTATGTATGAAAAGTTAATTTGTTAAATTGTTATTTATGAGGTCTCTTTTGTGTTCATAGATACGTTTTATTTTTAATTAAATGTTCTTTACAGATCCTTTGTTTCAATAAATTCATTTCGTTTTTTGCCTTGAAAAAGTTCACATTTGACGAAATGCGTCGGCTAAAACTGCACAGTTTTCCTATTGTCTTGACAATTTTTTTTCTATTTCACTAAAACAGCCATTAAACACTTCTACCTTCCCATCTTTCTTTCATTTTCTCATTGAAACCAAATAATGTCGTTTCCCCTCGTCAAAACGCGGAATAGTCCATTATTTATGAGGTGTAACGCCCGCGCTGCTATTGTTGTTGAAGACGATTCGTTTGAAGTTGCCGATAAATGCTTCTTTCAGCACGCGCATATGGGGGAAGGAAATGGCTGTGGAGCTATGTATGACTTCTCATGCGTTTGAACGGCTCGGAGACTGTTCATTTTTTAAAATTATATTATACAGTACTAATTTCAACCCAGTTCTTATTTATATACTCATACATTTATTAGGTTGAGTCATAAGTCGTTTCCATTCTTGGGAATCGGTTCTAATATTTTGAAGAATAAAATTATCAAACAAAAACTGAAATTATTTGCATAACCATATATATATATATATATATATATATATATATATATATATATATATATATATATATATATATATATATATATATGGGGGAAAATCTGTGGTCCAGGATTTTTGTATTAAAAAATCCGAACGTCCAAATCCAAAGTAATAATAAAAGAAAAAAAAAAAAAAAATGGGTATGCCTGTTAAATAAATTATATATATTTACAGACATATATACATGGATTCAAAAAAGTCGAAAACTGAAAATAGACTTTAGCTGAGTTCAGGTTTTAGGGTAGTTGGTTCACAGAAAAAAAAAAGCTGTAGCTTAGAAAATAATTTTAAATAGTAGGTTCACAGAAAAAAAATCTGTGGTTGAGAAAAATCTTTTATTCTTAGCGAAGGTCACTGACCGTCTTTGTTGTTGCTGCTGTAGATGATTGGTTTACAATCGCCGACACATGATCGTCAGCGAAGATTCCCTGATTGTCTCCACTGTTGTTGTTGGAGATAATTCGTTTGAAGTTGGCGACCCATTTTCTTTCAGAACGCGCAGTCGACGAAGGAAAAGGCTATGTGGCCACATCTTCTTTTATTCCCCTGCGAGAAACAAACAAATCTCTGCTCTGAACGACGAAATCTGTGGGTTTTTATAGGAATATTTTTCTGAAAGTAGGCACGAGAAAAGTAGAGTTTTAGTTTTCTCTGATTGGTCAAATATTTCACAAGGTGATGTTACTTTTTAATCAATAGACATTAGTATGTTGCATTATGGGATCTTTTTGACATGTTTGTAATATTGTCTGTTTTAATGCATGGTGTGTATATAGGTATGTAATTGTGTTGGAAACAGGGTTTATTCCCTATAGAGACATGCTATAATTGATTATCGTGTGGAATTTTAAGGCGTTAATTTTGATAATGTTTTTTCCGTTTGTTTTATTTCTAAATACCAGCTGCGACAGATTTTTTTTGCTGTTAACGAGATCGATTCTTATTGGCTTTTCCAAAAAGTGAAACCATCCTGTGGACCGTGAAGCAATTCTCTTTTTTATTCTAAAAAAAATCATTTACCATTTTTCTTGAAAGTGATTCTTTCAACATCCAAATTCTAATTGACCATTAACGTCTCTTTGTGCTAAGTTGCTGCCTGCATAAAATTATCTTTAAAAACGATTTATGTTAGATGCATAATAGTCTATGGGTGTGATTGTATATATCTAATGACTTTGTGCATGTATTGGTTTAGTTTAGTTTAGTTTGTTGTACGGCATATCAACCTCAATGGGTTATTTAATGCCGACAAATTTTTTATTGCTGGTAATATTTTCCTTCAAAATAAACTATAGTTGGTAATGTCTTTTTTTTCTAAAAATGTATTGCTGGTAATATTTTTTACAAAGTATTTCTGGTATGTATTAAAACCTATTTTTACACTTTCATAGTGTTTTGACACCAGTTTGGGTGTCAACTATTTGCCCATAGCTGGGACCCTAACAGGTGCTACCACCCCGGGTCAGGGTGGACCAGGGAACATTAGCAATTAAGAGGTGATTTCACGCTCCTCAAAAACTCCTGATCAGATGCCTTGCTGTTGGATGTAGTTTATCGTCTTACCCAGAACACTTGTGCATGTATTGATACTTGAGTTTGAGTGTATGTGTGATAGCGAGAGGGGGTATTTTTTTAAATCATTTTACCCCAAGCAGGGTGATAATGCTCCAAAGAGTTGTTGGGGCTGAAAGGGTACGAGAAGACCTAAGTGAGGAGAATGGTCCATATAAGCACAGAATTAAGAAAGACAGAAGATTGACGTTACCTGTGATATCGTAGACGGCAGGGAAGCAAGAAACCCGAAGAGAGATCCACAGGTTAGAAGTGCGAGAAAAGAAACTATTATAATTAAACTTACGGTTACATCTAGCTAATTCAATAGTAAAACGATGAGACTTGTTGTGGTATCCGAGTGTCGACGTTAGACGAATCCCGCGGACATTAAGAGTGAATAAGTGACACAAGCCAAGGCCAGAATAACGAGACAAGGAGTTGAGATAAAATATGCCAAAATTCATTATTGGCAACAAAAAGGAAAATACAATCGAAGAATCTGGATGTTTCACCTGCCCTGGGTGGTCGTGCTGGTAGCTGGCTGTTGGTCTTAGATGCGTCGACAATTGATGAGGAGCAACTTTATTGTTGCCGAAGTTTGATAGACAGTTGGTGTATTGGGTTGGTACTAACTGACAGTCGTAGCTCAGGGCAGACGGTTGTTGGTAACAAGAAGGTGAAGCCGAAACTGCTTGGATGGTGTCGAGAGAGAGTCGGTGTTTCGAGCAGGTAAATCTTAGCCGAGGGTAGGTGGTTGAAACCACGGTGATCAGCGTGACGATGAGCAGCAGGGTGTTTAACCTGGATTGGTAGAAAACGTGGTCGGCATGAGTCAGTTGGTAACGTGTGATCATTGCTGGTGCCTAACGATCGCAGGTGGATGCTACCCAACCATCTTCTTCTACACCCACCACAACCCGGTATCTTTTGTCTATGATAGTTATATGGTGTAGGAGTGCTGCAACAGCACAGGATTTTGACACTACTTCCGGTTATAAAGAAAATCATAAAAATAACTCTAGGATATGAAATATAATGAAATTGGTCATAATGAAACGTCTTTCTTTCTTTCTATGTGCCGTGTCCTTTTAGGACGTAGGCGATCATGGCTCGCCACCTTCCGCTATCCCTTGCAGTTCTCAAAAAGTTCCCTGCCACCCCACAGACCACGTTCTGTCATCCACTTGCTTAAGCCGCTAGGTATGTAATGCGTTATATTCCCTTGTCTCTCTTTCCATTTATACGACCCGTGAGTATCAGAATCTCCAGGCACTCCTTCCTCATGCGTCCCAGGAACTGCAACTGCCTCTTACTGATGTTAAGTATAAGCCTCTTCCTAGTTTGCATCCATCAAACAAGAAAGAAATAGTATTGGTTATGGATAACCAGCGTAAAATGTTTCCGTGACGAAGTACAGAATTAATAAACTCGAACTGTTCTAGGTTAAATGGAAGGAATCCGTTTTCTGAAAGCAAAATAACAGGGTAGCATGTCGCTACAATAGACTTAGTTGCCAAACTAGTGGTGGGCTTAAATTAATGAGGTCGGAATACGGACGAGAAAATGTCATTAGAACAACTGTCATGGAAATATTTATAAAAAAAAAGAAAGACAGTGAATTCACGTTACGCCGGTTGGAAAGTGACTAAAATCGAGATAACATTGCAGATCTTTCTTTGGATTTTGTCGAAAATCTCGAAATATACAGATAAACATCCCAACAATGGACTAATAGTGGGGGGGGCTTCGTTAAAGCCGATTGTCTGTAAATGGGAAGGGATTATTATTTTTAGTTATAAAACCAATATAATTAACTACCAGTAGTTATGATCATAATGTAAATGCTATAAACATGTATATATGGCATAAATAAATATATACTTAATAGATATAGTAATCAAAATAACAAAACTAATAGTTTTCTCACAGCTACTATCTCACATACACGCTCATGTATCGTACTTTATATGCTGTACACCCGTCTTTGTTTACAGTTGAAAGACCAGCCACGGCCGCCAATCGGTCACTTTGAGAACCGCAAAATTTGAAATACAGTGTAACCCGGATATAAGAGACCCTGATATAAGAGAAACCCGGATATAAGAGAGGTTTTCTCTTGTCCCAAATTAGAGCCATACTTACCTAAACAAAATAGACCAAACCCTGATATAAGAGAAACCCGGATATAAGAGACTTCTTCTCCGGTCCCGACAACTCTCTTATATCCGGGTTACACTGTATATCACTAACGATTTGAATTTTTTATTTTTTTTCCTGCATAACCTTTTTTATTTTGTTCCTTTGTATCCGAAGTCCGTTGATGAGAGGTTTGTCTGTATATTAGTAGCAGGAGCATCAGGATCAGGCGGCAATATTCAATATGTATGTGTTTGTGTGGTTATATTTGTATGCATATGTTTTCCTCACGCGTGTTTCTATATCTATACGCGCATTATAGAGTGTATGTGTCTATCTGTGTGTAGAAGCTTCTATGTGAATGCCTATGTCTCAGTGTCTTTCTATAGGTTTGAATGTGTAGATTTATTGTACTTTTTACGGACAATTTTAGCAAGGAGGCCGAAGGGGAGGTCGAATGAGGCTGGTCATCATTGACTATCCTAAGCTGATTCGTGACCAATTTATCCGTTACAATTTACACATTCACCACAAGAACACATGCCTCTTCATCGAATCCGACAGTTACCCAAATACTACTTACTCACAGGGGAACCTACCAAAATGTAAAAATGTGTGTCTATATGTCTGAAAGCGTGTGCATAAGAGAGTGTGTGTGCACGTGGCTCTGTATGTGGGCGTAGACGTCTCTCCCTGCTAACGTGTGTATGTGCATGTTTCAGTGTACTTGTAAAGTTCTATATCATTGCGTTTGTATGTGTCTTTGCATGTGTGGACTTTTGTGTGCCTAATAATATCTATATATATATGTTAAGTGTATACATGTCTATGAGCTTATGTGTGGGTTGTGTTTTATATGTGTCTTTCTGTTTGTGTGTGCGTTACTGTTTGTGTGTATGTGTGAGCGACAAATGTACAAAACAATACTTTCTTATACGAGAATAACAAATAGGAAAGGACGAAATATAAGGAGAGTTGAGAAATTGTGCTTCTATAAATAAACACATCCAGCCTATATCGAAAGGGTAATCTGGCACTCTCTAATTAGCTGTAATTTTGGTTGATTTCAGATAGAAATAGGCCATAGACTGTTATGAAATTTACACAAAAGTGAAAATATATAATTTTCGTCTTCTTCTTCGTCGTCGTCGTCGTTGTCGTCGTCTTCTTCTTCGCCGTCTTCTTCTTCTTCGCCGTCTTCTTCTTCTTCGCCGTCGTCGCAGTCTTTTCTTCCTCGTCGTCGTCGTCGTCTCCTTCATCTTCGTCGTCGTCGTCTTCTTCTTAGCCGTCTTCTTCTTCGTCTTCTTCGTAGTCGTCGTCATCGTTGTCGTCTTCTTCTTCTTCTTCTTCTTCTTCTTCTTCTTCTTCGTCTTCTTCTTCTTCTTCTTCTTCTTCTTCTTCTTCTTCTTCACAACATCCTGTCCAAAGTATCTCTCAGCAATCTTTTGGCTGTCTCTCTTAGGCCCTGTTATGCCAACCATTTAAGAATTCTCGTTAGGGAGGGTTACACGCTGCTCTCCTCTGTCCCGCTTGACTTCAATATGTCCTGTGTCAAGTTTTCAAACTCGTCTTCCCTCATTCTTTTCTATGTGCCGTATTCCTTCACGACGTGAGCGATAATGGCTCTCCACCTCCCTCTATCCCCTGCAGCTCTCAACAAGTTTCTTCCCTCTGCCACGTCCCCCAGACCACGTTCTTTCATCCACTTGCTTAAATCCGCTAGGAATATCATGCGTTGTTTTCCATTGTCTCTCTTTCTCTCTTTTCCTCTATTCGACCCGTGAGTATTAGATTCTCCAGGCCCTCCTTCCTCATTATGTGCTCCAGGAACTTCAGCTGCCTCTTCCTGATGTTAAGTATAAGTCTACTCCTTATCTGTCTATATTTCTGAGATGAGGTATTATGTACACTATTTACATTATTCGGACTATTGGAGAGATGAATTAACAGGAGATAACTGATAACTGACATCCATTAGACATGGTACGTGGAACTAGAACAGTCTACCCGGCGAGCGAAATAAAGGGTTCCGTTCGACATTCCAACCATCTGAAGGCTGGAGCGGACAACGGCCGAAACATGGTGATAAATATGGCAACAAAGATGAGGACAATAGTCTGAATAATGTAAATAATCCTCCTCCTTATGCCTCATATAAACTTCAACTATCTTTTTCTAACTCTAAGTGTCTTTTTTTGTTTTCATTTTCCCTAAGACTTCCTCGTTACTCTCATGTTCAGTCCATGGTATTCTCAGCATCCTGCTGTAGAAACAAATTTCTGTTGCCTCAAATCTCTCCTTCATCTATATAATGCAATTTGAAAATTTTATAGCTTGGCGCATTTCGACATTGACACGGTGTCTTCAGAAAAAAAAGTATTTGATTACAAAACAACAAAATATATCAACGAAACGTTATTCATGTTAAATATCTCAAAACTTGGTTGTTACTTCAATGGTATCGTTTTAGAAATTCGATTTTAATGAATTTCCCCTTCTTCTTTTATGTGCCGTTTCCCTTCAGGACGTGGGCGATCATGGCTCTCCATTTCTTCCTATCCCTTATAGCTCTCAATAGGCTTTGACTTGTTGTCCTTTATCTCAGACCCTGTTCTGCCATCCACTTGCCTAAGCCCATTAAGTATGCCACGCGTTGCTTTCCTTTGTCCCTGTTTCCCACTATCCACCTTGGGAGTATCAGATTTTCCAAGTCCTCCTTTCTCATTACGTGTCCCAGAAATTTTAGCTGCCTCTTTCTGATGTTAACTATGAGTTTCCTTTATGTCTGAATCCTCCCCAAAACCACATCGTTTCGTTACTCACGAGTTCGATCCATGATATCCTCAGTATCCTTCTGTTTAAACACACATCTGCTGCCTCGAGTCTCATCTATGGGGAGACCGTCCAACATTCGCTGTCGTAAAGGACGACAGATATCACGTAGCAGTTCAGCACACTTCCCTTTGTTACCAACGAAACTCTCCTGTCTCCTAATACATTGCTTATCTTTTGGAATGCTTCTTTGGTTATCCCAATACGTCTTCGGATCTCAGAGTCGCACTTTGCGTCTTCAATTTCCTTTTATGAAATTAGAAATTCGATTTTAAATAGTTTCTATGGCTGAAATATCACCGACTAATTCAATACTTTTTGTTGTGGTGTCCTCCCTCTAAAGAGTCTATGTTGGACTCTTCCGCCTACTATAAGATTAGTAGGAGAGAAGACCTCGGGGTAACAGTCGAATAGATTGAACGCTGGGTCAACCGACACACACTCACTAGTCGTGTAATACGCTTCTGTTGTACTTACTGTTTAATATATGATATATCTGCAACACTTGTTTTGTTATTTCTTTAACCATTTACTTGGTCACAACACTTTTTCTTCTTCTCGGCCTGTGAAGGTCCATTGTTGGATGTAGGTCTTCCCCAGTTTCATGGTATGAATGAGACACTAACCTACCCCGCTTGCCCAACGCGTGTTTGTAGGGGGTGGATGTGATACGCTTGGGCGATCTTGTCTCTTTTAGATTCATGATCGCCTAAGGATATTTGCACATAAGCGAATGTAAGAAATTCGTCTTTTAATTCAAACTCGACTCCCCGATTTCTCATTGTGGCCGCTATCCATTACACCGGCATATCCATATCGATGTATTTCTAAATCATCTAACAATGTTCTGCGTCAGCATCGTCTTCGACTGTTAACCCCTTCCCCGACATTTATTTTGGGTAAACCTTTCGTTTTCAGAAGAATTTTAATATAGTAACTAAAAAACTGAGGTACCTTGAAGTACCCAAGTGGTGGCTAACACATCTAAAAGACGTATGACTTGACAATTGAACTCGTTTCAAGCTCAGAAGGGCTTTCAAAAATCAAGATCGACATATAAACACGTCCGTAGCTGCGTTATGTTTTGGACGTGTTTATTCGTCCGTGTCTGAAAAAGACACTTTTGGTGAAAATGTATATATAGTCGTCCATCGTTTACCGCGGTTAATCAGTTACAGACCCTACCGCGGTAAGTGAATTTCCGCAAAGTAGGATTTTTTACTTATAAATCGAATATTTTCGTAGTTAGATCATATAAACCTGTTTACGACCTTCTAAATACGGTTTTTGACATTATAAGAGTTCTCTAGACATAAAACAACACCCCTTTACACTTATATTACCCGATATATTAGACAAATAACATATATTAGACGTTACAAATATATTATTATTGCAGGTTAAAATCAAAGTTCTTACGTGTACAGCGCTTCAACATAGAACAAGTTGCATTATTTTACTAGGTTAGTTTGAACCTAGGAAAATAATGCAACTTGTTCGATGATGAAGCGAGGATGAGATGTACTGCACAACAAAGGTGACTGCTCCTCTAAAGCACGACTTCAGTAGAAGAGTTTTCGGGCGGTGCGTCGTCTTCTTCTGCTGAAGGCATAATAGGCCTAGGCGGTGGGTGTCTGAGTGCGCAGCTGAAAAACATCGTGATAGGCCTTTGCTGGCGCTGTCTTTTCATCTGCGTGAGGAGGCTCTTGTAGGGTTCCACCGCTACATCAAGTGCATTCCGGAACCGAAAACAGAAACGCGATAGAGTGAAGCCGCGAAATTCGAAGCGCGAAGTGGCGAGGGACGGCTGTACACGTCGGTGTCGGGGAATGGATCAAAATAAAAGTACGTGAAATCGGAATTATTTCCGAAGATAATTTAACCAGAATCTCGCATCTGAGAAATTTATTTATAATCTCCATTAGCGACGGAGAGTGGGAAGAAAAGACTACAAAAAGACAGAATGCATGGTCATCAGTAAGAGATGCGACTTGCAGGTCGGGAACACTAGAATCAAGCAGACGCGGAAGTTTAAATATCTGGGAGGCGTCTTGACAGAGGACGGTAAGTGCGACACTGAGATCCGTAGACGTATTGGAATGACCAAGGACACATTTCAAAAGCTGAGCAGAGTATTGCGAGACAGGAGGATTTCTTTGGTAACAAAGAAAAGAATACTGAGCTGTTTTGTGACATCTGTCCTTCTTTACGGCAGTGAATGTTGGTCGATTTCCTCAAAGATGGAAGAAGGGGCTCGAGGTGACAGAGATGTGGTTCTGCAGAAGGATGCTAAGGATATCATGGACCGAGCGTTTGGGCAACGATGAGGTCTTAGGTTACAAGCATGGAGAAGGCTTATACTTAACATCAGAAAGAAGAGCTGAAGTTTCTGGGACACATAATGAGGAAGGGGGCATGTAGAATCTGATACTCACGTGTCGAATAGAGGGAAAGAGAGACAAGGGAAAACAACGCGTGACATACCTGGCTGCTTTAAGCAAGTAGATGACAGAGCGTGGTCTGTGTGAGGAAGTAGAGGGAAGGAATCTGTTGAGAGCTGCAAGGGATGGAGGGAGGTGAAGAGCTATGATCGCCTACGTCCGGAAAGGACACGGCACATAAAAAGAAAGAATGCCTTAACCAATTTTACCATTTCGTTAGGTAAGCTACGAATCTTCATTTATATATTCACTTGTCCAGTTCAGATTCTTTATTATGTAATGTTCGTTTACAACCTGGCAGCTTTAGAAGTTGTCTTTTTTTATTATCAATTTCAGCTAATTTTCTTCTCGTTGCGTTTTATCACATTTTCGTTCGACACGTTTCGTTTTTACGCTATGTTAACAGTTGAAGAATGCGCCGGATTGTAATAAAAATCCATACTGAGATGAATAAAACTAGTCAAAATAAATAAATAATCAGGAAACGTCTTCATCTCGGAATTGTAATAACTTAAAACGAATTTGTTTATTTGCAGAAATTTCGCATCGCACGTCACAGAATAAATAGCCTTCGATTTTTCGGATACAAATCAGCGACCGGCTAATTACTTTTCCGTGATTCCGCGAGGGAAAGTCCGCGTCACAGAGTACAAAGAAATCAAAATAATCCGACGTTATTTGGAGAGCCTGTGAACGTGATTTGTTTTATGGGATTTTGTGCAGGTGTTCGTACGTTGATCGGTGAACACTTTCAGTGAAAACCAATTTGACTTTGATTAGTTAAACGAAGGGGAAAAAACACAATCCAATCGAATCTAATAGCTATTGACACTGAAAGGTCGCTGGATTACTATTTAATCAAACTTACTTGTGTCTAAAAACGTGTTTCTTTATTGCAGTTTTTTTGTTTTGTTTTTTTTTATTTTTTGCTTGTTTTTGTTTGATTTGGCTTTCGCTATTCTTTTTTATTCTCGTTTTCTTTTTGTATTTCTTTGTACATTACGAATGCCTGAGAACATTTGACTTTTTGTTGCTTTCGCTTTTAGAGTTATGGTGTAAGAGCTTCTTATTTTAATTCTCCTCTGTTTTTTATCCATACTCATTCAGTAATTTTTTTTTTAAAAAATACCTTCGTTTAACACAAAGAAAAGTTACAATGATTCAATAAAGGAAGCAAAACTTTCATTACGACTGTCTTTAATTCCGTGTTTATGTCTCTTGCACGTTAAATCAGAAAAAATGGTGTCTGACTTCATCAACATCTTTGCAGCTATCATTCACCTGTTGCTCCGTACGTATTTCGTGTTTGAGTCGAGTTTTCAAATTAAAGTTGTCGGCAAAACATTCTTGAAACACCAACATATAGATATATTCTACTCTTCGGATCGATTATAAAAATATCATTTATTTGCCTAAAAGAAACGTGGTAAAAAGTCATCTATCGGTTAAAAATCCTGGCTCAATTTGACCCTTTTTCGCTGACTGACAACAAGAACGATTCTGAATAAAAAAAAAACTGTCGAGAAGGTAACTGGAAACCATTCTACCATCTTTTCCAAGAATACTACACAGTTTACTGATAATAAAATTAGAAAAGCTGTCAAGGACCATGAACACCTTCGTTCTTAAGGAACATGGTGCTTAAAATAGATAGTAGGAATAATATTACCATTATTATGAAAACATATTTGAATAGAAATAAAGAAATTTCGCTGAAAATTTCCACATTTCAGTTGCTTATGCATTGCTAATGTTTCTGTTGTTATACTCATGGACCTTCACTTTTTCTGTCAAAGAGGAATTTTTACGAGAGTTTACTGAAATATGCTACAAAAAATGCTGTTTTAAACATTGCGCTCGGCCTGTATGCAAGATTAATCTTTAAGTAACTGTTTCTTGGCTCGAACTGTAGTTTAGATCGACTTGTATACAAGTATATACGAATAAAATTTAAGAGCAGTATTTCATTGGCAGCTCGTTCTCGGAATTTTGCTGTTGAAATTGTTATTTGTAACCGTAAGTTCTATGCTAATAGTTTCTTCTCTCACTCTCATCGATTGTAGAAATTTTCTTCCGGTTTCCTGCTTTCTTCCGGTTTCCTGCTTTCTTTCTGTTTCCTGCTTTCTTCCGGTTTCCTGCTTGCTTTCGGTTTATTGATTTCTTCCGGTTTCCTACTTTCTTCCGGTTTCCTGCTTTCTTTCGGTTTCTTGCTTTCTTCCGGTTTCCTGCTTTCTTCCGGTTTCCTGCTTTCTTTTCGATTTCCTGCTTTCTTCCGGTTTCCTGCTATCTTCCGGTTTCCTGCTTTCTTCCGGTTTCCTGCTTTCTTCCGGTTTCCTGCTATCTTCCGGTTTCCTGCTTTCCTGTCAACTACAATCTTCAAAAATGTAAATCTAATGTCAGTTGTCATCTTCTGTCTCCTTGAATCTTGTATTTTATTGCTCTCTCTCTCCCCCCTCTCTCTCTCCCTCCCTCTCTCTCTCTCTCTCTCTCTCTCTTACATCATGGTGGCTTTCATTGCCTTGCTTAAGCTGAAATGTCTTTTTTAAAAGAATCTAAGATAGAGAAAGAAAAATGAAAGGTAAAGAACGATAAGAGAAAGTAAAATTGAATTATAATAAGGACAATGCTTGATCTAAGAACTTCGAACAAAAACGAGATACGAATAAGAAACAGAACTGAGATGTGTAGCGCATTCGAAGGGCATTATCTCCTTTTACTAATAACCTGATGGTCACATGACAATACGTGAGCGACTACCGAGAGTCGCTGTGTAGACCGTGGGGAAGATAGACGTTAAATCCAGCGACGATGGGGAGATGACTAAAAACCATGCAGCATAAATAAATAAAATAAAACATATCACTCGGGCTGAACGTATCTCTCCGATAAATATTACAAGTGAGACCTTTTTGTTCGTAATTTCACATATTATTGATATTTGCGATATTTTCTCTATGTGGATCATATTGTGAGTTACACACACACACACACGCACACACATACACACACACACACACATATATATATATATATATATATATATATATATATATATATATATATATATATATATATATATGCTTTGTAAATTGATATTGAGCACTGTTTTGTAAAAATAAAAATACCAATATTAACACCGGATTATATATCTTACTGTTCTTTCTTTTCTCTCTCTCTCTCTCTCTCTCTCTCTCTCTCTCTCTATATATATATATATATATATATATATATATATATATATATATATATATATATATATATATGAGGAAAAATATGAAAAAAACAAAATCCGAGTATGCAACCTGCATATTCGGATTTTGTTTTTGTTCATATTTTTCCTCATACTGTCGGATCTATATCCACATATTTGCCTACATATATATGTATATGTATATATATATATATATATATATATATATATATATATATATATATATATATATATATATATATATATAACTTTAAAAAGTATGTATATACATATATATATAACTTTAAAAAGTATATATATATATATATATATATATATATAACTTTAAAAAGTATATATATATATATATATATATATATATATAACTTAAAAAAGGTTGATAAGCCGTAGAAAATCGAATCAATCAAGATGGAGCGACTGCGTAAACTCGTCTCATAATCGCCTGAGAAGTAGTATATAAATAACTGCTTTGAACTGAACAGGAGTCAGAGAAAATTATTATCATTACTCGAATAATCAGGATTATACAACACAGACAAGATTACAGGCAATAACACGGGTAAATGTTAAAGAAATATTGCCTAAAATATTATCGCGACAAATACATAAACATTTTGAAACATTACGCATCCAAGTCAATAAATAATGTTAAAAGAGAGAACAAAGTGGCACTGTCTACAGCACACATAAGCACGTGTAACATTAGACAAAATCAATGGTTTACTGGAGAAAGAGTATAAATTTACAATCGAGTTACCATTAATGACACTGGCCAACAGATGTTATAAGTCCTAATTAATTATATTATACATTGAAAGGACGATTCTTTCAGAAAAAGTTGGATTCATTAGTCAACAGACATGAAAGGGAACAACATTTCACCTACTAGTCATTAGTCGATATTTACTAACTGTTGCTTTATCACAAGAACGTCCAGCGGTTAATAACAGACTGTGAAATGAATTTAGTTATTTTTAGTGGATACTCGTATTTGAGTAGACGCTCTGTTATTACACAATATTTAATTTGTTCTAACGGCCTGAATATTCGAGAAATCTTATCAGAGAAAAATATGGGCTCTCCGGCAGTATTAGAACCTGTGTTCCATTAGACGAAAATAAATAAATATACAGTTTAATAAATAAACGGAGCGTCTATTCAAATATGAGTATCTACTAAAAATAAATTTAAGTAATAAAAATCAGTCGGATTAATATCCTTCTTTACACACACATGTATGTATGGCTAAAAAATACCCTTCGACGTAACAACTACCCCGATAGCATACTGTCCACCAAAGGGAACAATAGAGTAAGGGAAGAAAATGACTCGCAAAAACCTCCAACGGTCTGCTTACCATACATGCGAGGCGTCTCAGAAAAAATTCAAAAAGTATGTGCCCCTTACAACATCAGGACGGTATTCAAAAGTGAATCAACACTGAGAAGACACCTAGTCCGAGTAAAGCCACCCATAGAGAAGAACCAGACCAAGAACTGCATATATTCCATCCCATGCAGCTGCGGCAAGGTTTACAAGGGCGAAACATGCCGCCCCCTTAAAGTAAGGGTGGATGAACATCGAAAAGCAGTGACTAGAGGGGAGACGGAAAAGTCGGGTATAGCCTACCATGTATGGAAGGAAAAGGGTGACCATCGCCCTCTCTGGGATGAAGTTAAAATAATAAACAGTGAGCCCCACTGGAAAGTGAGAAAACTCAAAGAAACAGCTCACATGCTAGGACATAACAACCTCCTGAGCAGACCAAGTATAGAACTGAACACGATTTGGGCACCCCTAATCGTAAGAGAGAACCTAGAATAACAACTTAGGTTTAAATATACCAAAAATTCATACACGATCGTCCCAGTGACACATGGCCTAGGCGACTAGGACGTTGGAACAGTGATTGCAAGTTCTCCCGATGTTCTGAGTTCAATCCCGAGCAAAGGCAGCGACAAACAAGAGCGGTGACAACGATAATAGAAGCAACAGCAGCAGCAACGATGGCGTCAAGCAGCAGTAGTAGCAGCAGCGATGGCCTTAATGGAACGAGAACATGGTACCCCCGTAACAATAAAGGGTTGGGTTCGAAATTCCAGACCGAGTTCGAGATGCACCTGAAGAAGGCCGGAGGAAACGTTGTGAGGAAAGCAACCAAGATGAGGAAGTCAGTCCGATTAACGAAATCCATAATATATATATATATATATATATATATTGGCTCCTGAAAAATTAATTTCGGTTGAGCTCTTTGGTTTGAGGTGTGAGTTTGTAAACAGTGACTATTTAAGCTAATATTGCACGACTCTTCGGCAGAATTGAGTCACTGTCAGTCACTGTGTGTTTATCTAAATCTAAAAATAAACACGCTAAAATTCACCTTCACCGGTTCCGACTGACGCAAATTCAGTCGGGTTTCGATCCTAGCCACACTGATGAGCTGTGAAACAGCGAAACAGTCTGTCTGTGGATGACAAAAATATATATATATATATATATCATATTTAATTCCTCGAGTCTAGAAGAATTCTCAACATAATGCAGAAAGCACTAGACGGCCATTTCGTCCTATTTTGGGGACTCATCAGCAGTGCGCATCTAGTATCGAGAACCGAACCGTTACGATATGCTGGACCAACGTGTCTTATTGACGCAGGAGTACCAAACCAGACTCTGTCGCCTGACTCATCTGAGTTTACTTATACCACAGTTGAGCCATTCAGATTTTCCTACATATTGTTTCTGACATAGTGTGCATTCTAATAGGTAAATTATATTATGATTTTTACAGTTAGTGTCGAGGTAGATTTTAAAAGTAGATTTAGTGACTGAGCTAGTGAACGAATTGGAGTGTCCAGTGTGATTACAACATAAGCTTCTTTTGTTACATGGTTGGGAAAATCCTGTTGTTTTTATCTTTGGTTTATTACCGATTACTTTATCCTCTGAAATGTGGTTACTACCTATAATTTCCTTAAGGTTCTTAGATATGCTAGAAGGCCGGGTTCCTCAAACAAAATTTTTAGGTCTGGTTTGAGATGTAATATTTCCCAGTGACTTTTGATTATCTAGGATAGTGCAGGAAAAGTGGGATTGAAAATGGCTAGAGGGATGTATCTGGATTTATTTTTAATCTTGTACATTAGGGTGTCTTCTCTCGGTGTGGAAATTGCTTTATTTATTTGTTCCCTGATTAGGTGTTGTTTATAGACACGCGTTGTGAATTGATGCTCGAGATTTTGAGCTTGTTTATTTAGTTCTTCATTGTTGGAACATATCTTTCTGAGTCTAAGTGCTTCTGAATAGGAAAGGTTCTCCTTGAGGTGTTTAGGGTGGGAAGACTTAAAGTGTAGATAGGTGTGGGTGTCAGTAATTTTAGTGTGTAGTGTCGTTTGTAGTTTTCTATTTTTTTACCGATCTTGTGGAATTTTCGTAGTCGAACTTGAGTTGTGTACCGTGTTTAGGGTCATGAAGAATTGTTGTGAGTTTAACCTCACTGCCCGTGTATACAAAGAAGATATCATCGATATATCTTGCATAGAATACGCAGTCGCTACCGATGAGGGGGTAGATATGGATCTCCTCAAATTTTCCCAGGAAGATTATAGCATATGATGGAGCTGCAACGGTGCCCATGGCCCAGCCTCTTACTTGTAAGTAGTGTGCTCCATTGAAGTTGAACGTATTCAGTGTAAGAATATGCTCCATCAATTTTATGATAACTTCTGTGGGGAAGTTTTTTCTTCTTTTAGTAAGTGCTTCCTTATAGGCGGTTAGTCCTTCGATGTGTTTAATGTTTGAATAAAGTGATCTTACGTCCATAGTTACTAGAGTAGCATTTTTCTAGCACTGTTTGTATGTGATTAATTCTGTTTAGTAGGTCTGTTGTGTCTCTGATGTAGGATTTTACTTCCTTAGCTAGGGGCTGTATGTAATGTTCTACATATTTGGATATTTTGATCATGTGGCAGTTAAATGATGAAATTACCGTCCTTCCTGGGTTGTTGTTTTTGTGAATTTTGCGAAGTAGATAGATGCGGGTATGTATAATAGGTCATCTCTATGCATCAGCATTCCCACGTCCATAGGTCATGTAATGATTAGGTCATCTCTATGAATCAGCATGTCAAGGGCCACCCATTCTCACGTCCATAGGTCATGTGATGATTAGGTCATCTCTATGCATCAGCATGTCAAGGGCCACCCATTCTCACGTCCATAGGTCATGTAATGATTAGGTCATCTCTATGCATCAGCATGTCAAGGGCCACCCATTCCAACGTCCATAGGTCATGTAATGATTAGGTCATCGCTATGCATCAGCATGTCAAGGGCCACCCATTCTCACGTCCATATGTCATGTAATGATTAGGTCATCTCTATGCATCAGCATGTCAAGGGCCACCCATTCCCACGTCCATAGGTCATGTAATGATTAGGTCATCTCTATGCATCAGCATGTCAAGGGCCACCCATTCCCCTTCAGTGATATTATGTGGCAGCTTGCATACTGTTTTCTTTGTCATTTGTTACTGCCATTTCAAATCTCTGTATAGTGATGTCCGTGTTTTGTGTGGTGAATGTAGAGCCTTCTCTTTTAATGTTTCGAGTATGGAAGGTGTGTGGTTATTGTCTCCGTAGTGGGCTTTTAGCCGTGTTCTTCTAAAGAAGGATTTCAGACCATTTGACAAGGTGTCTTTATCAAACCTTGGGGACTAGGGCAAAAGCTTAGTCCTTTATTTAAAAACCTGAATGTGTCGAGCGAGAATTTACTGTTACTTATATTTAAAACTCGTCCGTACGGTTCCTGTTTGTATTTGCAAGCATGATGAAGTTATTTATTAAAAGCACGAAAGCTTGCATCATTTCCCCTAATTAGGGATGCTATACCTGCTTCCAAGTGTCCTGGTTGGGGGCTTATCCCATTTTGTTTTTCTTTTTTTGTTGTTTTTTTTAAGGTTGTGTGTGTTTGCTGCTGATTGTGTACTAGAAGCTAATTTGAGTATATATAATGTAATTGTTAGCAAGATTGTCTTGCTAGAACAATTACGACTGAAAAGTGAGTTCGATCCTCACTAGTTGCTCCATGCGTTCGGCCTTGAGCCACATCTAAGCCGCGCTTAGAATAACATTAAGGCACCTCGAGGTGGTGTAATGGTTAGCAAGCTTGTCTTGCTAGAACAATTACGACTGAGTAGTGAGTTCGATCCTGACCGGGTGCCCCATAATTTCGGCTTTGTGCCACATCTGGGCTACGCTTGGAAAATCACTATATGTGTGTGTGTAGGGAGGTTAATATGTTCCTTATACAGGGTGAGATGGGTAAATTGTCGCCCTTTTATATTTTTAATCCCGTTTTTTGAAGGTTGACTGTGTTTGCTGCTGATTTTCTAGTAGAGGCTAATCTGGATAAATATATATATATATATATACTAGCAGCATGACCCGGCGTTGCCCGTGCTTGATTTAAAAAATCGTACGACTCATACAGCAATCATTATCACTTGACTTAAAATATTTTTACCCTTCCTTGCCTTTAAAGGCGTGCCCTTTGCCGTGCTGATGTTGCTACATGCCTTACTTCTTGCCTATCTCATACTGCGAATTTTTTCTAAGCTCTATACTAAACATTAAATCTGTTACGAAAAAAGAACTAAACAAAATGAACACAAAACGATCAGCTTTAAAAAAGGACTCGTAACTGGAAAAACCGAATGAAAAAAGAATGTTAACAACAAATACTTTTTCACACCCAACCCAGTTCTGCGGAATCAGAATCAACGTTGAGTTTAAGCAAACGAATGAGCCAATTGGAGTAAAGTACCATGCAGATTTTTCCCACTTGTGACGAATGCAGCTATCGATTTTTTTTGCATGCTAGCATGCTTGTTAACATTCGTGTCAGTCAGCTGTTGGCTCTTACGCTGGCTAATAGAATATTCCTGCCTATTCGTGGTAGCCAGCTATAGGCTCTCACTCTGGTCAGTAGAAAATGGCCGCAAACTACATGAAAACTGCCGTAGAAACATGAAAAAATCGATTATTTCCACTATCGGTGGGAGCTGGGAAATGCAAAGTCGGTCTTGGCCTTTCCACTAACTTAGAGCATGTGCATGTAAATTTTGGTCTAAATCCGTCGATAATTGCGGCCGTGCATTCGTTACACACACAAACACACATCCTTCCTTTTATAGATAGATATATGTGTGTGTGTGTGTGTGTGTGTGTGCGTGTGTGTGTGTGTCTGTGCGTGCGTGTGTGTGCATGAAAACTTAGATAACAAAAATTCATTCAAATGAGTTTCAATAAAATCGCCTAAAAATGTCTATTTAATTTTCTTTATTTTAAGCAGACTCGTCCCATCAGTCGATTTTAATAAAACTGTTTCTTTTTTATATGTACATATATATTAATAGAAGAAAACGAGATGCATAATAAACTTGTGTAGACTTGTTCTAAGTCAATTCTTCATATTCCGCTTTAATAATTGGCTTCTAAAGTCACAGACTCTACTCAACACAAAGATTCTTTCCTTCTACTCTCTTGCAATCTGTAAATGTTATACTTCGCAAACAACCCTGAGTTTTTGACAGCTCAACGTGTCAAAGCAGAATTAAAATGAATGATGAAAATATATTCGGTCGATGTTTGCGTTTCAAAAAATAATTATAGGTACAATAAAATTCCAGTTCTTTTGCTGATTCCGAAACTTTAAATTTTGTTGTTATGAAGTATTGTTAAAATTATATTTGTTCAAAATCTTTAGTATTAAATTGGGTATTTTCAAAAAGTAAATAATTTGAAACCATCCATTTTAAATGAACTAATAAGCTAAGAATGGCAAGAATACTACGTCGTGGAATCCTGCTTATACGTGCCTGATATGTTAGTCGTTTGTATTTAATGTGACACAGTGTCGTATGGTTTCCTTATGTGGAAATATTTCACATCCATTGACCGAACAGCCAGTGTTACTGCCGGTTGAAATTTATACAGTCTTTCTATTATAACAATTTTTTCCGAGAAAACAGTTTTCTCAAATCCACTTTCGAGTACTGACGGAAATTTCCTTCCTAACCTTTTGTTTGAAATAGTGTGGAATAGCAACTACTTGATTATATCATTAGATTCTCTTTGTATTATATGGGTTATACATTTTACTTGTTGGTGCTGTTATGAACACATACATACACACACACACACACACACACACACACACACACACATATATATATATATATATATATATATATATATATATATATTCTGTATCCTCTAGACTCGATGAATTACTTAATTATGATTATCTCAAATCATCCTAATAATTTCTATCACTTGTACATCCTTCCTTGAACCGGCTTCTAATGCTCTAGTTGGAGCGGCTTGGGGATAGTAACGTGGCTTGTGGGGACAGAGTCCTATGGGTAAGGGAAACTCGGATGACTCCCACTACGGAATATGTGATCGAGCGGTGCTATATCGAGTCTAATTAGAAACCTCATCGTCACCGAGGTCCTTTGGTACAGTTGGTATAACGTTTGCCTCATTTCGTAACGGTCCGGGTTTTAATTCTCGGTAGTGGATGCGCACTGCTGATCAGTCCCAAAGATTTCTGCATTCTGTTGAGGTTTCTTCTAGATTCGATGAATTACTTAAATTTGATTATCTCAAATCCTCCTCATAATTTATATCATATATATATATATATATATATATATATAGATATATATATATATATTAATTTCTATTATATATATATATATCTCCAAAGAACCTTCCGCAGGTATTAAATTCAGAGTTGTCCTTCTCCTAGACCAGTTACCATCTAAGGTATAGAACACCGACTGCCCTGCTAATTACCCATACCTGGATATGTAAAAATGCGACATTCTACCTTTTCCAGGGGTATTAGCACGTAAGTGAATGTAATGGATTCGACTTGAATTTGAGAGAAATAGAGAGAGACAGTTAACCCCAAAAGAGTACAAAGATCGACATGATGAGAGTGGAAGATATATCAGTATTAATGTGAGCCCTATGCTGAAAAACTGTATGAACATCACCCTGAATCAGTTAGAGAAGACATTTCTACGCCAGTTGAGATGGGTTAATACACATCGAAACATGGTTGCATTTGTGTAGCGTCTTTACATATTTTTTATGTAATATCCTAAATTAAAGAATATTGGTCTACTTTTGTATTGAGCCCTCTTTTAAATTGAATGTTACGAACGTCGGAATTGGATCCTATTCGTTCTCATTTCACATGGATATATATATATATATATATATATATATATATATATATATATATATATATATATATATATATAATGGACTCTCCCGACGCTTTCGACGTATGAGGATCTGACAGTTTAATTGATTCAGTTATGAAATTTTGTGCGATAATCTTAAATGGCAAGTCTCGATTCCTCCAATATTACACCTATTACATTATATATATATATATATATATATATATATATATATATATATATATATATATAACGTAGACCTGTTTAACAAGTGTAATATTGGAGGAATCGAGACGTTTCTCATACAGTGTCAGTTACGGTGAACTGGTCATGTCTTAAGAATGTTTGATGACAGGATACCCAAGATCCTAATGTACAGCCAGTTAGATCAGGGCTGCAGGGATGTAGGACGCCCATGGCTTACATAGAAAGACAAGCTGAATAGCAACTTGTCAGCTGTCAATATACTTCATAACACCCTCAAGCGCATAGCCTTTGATCGGGTAGAATGGAGATAAACGTGTTTTAGTGGACTCAAAGTTTTCAATCTGCTTGTCTGAATCATCTTCAAGAAACGAGAGCAAGATCTAAAAGGTCAGCCAATCTAACAGTGATGTCATCCCACAATCCTCACTCTTGCTCCATACGAGGCCTCCTTTGTAAATCACTAGCGGGTCTTAAGTGCCACTTAAGATTATCGCACAAAATTTCATAACTGAATCAATTAAGTTGTCAGATCCTCATTTGCTGACGGCAAAATAATCGAATTTCAAATCTACATTGTCCATTTGAAATACTACATTTATTAGAAAGTATATTCAGTTTAAACACAGGCGAGGTCATCAAATGACATCAAAGGGCTGCACATATTGGATTATATTTGTTTCCTGTTACCCATAGGTTGTTACCAAACAGAAAGGGAAATTAGCCACCGAGAAACACATTTTCATTTCAAGTCTGATCAGGTCGATAAGGTCAAATTGGCGGTTGATCTCCAAAACGGCATACAGTCTGTTGTTAAAGTGAGCAATGAATGAACGCATCTAAAACCAAATTGCTTTCTATTAGTCACCTGAGAAAACCTTTCCTCCCTTCCATCAATATGGCTGATGCTAACCTCCAGGAGAATGAGTCGTTGTGCCTTCTCGGGTTAACATTCTCCACTGGCATGAAGTGGAAAGACTACATTGAATTCATTGCTAGGTCATCTTACATAAGGCCACCATTCACCTATGTTTACAATATTGCTGCCACATATGATTTGGTAATCCTGCTATATATTTAAAGATTCTTGATAAAATCCAAAGACGATTCAGCAATATTATTGGTCCTTTCAGTTATGTTGCTTCCCTGTGTCTTTTCTATAAGTACTTTCATGGTAATTGTTCGGATGAGCTCTTCACTATGGTACATAGACTTTATGAATTTAAGCGCAGTACTAGATTGGTGACAAGGTTTAAATGTTGAGGTGAATTAACTAGATACAAGTTCTATACTAACACTTACTTCTCTCGCTTGTGGAACTTTCTTCCGGCTCTATGCTTTCCGGCCAACTTTGATCTTCAGAAATTTATATGTAATATCAATTATTATCTACTTTCTTTACTCTTCTATTGTTCGCTCCTTCATAATGTTTCTGTTTTCTTTCACACCCTGTAACCCCTTGTGTCTTAGTTGGCTTTACTGCATTGTGTGGAGTAATTTTTTTTTTCATCCGTGTGCACGGGGTTGCGTATACATTAAATGGTACACGAACATGTAAGTCACTCAAACACAACAGACATTGTGTAATGGTCAGGGAATCAGCTGGTCTATTATAATATAGTTTATATACTATAGTTGCGGCCGACTCCTTTGTCAGTAATAACCTTTGTGAGAGAGGGCACACTGACTCACAGAGTTACTGGGAATAGGACGCTCTGTCATTAATGGTCTACGATTAATAACACTTTACTATATGCGGGTTGGTACGTAAAATGAAATTGGCAGGCCGAGTTCAAATTCCGGACAAAATAATTATGCTCTTTTCTAATTGAATCGCTTCGTAAAGGTATGAATTCGTTTATTCTGTTCGTCATTTAATCGGAGTAGATAGCTTCGCCTATCGACCCGTTGACGCTCCTTTCCCGTCTTTTGAACGGGGGTAGAGGTTTATCGCTTGTTTCCAGTTAAGGATTGGGTTTCTGGTTTCTTCTCCCAAAGTGTTCTCATTCTCTTTCATTCCCAATAGCCCCCCTTTCGTCATAGTGGCATTGTCGCCTTTCTGTGGTTGAAATGATTTTTTTTTAAATTCAATCTATTCTTCGTCGAGTGCGTATCCAGATTTTACGTCTGTTCATCTCCGATGGCCCTGCTATTGTATTATGTCAAACTACCTTAGGGAATTTCTACGATAGAACAGTCAGCATTGGATGATATCTGTAAGTTAATGCTGAGCTCAGTAAATGCAACGCTATTGCGGCCGTGTTAGATAATAATGAAACTCGGTAAATATTTACAAGAGATGGTAAGCAAACTAATCATATCAACAAAGGCTGGTCTGTTCTATCTTCGCCGGCTGCATTCAAATTGAATCTCGAGACCGGTGTCAGATAAATTCAATAATTATCTACTATTAAAAAGGTATTCCTTCCTCTCCTGATCGTACTAAACTTCAGTCTCATTTTACACGAATCCTATGCCAAATACAATCTCGTGTTTAGCGTTCTGTAAAGTAGAGTGCAAAACAAAGATTTGTAAAAGATAGAAGAAACGCCAGCCAAGTAATGATGTTACCTATCTGGCCAAGGATCATCTTAGGATTCGGTTTGGAAAAGAATTCATTATCAGCAATTAGGTGATCGGACGAAGGAAAAGCAAAAGGAAAAAGTGAATTTTTTCCCTAATTAGGAGATCTGTATCAGGTTGCGACGTCATTAGCGAAAATCAATGAAAATACCGGAAGGTCGAGGAATTGCGCTCGAAGGAGAATTGAACAAATGGTTGTCTCGATTGCTTTTGTCTCTAGCCAGAGGGTCACTGTAGCTAGCGAGTTAGAAAGGTATAGATAATGACAAGTTTTACTGTTGCAAATACATTTAGATAGATAAAAGAAATAAAAAATTTAACTGTTCTGCAGATACTCTCAGAGATAGATAGATAGATAGATAGATAGATAGATAGATAGATAGATAGATACTAGGATAGATAGATAGATAGATAGATAGATAGATAGATAGATAGATAGATAGATAGATAGATAGATAGATAAAGAAGAGACTAGGATAGATAGATAGATAGATAGATAGATAGATAGATAGATAGATAGATAGATAGATAGATAGATAAAGAAGAGACGAGGATAGATAGATAGATAGATAGATAGATAGATAGATAGATAGATAGATAGAGAAGAGACTAGGATAGATAAAGAAGAGACTAGGATAGATAGATAGATAGATAGATAGATAGATAGATAGATAGATAGATAGATAGATAGATAGATAGATAGATAAAGAAGAGACGAGGATAGATAGATAGATAGATAGATAGAGAGAGAGAGAGAGATATAGATAGATAGATAGATAGATAGATAGATAGATAGATAGATAGATAGATAGATAGATAGATAAAGTAGAGACTAGGATAGATAGATAGATAGATAGATAGATAGATAGATAGATAGATAGATAGATAGATAGATAGATAGATAAAGTAGATACTAGGATAGATAGATAGATAGATAGATAGATAGATAGATAGATAGATAGATAGATAGATAACGAAGATACTAAGAAAGAAAGAAAGAAAGAAAGAAAGAAAGAAAAATGCAGAAAACAGACGTTACAGAGAAGACATGATAACGTCGTCTAATATCATTAGATGTATAACTTTACAAAGAAGAAAAAGAAATTTGCGTACAAAAACTAGTCCGATTGACTGAGTAGTGAGTTTGATCTTTACCTGGTGCCTCATACAAAACTCGACATCAAATAACCAAACAAGAGTTGACATCATTTTGCATTTCATTTTTTAGATTGTCAATTTTTAATATCGAAGAATTTTTTTTTTTTTCATCTTGGTTGTTATAAACGTTATTATAGACACAGTTTCAGTCAGTTGCCCTCTGGTCATCATCAGTGTTCATTGTTTGGTCGATACGGCGAATCTGTTGATTATCTTGCTATTTGTCCCTGTGATAACAGTTATTCTTACTTTCTGCTGAAACACTACCTGGAGCAGGCTTTGAACCCACGATGACAGTAACGCATTTATAACCAATGGTCCATATGCATTACGCCACCATCCCGAAGAACATCAGTGGTATATATGTAGAGTCTTTATATCCAATGTCAGATGGTTTTGTCATTTAAAAATCATAGAGCATTCTTACCGCTTTCCGACCTGGGTATGACGATAAACTACATCCGCGTCCTGGGTAAGACGATAAACTTCATCTGACATCAAGGCCTCTGATCAGGTTTTGAGAAGCGTGGAACCACCTCTTAATTGCTAGTGTTCCCAGGTCCACCCTGACACAGGGTAGTAGCACCTGTTAGGGTCCCAACTATTGGCAAATAGTTAACTTCCCCCACCAAAAAAAACAGGTTCAAAACGTGTAAAAATAGGTTTTAATACCAGCAAAATATTTTTGTAAAAAAATTATTACCAGCAATACATTTTTGAAAACAAAATATTACCAGCTATACATTTTTTTGAAAAAATAAATAAATATTACCAGTTATACGTTTTTTGGAAAAACAATATTACCAGATATACATATTTGAAGGAACAATATTACCAGAAATAGATTTTTGAAAATAAATATTACCAACAAAAAAGATTTTGTCGGCATTAAGTAAACCATGAAGTTTGATATGCCGTAAAACAAAAACCAAACCAAACTTACCGCTTTAGGGTCATTTTTAGATGAGTTATTGTCACTATATTTTAATGTTAGTCTTACTCATCTTAGCTGTTATAGCGATTTTCTACGCGTAGCTTAGATGTGGAACCAGTGAGGATCGAACTCACTATTCAGTCTTGATCTAGCGACACAAGACTGCTAACCATTACACCACGTTGAAGTGCCCATGGCTTTCTAGAAGTAAGTTGGACGTGGCGCCAGTTCGAAGGTACCCGGTGAAAATCGAACTCACTATTCAGACTTAGCGAGACCAGCTTCATAACCATGACACCACGCCGAAGTATCCCATCTTGGTTCTTATAGATGTCATTGTAGACACAACGTTTCAGACAAGTACCTCGGACTGTCATCCGGTGTTGACATGGTGCAACATCAAGCAATACCTGCGTGCAAAATAGAAAATATTACATTAAATAACCCAACAAGAGTTGCCATGTTGTAAACACCTATCAACCAGTCAAAATTTAAAAAAGAACGTTCCTTGAAAAAAAAAGAGAAAGCAGGAAACGATGATATAAAGAAATATACTCTACATGCAAATGTTTGGAGACTACGCCATATTTCCTCAAAAAAACACACCTCAAAATACGATATTTTTGTATATTTTAATGTAAAAGGAAAAGTTTCAGTAACTACAGGGTATTTGCTTCTATTTTGACAAAAATAAGCATTTAGCAATACAAAATGATCATATAACAAAAATATTTTGTTTTCGTCAATAAAAACACCACCTGCCTTAATTATTGCTTTACAAATTCTTGGAATTCTTTCCAATAGTTTTTGAAAATAGTAAATGACAGACCTTTCCAAGCATTCTTCAAGCACTGAAAAAGCTTACTCTCACTCTTTGGGTATTCTCTTCGAACTCTCCTATCCAATACTAATTCCATGGGAGACAGGTCAGGAGTTTGTGCTGCCCCGGTTATAATTTCCAAAACTGTTCCCTTCTCTGACTCTAGGTAATTTTGACAGAAGTGTGTTTAAATCGTTGTCTTGTTGAAAAGTTATTTTTTCCAATAATGCTTAAACACGATGGTATATCATGTCTTTGCAATATCGAATGATATTGTTTTGTTTTTTTCCTGACCTGAATCAAATCTCCAGTCCTCGCTCCCCAAAAATACTCACACACTTTAACAGACCCAGAAACATTCATTATTCAGTCTTTCATTTGGCTTTCTTCTTACGCACACTCTCCATTTACTACCAAAAAAGTTGAAATTTGGATTCGTCCGTCCACAATACATTTTGCCACTCTTTCATTATTCAGTTCTTGTACATTTTTGCCCAGAACGTTCTTGCTGTTTTTGCTATTTCTCCTTCTGTAACAGGAGTTTATTGATGGCTATGCAACCCCTGTGCCCTGCTAACCTAAGTCAATTTTTCATAGTTGAAAGCGACACTGGTTGCTCAAAGTGGAATTAAGTTCAGCTGTCAACACTGGGGCTGTTTTCCTTCTAATTCTTTTGCACTCAATAATCAAATGTTCCGCAGCAATTGTCACTTTTGGTGGTGCAGCTCTTTTTTCTCGATGTTTGTGCCAGTTTCTAACGGTCTTTGTATTGAATATTGCACATCATGTTTAGAAATCTTCAACTTCTTACGATTTGAACCCTCACCTCAATGCTTAACGGCTTTGAAATTGCCATTTTGTGAAAAATTGCTTCAGAATTCATAAATAAATAACTTTGAAAATACTGTCGTAATGTCAAAATCTATTTTTCATCAAACAGAGACAGCCACATATGTTTTGTTTACAACATTCGTCAGTGCAAAGTTAACATTTAGAACTTGTATTAACATTTAACTTAGTTGAAAACTTTGGTAATCTCAAAATGTCTACTGAGGAGTTAATGGCGAAAACAAAATATAATGTTTCTCATACAAAATATTTATAATATAGAAATATTTATTCTTGACAGATGAATCCTAATTTGAACTTTTTGGTAGTAAGTGACCCCGAAGAAAAACTGAAAAATAAAAGCAAATACACTGCCGTTACCGAAAGTTTAACTTTAACTTTTAAAAATATTCAATTTTTTTCATTTTAATGTGCTTTTTAAAGAAGTGCAGGATGATCCCATTCATTTTGCATCTAGTATATATATATATATATATATATATATATATATATATATATATATATATATATATATATATATATAAGCCGCCCTATCCGGTAACATTTAAGGTAGATCCTGCGGAGGGCATTTGATTGAGATTTCCTCACAATAGGTAGGGAGATGTAGATACGATAAGCAACAATAAACTACAGAAGAACACAAAATCGATCGATGCATTTAAGTATTGCATCAATATTTAAGCTTACCATTTAAAAGTTCAACGATAATTCTTCTGTCGCCACTTAATTCAAAGACAGTTTGATGTACGGAGGTCTTTAATTTCCGTACAAACAATTATTTTTATTTTATGGTTAATTTTCGCTGGATTTCGCAATTAATTTCGATGATTCCCGAATTTAAATCTAAGTTATAAAAATTGTTATTGCACAAAAAAAAATTAGTCGCAAAAAATCACGTAAAAAAACGCCGAAAACAGTCGCAGTAATGAAAATTTAAGAATGCAAATTTTCAGGATTGCGGGTCCGGATCCAGTCTGGAATTTTTTTAATTTGCTCGCAGATTCGGCCTGAATCCAAAATGGTATGATATGTTAGGGGCTACGGACGGCCTCTAGGAGTAAAGTGGAAAGAGAGTGACAGATTAGCACACGAACATTCACATTTATTATTATTATTATTATTATTATATCATATCATATATATATATATATATATATATATATATATATATATATATATATATATATATATATATATATATATATATATATATATATATATATATATATATATATATATCGGCTTGGGTTGAGGAATTGGAGAGCCGAGTTCGAATTCCAGTCGAATCCATTTCATTCACTTATATGCTAATAACCTTGGGAAGTTATGAATGCTCTTCTCCCTCCAGCTATAGGTAAATAGCAGGACAGACTGTGTTCTATAGCCTTGGGTGGCAACTGGTCTCGGAGAAGGACAATTCTGAATTCAAAACCTGCGGAGGGTTGTTTGGGAACCTTGTGGCACGTACTGCACAAAGTCTCTGTCTTTGGCTCTTCAAAAAATGTGGATGGTTCTGCACAAAACCTTCACCGCTATAATCAAATCTCATGTGCTGGTGTCTGGGCCGTCGGTTTCTAGGAGCTGCTTGACCCTCATACGTCGAATATACGTACATTCAGTCATCTTCAGGCATGGAAATTATTTTGTTTTTGGTAAAATTCAGGTAGCATCCGAAACGAAAAAATAAAATGCGAATCGAAATATGTTTTTTTTTTAATGTGTACTCGTCTAGTTCTTATTTTTACTACTGCTCAGTTATTGCTCACCCATTTTTACCGAGTTCTAGTACACACTGCCCGTCCCAGGGACCGAACTCACAATCACTATGTCACCAAATTCATCTAAACCCAAAACTTTAATCCACTAGGCCATTGTCTCTTAGGACTGCAATGACTTAGCGGTACTAAAAATAAGAATTTGACTATACTCCTAGACAAAGGCAGTGGAACGATAACAGTCTATTCCCGTATATTAAATGAAGTGTTCAGTTCAGAATTCACTGTATGTTACCCTGATCAATACAGACCTGATGAAGGCCGAACGACACAATGACCGAAACGTTGTCATAATAATAGCAAAGATGAAGATAATAGTCCGAATAATTAATAATATAATAAAAAACGATAACTACCAGAAATAATAAATAACAATTCTCGGAAATTTAAATTCACAGTGCTTCTTTAGTTTCTTTTTTTCTCTGGCTAATGAGGTTTTTGCGGAAACTATGCACTTATATTATGTAGAGGAGAATTTTGTGTCATCGCTCTCTGATGTTTACTAATCTTGCGGTTATCAGCGCCCCAAAAGATTTGGAGTAGTATGTCGTGTTCAGATTAACTTCGCTTTTGCACAAATACCATTTGAATGATATGAAACAATATCTACTCCTTACACCCATACCACGTTATGGATTATGAGCGGGGAAAACAGAACTCTCTAGCAGTAATTGGTAACCAGTCTAGATGAAGAAAAATTCCGGATTCGGAATCGGTTGGGCGGAACGATTCGGCCCCGTTATTAAAATTCCCTTTAAAATCCAATATTTGTCACAGAGATGTGTTTTGAAGTCTGTTTATAAAAATTTAAGATTAGATTTTATAAAAGTAATATTTATCTTTTATTTAAAACAGAATGAAACGATGAATTTGCATACAGTAGCCTGTGGGGCCAAGGGACATAATAGAAGTACTGTAATTCTACCATCTTTCCGAGAAAAAAAACAGCGCGATAAAATATAAATAAAACCTAAACTAAAGAAATACGTAAGACCAGCTGTGCAATAATCATGAATTTGTTATTTTTGTTTCAAAATAAATTTTCTTTAACCAATAGTTTAATAATATATATTTTTTAATTCTACACGCTTTTATTAAACTTAGTATAACGAATACATTTCAACACATTAAGGCGCTACCAAAACAAAATATAGTATAAATGTAATTTCATAGGTACAACCAAAATGGCTGCTTTGTTTTTCCCCGAATGATTCTGGCATATTGAGTCATTATTAAAAACATGGACGCACTAGAAATTGTCGCCCATATAAAACATGCATTCAGTAAATATGCAAAGACACGGGATGCCAACCTGAAGACCCAGTTGCGATGGATAATCTTGAAGAGTGAAATGCTTCCATGCAAATCACCATACCTACTGATGAGGATTTTAAACTGGGGCAGAAACCCCTGTTTAAAATTTTTAATTTAGAATTACAATTTTAGAATTAGAATTTCCAGAATTCAGGAAGTGGAAGCAATATCTAAAATTGTACAACAAAACTAGTTTAAGCGATTTAAGGGTAGTGAATTTTGCAAGAGGCAGACGGCCATCTTTCTTCGATATTGACGCCTGAAAATACAAGGATGAGGAGACAATCAACTCTAGATTATAATAATACAATTCACCCAATACAAAATCTCAAGAGCCAATCAAGGTAGATATTTAGATATTTAGTGAAATGGTTATTAGGAATGAAAGAAGCTGTAGTAGAAAGTGAAGATTGGGAGGATAACGAAGACAAATAGCGATAGACTCTTGATATATGAAGCAGTAAAGAGTGTAGTGTTCAGGAAAATACTCATACGGGAGTCTGTTCGATAATAATAATTTACATCTTTCGGGCTGTTGTCCTCATCTTTATTGTCATATTCACAATGTTTCGGCAGTTGTACACTCCAGCCTTCTGCAGGCGATTAGAATTTCGAACTGAACCCTTATTTCGTCCAAAGGGATATATTGTTCTAGTTCCACGTACCACGCCTCTTCTCGATATCTCAGTTATCTCCCTTTTAATTAAATTCACCAAGTTTTTGTTCACCACTGCCATAGCCAGGTATTGAACTCACAACTCTTTTTGGGTGAAGTCATTGTATCCCCCCCAACGCTTTTATCCACTGGGACATGTTTTCTTCCTTATATTTGAAACACGGGGAAAATGAGAGTGATTCAACTACGTGTAAGTAGCATGGACTGTTCTAATTGTAAGGATTTGGACTAGTGAAACTAAAGAATGGGACTCAGAAGAGCAAAATATGCCATATGTTGATGTATCTACTGTAGTGCAACGGATACTCGTATTTTATTTACCGTGTGCCTTCGAGAAGTCTAAGATCATGGCTGTCTACAACTTCCTAATATTTGCAGCTCAAGCTTGTTAGGTCGTTCGATCGATGTTTGTCTCTGTCCCTCTTGCCTTCAATATGTCGTGTGAGTACCAAATCTTCCGAGCCTGTTTTCCTCAATGTGTCCCGAAAATTTCAACTGTATCTTTCTTATTGTTGTGGTAGGATCCACCTAATCTGCATAGGTGACTACCAACTATATAAATAATGGTTGGTACCGGAAGACGAGAAGAGGATTCACGAGATCCAACTAGAGACTCTGATCGACTGCGACTAGTCAACACATTCTCCAGGAACGTCTTCCCAGAAATATACAGAAATACTATATGTACTTATTGTGTACACTTTCTTGTTATAATACATTCTTGTTCTAAGTACATTTTGTGTTGCATTATTATTCCATGCATTAGGCGAGATTCAACAATGAGTCAAGACTCAACACTTATTCTAATTCACAAGTGTCTCTGTGTTCCCATTTTTCTTAAAACTTTCTCTTTGCTCAGATATTTTATTAATGGTTTCCTCGGCATCAGTCGACTCAACTTTCTTCTTCATCTGTGCGAAATCTGTAATCTATTCACTGCACTTTCTTCGACATTTCCCCCTTTTTTTCTTAATATTTTGTTTAGCTTTGAGAAGACACTTTTCATGCTAACATAGAAATCCAAAGATTTCTGTCACATTTTCCGTCGTAGATTCACATCCGAAACCATTGCCTACGAATTTATTCATGACAACGTGCCCCATTTTGATGGCCTTAATCGAGAATAAGTACAGCTTTATATACAACTACATACCTACACCACGCACACACACACACACACACATACATACATACATATATATATATATATATATATATATATATATATATATATATCGATGAGAAATGATTGAAATACGTGGATTGAATTAAATCGCAAATGTCGCCGAAACGCATCTATGCTTGCGTACACGTACATACAAACGCATATGAATACTAATATATATAAGTTAGTAACCTCATTCTAACATAGGTAAGCAGAAATATTGCTGCCATCAACTGACTAATGCCCCAATCAACTCTCGCCGTGAAGCAAAGATGAATAATTCATTTCTTCTCAGTAAAAATAGAATGAATATTAAAGAAAGACTAAGGGGATACATCTGACTTCAATTTCAAACAATGAAGAAAAACATCGGGAAAGAAAAAGGTACAAAAACGAGCAACAAAGTTATAAATGCTGAATGAAAGACAGGAAAATATCAGTCGAAAATTGGACAGAAATGTGTTCAATTGTGCATAATCAATTTTACGTCGCCTTCTTTATCCTAAAAGATAAATCAACCACCTCTTGTCACGAGAAAAGTCGAAAATAACGCTCCTTATAAGACATTTGACAGTCATAACAGCAATAACTACTTTTCCTCTCGCCACTTTTATATCAAGGGTTTTATCCGTAAATTATCCAACTCGACCAAACTTGGACAATGATACCGTAGTCCGCTTCAAAATTACGCACAGTCATCCCCGGTTCAATGTTAGTGAGCGGTGGCGGCAAGAGGGGTGGGGGACAACTGACACAAATGTGCCGGGCCTTGAAACCCGAGGCGCCTCAAGAAAATACATTTCGGGGTTTTAGAAGGGGAATTCTTTACAAAATGTAAAGAGCAAAATTACGAATCGGTATTTTATTGAAAAAAAATACGACGACTAAAACCAGTTCCAAAGCAGCTGAAAAGTGCATTTTTCGAACTTACGTTTCAAATGCAAGATGAGTTCCTCAAAGTTTAATTCTCATGCCAAATCATACTCGATCGGAAGAGTGGTCAAGCTAGAAACACTCGTTAAATAGTCTTTTGAGACATGTTAGATCGAGTTTGTTTGTCCCAGCATCTTCTTTTCCGACCAGAGCGCCTCAAAATAATCTAAGTACCGGACCTTGGAAGTTCTTTCCTTCGGTACTGTTAGTGAGTCTCGTTGACTGAAAAATTGTTTTTTGTCTTTTTTTAATCATTTCACCCCAAGCAAGGTAATAAAACCACTAAGATGTAAGGTGGTTACTGAGTACTGGAGATTATGATAAAAAAAAAACAATATTAAGAAGAGGGAAAGATAAAAGAACGAGTATTAAGGAGACAGATGTTGACATCTGTCTTCTTAATTCTTAATTAACATTGTATTTAAATGATTGAAGATGGGAAGCAAGAAACAGGAAGAAAGTTTCACGAGCAAGAAGGACAATAGAAGACATTTTTAGCATAGAACTTACGGTTGCATTTAGCCATTTTTTAAAATAGTGATTTAGATCCTCGCTGAGTTCCCCATAAAATATTCAACATTAAATAATCCAATGGAAAGTTTTTTTCAGAAATTTATTGAGCATGCTATAGCGGCTCGGATTGAAGAATCGGAGAGCCGAGTTCGAATTCCGGTCGGATCTATTACATTCACTTACGTGCTAATACCCTTGGGAAAAGTATGATTCCTCTTCTTCTCCCCCCCCACAGTTATTGGTAAATAACAGGACAGACTGGGTTCTACAGGCAACCGGTGTAGGAGAAAGAAAACTCTGAATACATACTGGATCGGAGAGGGTTGGGCTCTATCAGGCTATTTTGTCCAAGAAACGCCAAATCTACTGCGGCTGCAGTACATGTGGTGCCCTACGACTATACAGTACACGGGATAAAAAAATATTGAGAAAATTTTTCTTCTTATGGGAACTCAGCTCATGAATCTATTTTTTTTTTTTTTTTTGTTGTATTCCAGCATTCATGGGATTTGTGTATCAGCATTCTTTGTAATAATTCCTAGTGCTCCTAGTATTATTGGAAAGGAGGGGAAAAGCCATCTGTCTATCTACATATCAATTTATACTATTTACATTATTTGGACCACATTCACAACGTTTTGGCCGATGTACGCTCCGGCCTTCTTCAGTTGGTTGGAAAGTCGAACTGAACCCTTTATTTTGCTCGCTGGAGTAGACTGTTCTAGTTCCACGTGCCGTGTCTAGTGGATGTCAGTTATCAGTTATCTCTTGTTAATACTCCTCTCCAAGTTCTCCACCACCTTAACCAGGTATTGAACTCACACTCTTTGGGTCCTGTCACTGGATCTAAGTAACGCCTTTTTCCACTATGCTATGTGTCCTTGAGATCCATTAAATAATCCAACAAGCATTTGTGGTAAAATTAACTAATCGAACCTAATAGTTATCTTAGAATCCCTTCCACTTTTCAAAACATGCTGTAAAATTGGATTTTTTTTTTCGGGATCGCTATCAGCCGTCTTGTCGCATTCTTCTTAATCTCCATAAAATATGAAACTTTCCCCTTGGGAAGAAACAGAATTTCCAGAATGACAAATCTGGAATTTGGCGATATTTTGCCAAAAAAAAAGTACAAAACAAAAAGAAAGAAAACAACCTTTTTTTTTAATCATTTCCAGAAGTGGCTGTTACATTTAACTAATTCAACAGTAAAAGGGTGGGACCTAGGTGCCAAACTACTAGCACGCTTAAACTCACGTAATCTGGGTTCCAGGGACAAAAGCTCGTCAGAGTAGTTGCCATGAAAATATTTGTAGAAAAGACAGAGGGAAGGCACGTCATGTCGGTGAGAATTTTACTGAAGTCGAGATGCCAGGTCAGGATTGATTATATTGCAGAAACTGTCCGAGACTTGAAGAGTCTATTCGCTTGATGTTGGGAAACAGTCGGACAGTACATAATCAAAACCAGTGGCGTCCCCCCGGCGACTGAGTAACCGCATAGGAGAGCATCCATGTGCAGTAATGTCCCTTCTGAGTGGTTCTGTAGGGAAATTATTATTAATAAATAATAATAATAAAATAAAACAAATAAAATTAAAACTTTGTTTAAAATAAAAATAAAAAATTAAATTAAAATAATAAATATTCTTCCAGCAAGCAACGGAAAACTTTCCTGCCTGAAAACAGATTCTTCGAGTCAAAAATGCTGAATACTCTTTGCTACCGACCCTCAAAGAGTCAGGACACCCATTTCTTCTCCTCGGCAGCTTGCTTATCATGAGACGAAGTAAATTTCTTTCTCTATTACATGCAACATTTAAACACATATAAGTAAAATTCTCACATAACAGTACACAGAAATAAATAAGATTATGAATTTAATTTACAATTTAACTTGCTTTTAGTGTTATTTCCTTGTATGTTTTTATTCCTGTGAACAGAAGGCTATCTCTGATGGCATTGTGAGTGACCCCAAAGTTCTGGAAATATTTAAAATGGCTGTATGATTTCCAAACAGATAATTATCACTAAATATTATTCATCGTTATCCTAACCAGTTGTACTTTTTTTATTTTCAACATTTGTCTTTATAAAGAAAAACTGAATTCTAGATTCTATATTGCAAGGGGAGCTGTTGATGGCAAGGCAAGAAATAACAATGGAGAGAGATAATATTTGAAAGATCAGCAATGCCAAGATGGAAACCATCATTTTGTTTCACTTTTCGAGACAAAATTACGTTTTACGAAGGAGAAAGGCAATGGTTTCACCGATAAGTAAATCTTGATTAGTGTTACGGAAGCTTAGATTAGTGTTAAGGGTATATGAAAAGAATACGAATAGGCTATTTTGACAGTCCTGGTAAAATAGACACCAAGGCTATTTTGCCGGTAAATATAAATAGTCTTTTAGAACTAAGAATATATTATATAGATATTAACAGTACTGTTATAGGACTTCCCAAGAAAAAATCAAAACTTGGTAAGCCAACTCCATTCATTAAGAAATTATTCAGTGACAGGGATCTACAGATACTTGGCTAGTTTGTCAGTGATAAAGATCGTTAGTGCAGTGGTTGTGTAAGCTGTGTCGGTAGGACTTGAACAAACATGGATTCTGTGGTATGTTGTCTTTAGTGGGTGCGCCTAAAGTGTATTAGCTAGAAACCATGCCAAAGGGGGAATTTTGGATTTGCTGAAACTGTTATGCCTGACGTGTTTAAAATATTCAGAGACTCCTATATTTCTTTTAATAATTGGTGATGAATTTGCGTTTTAACAATTGACGGTGGAAAAGATTTTTAATTGTCTAAACGATTGATAGTGAAAATAGATAAACTTCTGTGTTAAATCTTTGTGTTGTCGTTTTTAACCCCACTTCCCTTCACGATAATAAAAATAGTTACCGGCAAAATAGCCTAGGGATCTATTTTATCGGGACCAGTAAAATAAGCGTAAAAGCATGCTTGTCTATTTTACCGGGACCGGCACGATAGCCGCATCCAAAAGAATATTGGTTGTTGAGATGACATCTACTTTCCGGTCAAATGTCAACTTGGGTCTTGTTCCGTATTGAATAGATAAACGGAATTCCCACGTTAAATACTATATATTGTGTTACATTTAGCCATTCTGGGTAGGACATGGTAGAGACAAAACAGGCGATTTTCTCCCTTTCCCTGAGATTGTCACGAAGGTCGCGTGACGGCCGGTGGGTGACGTCAGGAGACACCGTGAAGAAGATCAGTTGCGATTGAGAGCCTGCAGAAGAAGGACGTCCCTAGGCCACAGCGGTAGGTCTTAACGAAAAAAAAAAGACACATGGCCTAACCAGGTTCATAAAGAAACCACTGTAACTCTAATTTTCCCTTCGGGAAATATGACAAATAAGTTTCGCTTTTCTTTTTTTTTTTTACACACTGTTGTTACATATATGTTATGATTTCTCTCCGTAGGGCAGGAGTATATATGCATATATAATTTTGTGCTCCCACTCTATGAGAACAAAGCATGATTGTCATTCTTTTCCATTAAGCTATTCTGGTCCGTCCGTGAAGTTCGTTGTTATTATATCACGCATATAATAATGCTCATAATGGGGGAAATAAAATGGAATAATAAACTTTTCTACCATAGTTTTCTCACGATATAACATAAATGCCGATTCCATGATCAACAGAAATCGTTCATCTATCATTTAGAAATGAAACTCTTGTTCTTCGTGATTTTTAAAATAATCTTTTCACCCCACGTAAGGCAACAAAGGCACTAACACATAGGAGATTGCAGAGTGTGAAAGAATATAAGAAAAAATATTGTTAAGGCAAGAGAACAATGGAAAAACAGAAATTAAGACGCCAGATGATAACGATTGACACTGCATTTAAATTTTTGAAGATCAAACATAACTGGAAAACAAGAAACCGGAAGAGTGTTCCACAAGCGAGAAGTGCGGGAAAAGAAACTGTTAGCATAGAACTTACGGTTACATCTAGCCATTTCAACTGTAAAATGATGAGATCTTGCCGCCAATCTAGTTGTGCGCTTAAATTCGCAAAGACTAGGCACCTTGAAGAGAGGTCAATCGAACAATTACCATTAAAGTATTTACAGAAAAGACATAGGGAAGCTATGGAAAGTGACTGAAGCCGAAATGCCAGGTCTGGACCAATAACATTACAGATTCTTTGGATTTTATCAAAGCTCTCTAAACATATAGCAGGAACACCGAACCAGAAGTAACATAAATATTCTAAGCCTTTGCATTTAACTTTCTAGTAGATGAGCCGGAGCAATTATTCTTTTCTTTTTTTTTCTTTTTCCATTTATTTATTGCAACCACCGCTTTTATTAAACATTCAAGTGAAGCGCTTTGTCCTTGGAATACGTGACATAAATTAAAGGATTGGCAAAAAGTTTACTGGATGTATAATTAAATGAAGAGGGAAATTGAGACAACAGAGATGTGTTTCTATACAAGGATGCTAATAAGACCATGTTCACTCCAGCCCGTCTGTTTTGATCTCAAAGCTCACTGAACAAGAGAAGTTATTTTGTGCTACTGATCTCTTATAGATAGATAGATAGATAGATAGATAGATAGATAGATAGATAGATAACCATGAATTGAGAGATAGATAGAGAGAGAGAGAGAGAGAGAGAGAGATGGATTAATAATTATGAATAGATAGATAGATAGATAGATAGATAGATAGATAGATAGATAACTATAAATTGATATGTTGACAGATAGATGATAACCATGAATTGATATGTTAATAGATAGATAGATAGGTAGATAGATAGATAGAGAGAGACAGAGACAGAGAGAGAGAGATGGATAGATAACCATGAATAGATAGATAGATAGATAGATAGATAGATAGATAGATAACCATGAATTGATATCTGTCTATATTTCTGAGATGAGGTATTATGTATACTATTTACATTATTCGGACTATTGTCCTCATCTTTGTTGCCATATTTATCACAACGTTTCGGTTGTTGTACACACTGGCCTTCTTCAGGTGGTTGGAATGTCGCACTAAACCCTTTATTTCGCTCGCTGGGGTAGACTGTTCTAGTTCCACGTGCCATGTCTAATGGATGTTAATTATCAGTTATCTCCTGTTAATTCCCACTCTCCAAGTTCTCTACCGCCTGAACCAGGTATTGAACTCACACTCTTTGGGTCCTGTCACTGGATCTCAAGGATACATGGCACAGTGGATAAAGACGTTAGTTAGATCAACCAACTGAAGAAGGTCGAAGCGTACAACGGCCGAAACGTTGTAATAAATATGGCGACAAAAATGAGGACAATAGTCCGAATAATGTAAATAGTATAAATTGATATATAGATAGACAGATGGCTTTTCCCCTCCTTTCCAATAATACTAGGAGCACTAGGAATTATTACAAAGAATGCTGATACACAAACCCATGAATGCTGGAATACAACAAAAAAATAGATTCATGAGTTTAGTTGCCATAGGAAGAAAAACTTCCTCAATATTTTTATCCCGTGAACTGTAGAGTCGTAGGAGCACCACATGTACTGCAGCCGCAGTAGATTTGGCGTTTCTTGGGCAAAATAGCCTGATATAGCCGAACCCTCTCTAGGCCAGTTTGAATTCAGAGTTTTCTTTCTCCTACACCGGTTGCCTGTAGAACCCAGTCTGTCCTGTTATTTACCAATAGCTGTCGGAAGAATAAGTGGATTCATACCTTTTCCAAGAGTATTAGCACGTACGTGAATGTAATGGATCCGACTGGAATTCGAACTTGGCTCTCCGATTCCTCAATCCGAGCCGCTATAGCATGCTCAATAAATTTCTGACAAAAACTTTCCATTACCTCTGCCCACAGATAAAAGGCTTAGTAAAGTAATGTATCAGACAGAAAATCATCAAAACCCGAAAAGAAGAAGGAGAAATCAAAAATAAAATAAATAAGCAAAATAATAAAAGAAATTAATCGCAAAAATGATCTCGTCGGAGATGGAAAAGTTGTTATGATACAGCCTGTCATGCGATTCATTTTGTTTCCGTTTCAAACTGATCCCTAATTGAATTTTCCAGTTGAGACGCCAATTTCTATCAATTGGCATTTCATTTCATTATTGCTCAACGTTGAACAAAGAAAATCGACCTTTTGATTGTTTCTATTTACCGGTTTATTAAGAAATGAGATAATCGTTTTGGATAAATGTGTACAAACGAAACTGACTTTTCCTGTTCACTTATTCCCATTTTATTTGATTATGATTTTTTTCATTATTGTTTATTTTTCTGAATATGATATAGAATGTTTAGAGCAATTATAAGAAAAGTGTTGAAAAGTTATCAGCACGACCAAGAAGCCGTTCCGAAAAAAATATCTAATATTAAAACATCTAGGATGTGAGTCAGTACAAGGACTTTTCATTAGCCCTTCATATGCAAAAACGTAAGTATAATTAATTTAATAACGTCAATCTTATTCGGTACCTAACTAATTAACTTGTACTGAACTGAATAGTCCAGGTGCAAATAGTGTGACGGGTATCAGTGTGAAATTGGCGTGCTGAGTTCAATTTCTGGTTGATTCTGTTTCGTTCACTTCACACAGATACCCTTGGAAAAGGCATGAATACATCCTACTCCAACTACGGGTAAAACTGCAGGGCAAACTGAGCCCTGAGATGGAAACCAATCTGGGGCAAGGAAAACCCCGCATTCGTAATTAGACTGGAAGAATATATCGACTCCTTAAGGCTGTTTTTCCCTAGATACACCAACTATTGCTATATCTGCAGCAAATGTGGTTCCCTTACGGCCCTAATTAAAGGACTCGTGACATGACGCTATATATGATTAGATTAATATTTCTGTTACCTGCACGCTACCGTTAGCTTAATTTTGATCCGAAATTCTCATCGTATGATGTTCAATGTCTAGGAATAATATTTACCTCTGAATTAAGTGAAACGAAATAGAAAAAATTATCTTAGTAAATAAATATTTGTTGCCGAAAATGTATTTTTTACAACACATAATAAGGTCAATATCAATATGCTCATGTAAGTTTATATATATATATATATATATATATATATATATATATATATATATATATATATATATATATATATATGCACCTGAGCATATTAAGACACTAAAGATCTCGACTGTATATGCGTTGGAAACTCAAAAACCAAGACAAAACACACCAAAAATAATATGAAAAATGAGAAAAACTGCACGAGCTTACAACGCCTCGTAAACAATACGACCTTTCTCTAAAGGATAAAACAGCGATAATACACAAACTTCCTACTACGCTACCTACAATAATGACCAAAAAGACTGAATGAATTCCAAATACTAAATCTATTAAACTTTATTTACACTGTTTATATGGGGACTATTGCCATCATTTTTTGTTGTTCTTATCATAATTATTGGGTGTCTGTTCTACAAAATAGCAGTTCATGAGAAGACGCTGTTCGAGTGAAACTTATATCTCACCAATGGAATACAAAGGGAATGAGATTGGTTCGCTACAATCTGTGCATCATGGCGGGTCTTAGCCGTGAAGAGTAGAATTTGGTGAAACTAAGGCATGTATTTCATCTAAACACGTTCGATGAAAACAGCGTTAGAGTAGCTAGAGGCTTGCGACGTTTCGTCTGTGGGAAAGGGATTGTAGGAAGGTAACGAATTCATCAACCACAAGGACATAGAGACTTTTGGCCTCTATTGGGACTGTAAAGTGAAGACCGGGCAACCCCTACCCATATATGGCAACATTACTCCATCCCCTGTCTGATATGACTCTTATAAAGGTAGAGGATAACTAGAGTCGGGTACAGTGAACCTATCATTTTCCAAGCATCTTAAACGATGAGTCGTATGTACGAGTTCGACTTGAGATCTGGATTGAGCATAAGTACTAAATAATATTTTAGTTAAATCACATTTTTCACCTGGACTTAAATAGTCAGTCAGTTATGTGTCATGCGTAATACACGCTTACGCAATTATGTATCAGACGATACATGACTGACGAGGCAGATTTTTTCCCGCAGTAGGTTGCCATTTCTTTCTGCGGTAGACCAGTTGCCATCCAAGGCTATAGAATCCGGTCTGTCCTTCTATTTACCGATAGCATGGGGGAGAAGAAGAGGACCCATATCTTTCCTAAGAGTATTAGCACGTAAGTGAATGTAATTTTGCTATGTAATACTGGAATTCGAACTCGGCTCTCCCATACCTCAATCCGAGAGGCTATACATTACTCCACCGTGTACGAATCTTCACATGAGTCTCAATTAGTGCTTAAGGCGCCATATATATATATATATATATATATATATATATATATATATATATATATATATATATATATATATATATATATATATATATATATATATATATATATATATATATATATATATATATACCCGTTATATGCTGGGTGTAAAAGCAAAATTGTCCAAATCGTGTTACTGCATAATTGTCCATCCCATAAAATGTTTAATATCTAAAAAAAAAAAACTGAACCAATTGAGTTTCTTTTTTCCAGGTTTTCAGATAAGAGGTTTAGCCACCTTGATACCATTTGTTGTAATAACCATTGAAAAATCCTTTGAGTTATTCAGCTAGAAAATCATTTTCTGTCAGCCCCACTGTCTTCCCAAATGAGCAATGGTGAGAGGTAAATGATCATTCAGGCCTTCAGAAATTGTACCAACATTCATATTCTGGCTTCTATCTTCAAAGTGGATTCACGAACCATCAAGAAAACGGCGAATAAATTTATAAAAGGGAACAGTAGAGATGAAAACTGAATCAGGAAGTCACAACAGTAAGAAGGATCATCATTTCAACAGAGCTAAAAAGATCAATTAGAAAAGATCCAACTCAGTTCATAAGACATTTGGCACGTGAGAGAGGAGCTACACCTATGACAGCACAAAGAGCAGTGAAAAAGACTTGAAAATGAAATCGTCCTTGAAACATGTGAGGCAGCTTGTTAAACCAGGACAGAAAGTTTGAAGGTTAGAGAGGACGAAGATCATCTTGAATAAGTTGGAAAATGATCCTGTAATAATATATATATACATATATATATATATATATATATATATATATATATATATATATATAAAAGTGAACATAGAAGTCAACACTTAGAGGCAACAGTCTGTTTCATGCTAGTGCAATCGTCAGGCCTGACGATTGCACTAGCATGAAACAGACTGTCGCCTCTAAGTGTTGACTTCTATGTTCACTTTTATATTTACACACGCTCTATCTCTGATATTGATCACTTTATCCCATAAATATAGCACACTTTAAGACTATATTTCTTCATATATATATATATATATATATATATATATATATATATATATGAACTTTATTTCAGTCTTTCATGGGGTTTCGATGCTTATCAATATTTAATTAATGTTGAACATATCATTTTCGTTTATGATAGATTTCACCACGATTCATCTGTTAAGCTTGGAGAATAATTATACATTCTTATTGCTCAAAGTAGAGTTTAATAGGGCAATAAAAATAACGTAGAATTTCAGTCATATATCGTCAACCATTTCTAAGATTCAATGATTCAAATCTTAATATAACAATTGAACAATTTTGGTGTTACGCGATTTGGAAAATGTTGCTATTACAGATGGTATATATATATATATATATATATATATATGTGTGTG
>OZ038490.1:71533958-71548958 GCA_964036315.1 Acanthosepion esculentum
CTTTCCGAATCGATTTTCACGTTAACAAATTACCATCTAAGATCAGAGAGCCAAGTTCACAATACAATTACACCCATTGATCGATTGATTCGTTATCTATGGCTTATCAAACTGCAGGTTATTTAAAGCCAGAAAATATTTTTAGATTGTAAGAATGTTTTTGAGATAATAATGGTTATAGTGATACAAGTTTAACTAATTAACCCATATCTAGGGAGAGAAGTGTGTGTTTCATACTTTTCCCAAGAGTAAATATAATGAACCCGACGGAAATTGGAAGCCGTCTGGCCAATTCAGTGTCATTATCCATTATACCACCGGCATATCCAAGCTTACAGCACCTGTATTCCTTAGCGGTGACCCATCGAGTTACTGACCAGGTCAAACGTTGCTTAACTTCAGTTATTGTACGAGAATAGGTGTTTCAACGCGATAAGTTCGTAAGCCTGGTTCGAATTTTAGGAGATTTTACAGTAGTAAGCTACATCCTAAAATCCGAATTAGGTTTCTGCTTTAATTTGGTTTGTTTTACGTCATATCAAACTCAATGGGTTATTTAATGCCGACAAAATTTTTGCTGGTAATTTTTATTTTCAAACATATATTGCTAGTAATATTTTTTTTTCAAAAAAGTATTGCTGGTAAAAAAAAATTGCCTAGAATGTATTGCTGATAATAATGTATTGCTGGTAATAATTTTTTTACAATGTATTTCTGGTATTAAGACCTATTTTTACACTTTCATAGTGTTTTGACTCCAGTTTGGGGGTTAACTATTTGCCATCGAGAAACACATTTTCATTTCAAGTCTGATCAGGTCGATAAGGTCAAATTGGCGGTTGATCTCCAAAACGGCATACAGTCTGTTGTTAAAGTGAGCAATGAATGAACGCATCTAAAACCAAATTGCTTTCTATTAGTCACCTGAGAAAACCCTTCCTCGCTTCCATCAATATGGCTGATGCTAACCTCCAGGAGAATGAGTCGTTGTGCCTTCTCGAGTTAACATTCTCCACTGGCATGAAGTAGAAAGACTACATTGAATTCATTGCTAGGTCAGCTGCTGCGAAAGCTGGTTTCGTTTCGTTTGGTTTACAGCATATCAACCTCAAAGGGTTATTTAATGCCGACAAGATTTTTATTGCTACTAATATTTTTTTTTAAATGTATTGATGGTAATAGTTTTTACAAAGTATTTCTGGTATTAATACCTATTTTACATTGTCATCGTGTTTCGACCACAGTTTCGGTGTTGACTATTTACTCATAGCTGAGACCCTAACAGGTGCTACCAACCGGGGTTAGATTGGACCTGGGAACACCAGCAATTAAGAAGTGGTTCCACGCTCTTCAAAACCTCCAAATCAGAGGCCTTGCTTTTGGACGTAGTTTATCGTCTTACCCAGGAAGCGTATGTAGTTTATCGTCATACCCAAGACGGATTTCTGCTTTATAATAACCCACAAAGGGTTGATGAGTTTAAAAAAGAGAAACACAAATTAATCAATCCTATTGACTCCTGCCTCGTTTTTCTCCTCGAAAAATTGTCATACATATATATATATATATATATATATATATATATATATATACATATACATATATATATATATACATATACATATATATATATATATATATATATATATATATATATATATATATATATATATATATATATATATATATGCTTTATACCAGTGTTTCCCAAAGTGGGCGGTAGCGCCATCCGGGGTGGGGGACGCATAATGTGGGGACGAGAGTGTCGTATTAAGAACATATAAACAATAAATATACTGTTTTTTCTTTTTTTTACAAGATCTGAAAGACAAAATATGTCATAGATTCAGTTACTAACGTAGAAGAACTCATATGCAATTTATAGATAATAAAAGTGACATTAGATTTTAAAACGAATGCATAGATCTGTTATGTAGTCAAAAGTCAGAATCAAAAGTCCGAATGTTTGCCTGACGCTAATACACAACACGTATAGTAGACTCGTAGCGGGAACCTGAATTTACCACACGTAGCTGCCGTCTTGGCGCCCAGCCAGATCAGTCTCAGAATCACTAAACAACTAGGTTACATGGTCCAAAGCTCGTCTCAGGTTTGTTAACACTGCACTTTAATTTCAATCTTACAATGATCAGAATTTTTAAATATATTAAAGATGTGACAGAATGGTAGGCGGGTAAGATTCGGTATATGCCAAGGTCTGTATTTCCTAAACAAAGTTATTTACTTGCAATCTGACTTGAGATGGCTTCAGATACTCACCAACCCTTCCGAAAACTCATCAGATAACTAAAAAAAGAAATCTCATTTTTCACTAAAAATATGAAAAGTAATACCTTTGGCTGGGTGAACATGCCATGTTTGCCTGGCTCAATCAAGCTCGTCGTGAGTTATGTAGTGTCCTCTCGCGGTAAATGTTGATAGTTTAAGTCACACCATCCAATTGTTTTATTTTGCGATTGTCAGAGCCTGATATTAGGGGTTAGGGATAGATTAAGTTAGGTTAGCTTAGCTTAGTTAAGTTAAGTTAGATTAGATTAGTTTAGATTACCAGTCATGTTAGGTTACGTTTAGTTAGCTTTCGTTTTCTCTTCTCGTTTATACAGGCAATCATCCAGGCGGGGAGGGGAGGGTGGCGCAACAGTATTGCGTGACTTTGAGATTTTTTCTTATGTATTTTCGGATTTAGAACACCATTTCTGGACGAAATTATTTCTGTCTGATATATTTTGGTGTGTTTTGTAGTTATAAGTAATTTCCAAGAAAAACAAACATCAGATTCATTCCAAACACATCAAAATATATGAGAAAAATATTTTTGGTCCGTGCATAAAACGAATCTTTACTTAGGAGTCTATTAATGTAAGAAAACCTAAAATTTAAAAGTGTTTCTGACTTTTAGTGCGTACCTGACTCTGCAACGGTCAGGATTTTGAAACTTTAATCTCGCTGCTATAAGGATGTGGTGAAGTATAGATGTATTGCTCATAATTCCTTATTTCCATATCCCAGACTTTTCTACAGAAAACTAGAGTGAAAAACAGTAGACATGATACGGAACGTTCCCTTTTCTTTCTCCTTTTAAACACTAGCTTGCCGTGTGTGACCCCCACTACTCATGTTCATACTACTTCATGAACACAGACAGAGATATTATACATTATATTATTTTTATATAAGAACATTTTTTTATTTTAATGTTATCTAATAGTAACAACTCTGAAGGAAATTCCAACACAAACCATATTAATGAACAAACTATTGCTTCTTCTTTAGATGATAATGGAGACAGCATAGGAAATAATACTGACCAAGTTGTACGACCTTTACGCACTAGAAATAAAATTTCTAATGAAATGAGGGAACAAATTATTCATCATTCTTTGCATGGAAGAAGTAACACTGCAATTGCAGGAATGCTTTCCATACCAAGATCAACTGTGGCAAAGATTGTTTCCAAGTATATGAGAACAGGGCGGCGTACATATGCTAGTAAAGGTGGAATCGATCCTTCAAATCTACAAATCAACCATTCGCCCTTGCATGGAGTATTGCTGCCATATATGGTCTGGAGCCCCTTCTGTTTGTCTCAAGGTTTTTGATAAAATCTTGGAGTAGAAGAGACGGCTACAGGAATATGCAATGTAATTGGCCCTGATCTGGCATCTCGTCTTCAATCGTTCTCTCACAGACGTGCCGTCGCCTCCCTCTGTCTTTTTTACAAATACTTTCACGGTAACTGCTCCGATGAGCTGCTTTTGCTGGTTCCCAGACTTCATGTTCATGTTCAACTAGGCTGGCATCTCGCTCTCAAAATCTCGCATGTGCATATGGGGAGAGGGGGCGCTAGGAATCTATCTGGAAGCCAAAGGGGCGCCGGGCTAAAAAGAAATTGGGAAACGCTGAGTTATACGAAGGTAACGTCACAGTCAAAAGTTGAAATAACCGTTACAGTACCCTCACGCCATTTGGTGGCTACATGTCATAGGTCGATTAATAGCGAAATAGTCTGACCGACAACTGTTTGTGTGCAGAGATCAAACCTTGCAGCGTACCTCGCAAGTATAATCTAGGACAGAACCAATTAGGCTTACTAAATGATGTTCGATAAGTGATACGGGATTTATAGGAAAAATCAAATCAGATGTAAATATGAGTTCATTATTTTATTAATCAAGGATAGAATCACTGTCAATATCGATTATGTCAACCGAAAGGCCAATTTCTCTTTTCCCAATCGATTATCAATTTGTGTCTAGCGTTCTCGGCTGACATGAAGTGGAAAGACTATATTGAATTCATTGCTCGACAAGCTGCGAAAAAAATTGGTTTACTGTGTCGTGCGAGACAATTTTTTCTAAACTGGTGTCTATCTTACATATCTATGTCTACCATTCGTCCATGATTAGAATATTGCTGCCACATATGGTTCGGTGTTCCTGCTATTTACCTTGAGCTTCTTGATAAAATCCAAAGAATCAGCAATATTATTGGTCCTGATCTGGCAGCTCGGCATCAGTCACTTTTCCGCCGTCGTAAGGTAGCCTACCTGTGTGTTTTGTTTTTTGTTCTATAAAGACTTTTTTATAATAATTGTTCGGGTAAGTTCTTCGCTATGGTACGCTTGTTGGCCCCTTTTATTTCTGCCCCTTTTTTTCTTTAGTTTTATACCACCACCCCCTTCCCTCGCTAGGTGGTCAGTGATATCACTTCTCTGGTGGATGCGGGGCGCATTTCGTTTCGCGTGTTTTTCGAATTGGTTTTGTGTCTGAACGAGTGCATGTCTGTGTAAGTGCTTTGGATGAATGTTTTATATTATTAAAGTCCCGTATTGATTTCGTCCAGTTAACTGATGTTTCTGCCACATTTAAGGATTGTGTTTTTTTTTATTACTAACATTATTTTATTTGGTTTCTTGTAAATAGTTTTGTTTTCATATTGTAAATACTCATTTACAGTTTTTAAATTGGTGTTTTGTCCACCCCCACCTACGCCCCAGTCAATGAATTGTACGACTTGTTATGACTTTCATGGAGACAATGAGAAATTATGGTGGATATAACAAGAAAGGTAAGTAAGTATGCGGTGTTTTGGTATAAGGAATATTGTTGTCTGTTTGGGTCAGTGTTTGTGGCTAGCTAAGTTTAACGTTAAGACAGAAGAATACCGTCCTTTTCTCCAATTCGGCTTTGTGCCAGATTTCTGTAAATAGTACCATCGCTATGGTACCTAGAGTTTTTAAACTTAAGCGCAACAATGTACTGGCGTCGTGATTTCATCAATTTACAGTTAAACTGGTTAGATGTAACCGTAAATTCTATGCTAACAGTTGCTTTTCTCAAACTTCTCGCTTGTGGAACTCCCTTCCGGCTCCATGCTTTCCAGCCAACTTTAATCTGTAAAAATTTAAATCCAATGTCAATCGCTATCTACTGTTCTCCTGATTACTCTTTCCTCTTCCCGCTCATTATTAATGTTTCTGTTCATAATTCTTCCATATCCAGCAACCCATTGTGTCTTAGTGGCTTTACTGCCTTGAAATGGAGTGATACCGATTAAAAAAGTTTCTTCTATTAGAAGTTATCGTTTTTTACATCTTTTTCAGTCGGACTAATATCCTCATCTCTGCTGTTGCTATCACAACGTTTCGGCCGTTATGCTCTCCAGCCTTCTTCAGGTGTCTGCCGGCCATCAATTCAGTATCATGATGTTTTATTTCAGTAATTTTCACCCATTACAAAACCTATGAGCAAGGTAGGGAGTAACCGTATGAGGTTGTTGTATGACCGGTAAGACGAGGAGGTAAGAAGTGTCGTTTATAAAGATGTGTAGGAAAGATAACGGTTAATCCGGAGACAGGAAGAGGTTAACATTATAGAGATCAGGAAAACACCCTCTCTGGAGTCTTTACCATAAAGTAACGACTCTCGTAAAGCGTCTATGAACTTCCTTCTTTCTAGTGGGATACGAAGGTAATGGGTATGGTTCGCCCCAGTGTATGTGGCACGGCGGGTCTTAGCTATAAAAGTTTGAACGGGTGGAAATAAGACATGTAGATCATCATATTTTTTTCAACGGAAATAACGATAAAGTAGCGAGAGGCTTGCGTCTTTTCGTCTATGGGGAATATGGTTGTAGGTTTGAAAATAACTGATAGGCAGAAGGCTGCGTATATTTTTTTGAACTCTATCAAGACTTGAAAGTAAGAATTGGGTAGCTCCAGTCGAAATATAGTAGCAGTACTCCATGAACCAGCCGAATCTATTACATTCACTTACGTGCTAATACCCTTTGGAAAGGTATGAATCCTCTTCTTCTCCACCCCCCAGATATGGACAAATAGCAGAACAGAGCGCGTTCTATAGCCTTGGATAGCAACTGGTCTACTGCAGAAAGAAATGGCAACCTACTGCGGGAAAAAGATCTGCCTCGTCAGTCATGTATCGAAAGATACATCATCGCGTAAGCGTGTATCACGCATGGCACATAATTTACTCCATTTTCGGTCTTGTAAATATAGAACATAGCAGGAGAAATTAAATACTTACTGCAGCGGTACAAGAAGATGACCATTTTTCCAGTACCTTTTGTTTTGCACTAATTCAGGTCTAGGGTAAACGAGAGTCCCATTAGGGATTCAAGGCAACGGGCCGGCCTTGAGAGAACATGCATTCATCGTGATAGGCAAATATTCAGGGTCTGAAAGATGATGATAAAACATTATTAGTTTAGGTTTTAGGACAGTGAATATTAGAAGCCAGTTATTTACTCATTGGGTTGTTAGACCTAGATCAGAAGAATGATCGTTTGCTAGGCCTTATTCATATATATATTTTTAGATGTGAATCCCTCTTCCTTAATAGTCTAAATGTGGTATTTAAATCTATGCTGGACTTTCTGAGGAAACCACCATAGCCTAACATTTGCGCTGATTGCTCCACTCGTCTTATTCTCTGGTGTTTTTGTTTTTTCTGTTTAATATTTATCAACATCATCATCCCTCGACCTCCTTATGGTTAATCAGAACTCCATTGACAATCCCTTTTCACGCTGTTCGGTCCTGTATTGCTCTGCCCAGATCCCCGATGTCCAATCCTGAGTCCCGAGCTATGGTGTCTAGGAAAGTCAATTTTCGTCAGAAGACACTTCCAGAAAAATGCGATAGGAGTAAGGATGAGGCAATATCCCTGTTTATAATTATATTAATGCTAATATAATACCAATATTTATACTTCATACTACAGGCGTTGGTCAGCACCCTTTTTACTTTATACATGATCAGCCATGCTTGATTTCATTACATTTGTTGCCTCATGTGAGCTTTTGCCTTTTTAGGACCGTCTTTCTATTCACCCAAGTTACACTTTTTTTTTTATTTTGTTGAAATGACCTAAGAAAAGATTCGTTTCCTTGACAGGAAAGATCTGCAGTGATTGATCTATATGAATCCGAAGCAATATTTATGGATAAGTTCCTGGATTTTGTATTGAGATCAGTGCAAAATACAAAATTGAATCAATATGTTCATAGTCCTGCACGTAGTTATTAACTGGATTTTGATTTTATCGCCTTTTCTTTACAGACCTTAACTTTTATTAGTTAATTCAATTTATTTTTTTTCTGACTGAATAAAATGTCGTCATGAATCGAATTAGGAAAAATAAAAAGTTGTCTGAGTTTTTTCTCTGAAAACCTGTAGAAATCAAAGTCTGAAATATTATATTAAAAAATTTGTTAGACAAGAAAGATAGTTTTGAGCAACATGCGGAAAGCAAGAGATACTTATTTATCTATCTATCTATCTATCTATGAACAGGTCTAGATAGAAAGACAAATAGATATGAACAGGGATAGATAGATAGATAGATAGATAGATAGATAGATAGATAGATAGATAGATATGAACAGGCAAAGATAGATAGATAGATAGATAGATAGATAGATAGATAGATAGATAGATAGATAGAAATAAACAGGTCCAGTTAGAAAGATAGATATGAACAGGTCTAGAAGATAGATATATATATATATATATATATATATATATATATATATATATATAGTCAAACCTAGAGAGCCAAACAAACCTACCAAGGTTTCACCTAAGCGGATCGTCAGGGAAAGCTTTCCCTGACTGCTCTTTCTAGGTCTGCTCTACTTTTGTATTGGGCACTTTTTTAGTTAGTTGTTTACTCGTATCATTTTTTTTCTTTGAGCTTTGGACCTGTATGTTGTACGATTATTTTCGACAGACGTTCATGTTCATAGCTCTTTCTCTTTTTTTAAAAACCTTTTTTCCTTCGATATTGATTTGATCATTGACAAATCAAAAAACCCAGGCTTTTCCGAAACGAGTGTAGTTACCTATACATATATATATATATATATATATATATATATATAGATAGATAGATAGATAGATAGATAGATAGATAGATAGATAGATAGAAATGAACAGGTCCAGATAGAAAGAGAGAAATGAACAGGTCCAGACAGAAAGATAGATATGAACAGGTCTAGAAGATAGTTTCATTGTATAATGCTCGATCTATGTGACTTAAGTCGACTGACAAAAAAATGGATCACGTTGTTAATTATTTACTATGTAAAGCTTCTTGGCATTAAGCTATTTTTATATACTATTTTTCGTTTAACACAAGGCTTAAGAGACGCTCAATGTAGAGAGTTATTGAATGAGGCTGTTGTATGGATGTAATAGGAGGAAATAAGGTGCAGATGTTGGATAGATAACTGAAGACTTGAAGGGTTAACATTGCAGTAATTTGGAAAGCATACTCTCTTGAGTATTTTTAATAAAGTAAGAGTTCTTGGGAAGAAGTTGCTTGAGTGAAACTTCCTCCTTACCAATGGAATACGAAAGGAAAGAGGATGGCCCGAACTTACATACGTTACATGGTTGGGTCAAGCTGTAATGGTCTTAACTAGTGAACCTTGGAAAGGCGATAACCTTTTATTTTAACATAATCTTCAAACTGCGCTATTTCCGCCTGTGGCAGATTGCGAACACACGTGACTTTTTTCTTTTTTTTTTTTTAGAATTTCAGTCAATGTGAATTTTTCCGCTCTAGTGTCTAGGCTGTTCGGTCCAATGATTTTTGAGTTCTTTGGGTTACTCACAAGTCTGTATCAACATCGATACCACACCAAAAAGTCATTTGATGTGCCATTTCTTCACACTGTTTTTCTCAATACCCCAAAGCTGAATGAGATGACCTTTGATCTTTCTTTGCTGAAAGCCCTCTCTCAACTTTCTTTAGAAATAGGAAACTCAGAATTGTAATATTAGCCGTTTCCTTATAAGGAAACATTTAGCATATATTGGCCGAATAGCCTGTACCACTGTCAGTTGACATTTATAAAATCTTTCTCTTAAAACAGTTTTTTTTTCGGAAAATAGATTTCTCATATTTAGTAGATGCTATTGCTTTTTCCAGCATTGATGGGGGTTTCCTTCCTAGCCTTTATTTGAAGTAGTGTGGAATCTCAAAAATCTTATATCATTATTTTTTTCTTCGAGTTACATGTGATAAATATTTTAGTTGTTGCCGTCGTTGAAAGTCATCAAGTGATGTTGTTTTCTGTTATTTGGTACAGTCCTTTGTTTGTGATTCTGTAGCGCCAGTTCGCAAGGTTCGAAAAAGAACGGTCTTCGCTGAAGTCATTTTTAACCATTGATCTAAGAAAGCGATATGCATCCTTTCTGATACTCAGAGTTGCATTACTTTCAAGAAATATCGACAAACACCGAAGCAGCCGTTAATTCCTTCTTTATCTCCATAAACCGTGTAGCGAGACGCTGGCCGCATGCAGTCCTGTAAGTAATCATCGTAAAAAAAAAAAAGATTCTGGAAAACGCTAATGTCAGCCATATACAGTCAGTACGAGCGAGAATTGATAAATTTCCGTGATTTCTGTAGAATTACCAACAAGATTATGAACAAAAATAGATTCGGCCGTAGTCGGGATCATCGAGTCAATGCGAACGATCCTTTCCTTAGCTGCACAGTATCTATCTAGAACTGTTCATATCTATCTATATATCTATCTATACCTGTTCACATCTATTTGTCTTTCTATCTAGACCTGTTCATAGATAGATAGATAGATAGATAGATAGATAGATAGATAGATAGATAGATAGATATGAGCAGGTATAGATAGATCTAAATAGATAGATATGAGCCGGTATAGATAGATAGATAGATAGATAGATATCTCTTGCTTTCCGCATGTTGCTCAAAACTATCTTTCTTGTCTAACAAACTTTTTAATATAATATTTCAGACTTTGATTTCTACAGGTTTTCAGAGAAAAAACTCAGACAACTTTTTATTTTTCCTAATTCGATTTATGACGACATTTTATTCAGTCAGAAAAAAACTAAATTGAATTAACTAATAAAAGTCAAGGTCTGTAAAGAAATGTAAGTTTCTGTGCCACTCGACGAAAAAATAAACATTCATTTTTAGAATAAAAATATAAGAGGTTTACCTTTACCATCCAATAATATTGTTAAGTGGTTTCAATTATTCGATAATAACCAACTTTTCATTCCTCGAAATCTCACCACCGTGGCAACGATGCAAATGTTGTTTTGTGAAAGGTCAGTTGGATAAAGCTGCACATAAATTTGACTATAATCTTATTAACTTAATGTAAATATTCTCAGCTCTATATTTGGTACAATATCAGAGAATTCTGAGAAATGTCTTTGAAATTTATTTAACTCTTTATTGCTTTTGCAATCAGTCATTCGTAGTATGTCTTTTACAACAGAAAACTTTTTAAAACTAAGAATATGAGTTCACAAACGTAAATAATGGAAAGCGTATGACAAAATGTTTGTATATAAGGAAGTAATATATATATATATATATATATATATATATATATATATATATATATATATATATATATATATATATATAACCCACACGGGTAAAAGTATAGGATAAAGAAGTTGAAAATGGAGTCTTTAAGAATATTTATCTAGCGTAATTTTACGGGTTTCACAGTTCTAGGCTTTACAAAAGTTAAATTGAGATGGAGAGACGTGTGACTATCTCATAATATGTATTGCATCTTGTCGGGGCGCACCCACCTTCACAACCACAATAGACTGATCCTATTATTATAAATAGAACAGTAGGTCTAGAGACTGGGAGTAGTGTAGCAGTGTACGAGACGCAGTCTCTGACTGTGCGCTGCTCCTGTCGAACTCTCTGCTTTGGCAGAGAGGAACCCGGACGAGGCTTTGCCGCAGGGCAAAGTGTCGTCCGGGGAGGTAGACAGTCCCTGAACCCGTTTATACGGGTTCTAAATGGGCATATTTTTGGCCGAGCCTACGGGCTCGGTAAGCCCACGTTAAACCGGCCTTGTGCCACATTCGACCCACGTGGGAGGGTTGTTAAATACCGTAGTGTAGCAGTGTACGCAGTCTCTGACTGTGCGCTGCTCCTGTCGAACTCTCTGCTTTGGCAGAGAGGAACCCGGACGAGGCTTTGCCGCAGGGCAAAGTGTCGTCCGGGGAGGTAGACAGTCCCTGAACCCGTTTATACGGGTTGTAAATGGGCATATTTTTGGCCGAGCCTACGGGCTCGGTAAGCCCACATTAAAACGGCCTTGTGCCACATTCGACCCACGTGGGAGGGTTGTTAAATACCGTAGTGTAGCAGTGTACGCAGTCTCTGACTGTGCGCTGCTCCTGTCGAACTCTCTGCTTTGGCAGAGAGGAACCCGGACGAGGCTTTGCCGCAGGGCAAAGTGTCGTCCGGGGAGGTAGACAGTCCCTGAACCCGTTTATACGGGTTGTAAATGGGCATATTTTTGGCCGAGCCTGCGGGCTCGGTAAGCCCACATTAAACCGGCCTTGTGCCACATTCGACCCACGTGGGAGGGTTGTTAAATACCGTAGTGTAGCAGTGTACGCAGTCTCTGACTGTGCGCTGCTCCTGTCGAACTCTCTGCTTTGGCAGAGAGGAACCCGGACGAGGCTTTGCCGCAGGGCAAAGTGTCGTCCGGGGAGGTAGACAGTCCCTAAACTCGTGTATACGGGTTGTAAATGGGCATATTTTTGGCCGAGCCTACGGGCTCGGTAAGCCCACATTAAACCGGCCTTGTGCCACATTCGACCCACGTGGGAGGGTTGTTAAATACCGTAGTGGAGCAGTGTACGCAGTCTCTGACTGTGCACTGCTCCTGTCGAACTCTCTGCTTTGGCGGAGAGGAACCCGGACGAGGCTTTGCCGCAGGGCAAAGTGTCGTCCGGGGAGGTAGACAGTCCCTGAACCCGTTTATACGGGTTGTAAATGGGCATATTTTTGGCCGAGCCTACGGGCTCGGTAAGCCCACTTTAAACCGGCCTTGTGCCACATTCGACCCACGTGGGAGGGTTGTTAAATACCGTAGTGTAGCAGTGTACGCAGTCTCTGACTGTGCGCTGCTCCTGTCGAACTCTCTGCTTTGGCGGAGAGGAACCCGGACGAGGCTTTGCCGCAGGGCAAAGTGTCGTCCGGGGAGGTAGACAGTCCCTGAACCCGTTTATACGGGTTCTAAATGGGCATATTTTTGGCCGAGCCTACGGGCTCGGTAAGCCCACTTTAAACCGGCCTTGTGCCACATTCGACCCACGTGGGAGGGTTGTTAAATACCGTAGTGTAGCAGTGTACGCAGTCTCTGACTGTGCGCTGCTCCTGTCGAACTCTCTGCTTTGGCAGAGAGGAACCCGGACGAGGTTTTGCCGCAGGGCAAAGTGTCGTCCGGGGAGGTAGACAGTCCCTGAACCCGTTTATACGGGTTCTAATGGGCATATTTTTGGCCGAGCCTACGGGCTCGGGGAGCCCACATTAAACCGGCCTTGTGCCACATTCGACCCACGTGGGAGGGTTGTTAAATACCGTAGTGTAGCAGTGTACGCAGTCTCTGACTGTGCGCTGCTCCTGTCGAACTCTCTGCTTTGGCGGAGAGGAACCCGGACGAGGCTTTGCCGCAGGGCAAAGTGTCGTCCGGGGAGGTAGACAGTCCCTGAACCCGTTTATACGGGTTGTAAATGGGCATATTTTTGGCCGAGCCTACGGGCTCGGTAAGCCCACTTTAAACCGGCCTTGTGCCACATTCGACCCACGTGAGAGGGTTGTTAAATACCGTAGTGTAGCAGTGTACGAGAGGCAGTCTCTGACTGTGCGCTACTCCTGTCGAACTCTCTGCTTTGGCGGAGAGGAACCCGGACGAGGCTTTGCCGCAGGGCAAAGTGTCGTCCGGGGAGGTAGACAGTCCCTAAACTCGTGTATACGGGTTGTAAATGGGCATATTTTTGGCCGAGCCTACGGGCTCGGTAAGCCCACATTAAACCGGCCTTGTGCCACATTCGACCCACGTGGGAGGGTTGTTAAATACCGTAGTGGAGCAGTGTACGCAGTCTCTGACTGTGCGCTGCTCCTGTCGAACTCTCTGCTTTGGCGGAGAGGAACCCGGACGAGGCTTTGCCGCAGGGCAAAGTGTCGTCCGGGGAGGTAGACAGTCCCTGAACCCGTTTATACGGGTTGTAAATGGGCATATTTTTGGCCGAGCCTACGGGCTCGGTAAGCCCACTTTAAACCGGCCTTGTGCCACATTCGACCCACGTGGGAGGGTTGTTAAATACCGTAGTGTAGCAGTGTACGCAGTCTCTGACTGTGCGCTGCTCCTGTCGAACTCTCTGCTTTGGCGGAGAGGAACCCGGACGAGGCTTTGCCGCAGGGCAAAGTGTCGTCCGGGGAGGTAGACAGTCCCTGAACCCGTTTATACGGGTTCTAAATGGGCATATTTTTGGCCGAGCCTACGGGCTCGGTAAGCCCACTTTAAACCGGCCTTGTGCCACATTCGACCCACGTGGGAGGGTTGTTAAATACCGTAGTGTAGCAGTGTACGCAGTCTCTGACTGTGCGCTGCTCCTGTCGAACTCTCTGCTTTGGCAGAGAGGAACCCGGACGAGGCTTTGCCGCAGGGCAAAGTGTCGTCCGGGGAGGTAGACAGTCCCTGAACCCGTTTATACGGGTTCTAATGGGCATATTTTTGGCCGAGCCTACGGGCTCGGGGAGCCCACATTAAACCGGCCTTGTGCCACATTCGACCCACGTGGGAGGGTTGTTAAATACCGTAGTGTAGCAGTGTACGCAGTCTCTGACTGTGCGCTGCTCCTGTCGAACTCTCTGCTTTGGCGGAGAGGAACTCGGACGAGGCTTTGCCGCAGGGCAAAGTGTCGTCCGGGGAGGTAGACAGTCCCTGAACCCGTTTATACGGGTTGTAAATGGGCATATTTTTGGCCGAGCCTACGGGCTCGGTAAGCCCACTTTAAACCGGCCTTGTGCCACATTCGACCCACGTGAGAGGGTTGTTAAATACCGTAGTGTAGCAGTGTACGAGAGGCAGTCTCTGACTGTGCGCTACTCCTGTCGAACTCTCTGCTTTGGCGCAGAGGAACCCGGACGAGGCTTTGCCGCAGGGCAAAGTGTCGTCCGGGGAGGTAGACAGACCCTGAACCCGTTTATACGGGTTCTAAATGGGCATATTTTTTGGCCGAGCCTACGGGCTCGGGGAGCCAACATTAAACCGGCCTTGTGCCACATTCGACCCACGTGGGAGGGTTGTTAAATACCGTAGTGTAGCAGTGTACGCAGTCTCTGACTGTGCGCTGCTCCTGTCGAACTCTCTGCTTTGGCAGAGAGGAACCCGGACGAGGCTTTGCCGCAGGGCAAAGTGTCGTCCGGGGAGGTAGACAGTCCCTGAACCCGTTTATACGGGTTCTAAATGGGCATATTTTTGGCCGAGCCTACGGGCTCGGGTGCCCACATTAAACCGGCCTTGTGCCACATTCGACCCACGTGGGAGGGTTGTTAAATACCGTAGTGTAGCAGTGTACGAGACGCAGTCTCTGACTGTGCGCTGCTCCTGTCGAACTCTCTGCTTTGGCAGAGAGGAACC
>OZ038490.1:71553958-71573958 GCA_964036315.1 Acanthosepion esculentum
GCAACACGGTTAGCAATGTGCTGAGCGTTCATTAGAACGAGAACAAATTAACCATTATCAAATTTTTTTCATGTTATAATGTCATGGTCATGCGCGCATAAAAGCGTGAAAAAAATGTTCCTTTACAGGCATTTCAGAACATTACTGCAGTATTCATAATTGATTCTGTTCAGTGCCGGCTTCATATAAATTGCTTCTAGTATCTGTAATCTGAATTTATTGTTATCTTGGTGTAGGGCAGTTGTGTTGTCGATTAGTAATTTTTTATATTGTGAATGTGGAAAGGAAAGTTGTATATGTCTCGCAATAAACGAGTGGTCAGACATGTTTAGGGTAAGCCTTCTTGTGTATTTGTCGTATATCCAACATATATATTTGTTTTTTGTCGAAGATACATTCTCCCAAGAGACATTTGAATCGGTATATAATGTTAGTTTCACGTAATACTTCAGTTAGTGTGGAGGAGTTATTTCGAATAATTAAATTGGTTGTATTGTATATTTTATACATATATGATTATTTTTTTTATAAGAATCCATCGTTAGTATGAATGAGATTCTTTATGATTTTTTCATCCTATTTGTAGTTAGTATGCATCTGGTTACAATATAGTAGTTTAATATATTTAGTGTCCTTTGGAGAAGTACTATATTCTATTTGACGTGTGTTGAGGGTTTTTTTAATATATCGTCTTATTTGTTCATCTACAATGTGGTTTAGGAAATCATTATTAATGAGAGTCTGCTTAATATTTGTTAGTTCATTGTAGAAAATCTTTTTCGTGGAGGAATTAATTTGTGCTCGGTTAATTAAATTCTGTATAAATGCTATTTTGTAGTAATCTGTAATTTTTTATATTGTGAATGTGGAAAGGAAAGTTGTATATGTCTCGCAATGAACGAGTGGTCAGACATGTTTAGGGTAAGCCTTCTTGTGTATTTGTCGTATATCCAACATATATATTTGTTTTTTGTCGAAGATACATTCTCCCAAGAGACATTTGAATCGGTATATAATGTTAGTTTCACGTAATACTTCAGTTAGTGTGGAGGAGTTATTTCGAATAATTAAATTGGTTGTATTGTATATTTTATACATATATGATTATTTTTTTTATAAGAATCCATCGTTAGTATGAATGAGATTCTTTATGATTTTTTCATCCTATTTGTAGTTAGTATGCATCTGGTTACAATATAGTAGTTTAATATATTTAGTGTCCTTTGGAGAAGTACTATATTCTATTTGACGTGTGTTGAGGGTTTTTTTAATATATCGTCTTATTTGTTCATCTACAATGTGGTTTAGGAAATCATTATTAATGAGAGTCTGCTTAATATTTGTTAGTTCATTGTAGAAAATCTTTTTCGTGGAGGAATTAATTTGTGCTCGGTTAATTAAATTCTGTATAAATGCTATTTTGTAGTAATCTGGACATTCACTCGTATAGTTGAGAGTGCAACAGTTTTCGCTGGTTGTTTTTTATACGGAGAGGTATTAAATGTGTTGTCATTTGTGTCTATTAATATATATATATATATATATATATATATATATATATATATATATATATATGTATTCAAACGTGTATTGTTAAATATAGCAGACAACGAAAGTCTATTATGTTTGATCATGAGCCGTTCTAAACTGCATATTTGCTTTAATTTCGAGAGAAAATAAAGGCAAAAAATGTCCAAAATTTGGATATATTTTGCTTATGGAGTTCCTTGAACCAAGCTTTCGGCTCACATAGGCCATCTTCAGAGTGGTTATATGGACATTTAAACAAAGATATTCACCATCAAACATGATATTCTGTAATGTTGACATAGAAGATTGCTATGCGCCGATAATGGTCGTGGAAAAGCAGACGCAGATCGTAATTTCATGATGCGGTTCTATGTCGTTGTACCACGCGAGAGAATGAAATATTAGCAACAGAACCATATGTTTATAAATTTACATATATATATATATATATATATATATATATATATATATATATATATATATATATGCGTGTGTTTGTCTGTGTTTTCCAGGGGCACAATCGATGTGAAAACTATCAAAAAAGGTAGAGAATTTCTTTTTTCAAAGAAAAAAAAACAAAACTGTAATTCTTGTAATAAATCATTTTTTCATAACCAGTTTCTATCTTGTCCATCTTATCCAAATATGCAGGTGTGATTCTCTATCTACCAAAAAAAAAAAAAAATAGAAAGAAAGAAAGAAATTTAATTACTGATCGATATCAAATTCCATAAGTTTAAATGGAATCCATTTTCCCAGCTTCGAAAGTTTTCCTATGGCTTGTAAACGGCATTCTACAGTTGACTGATTGCAAAAGCTGAACAAATAAATAAGAATAAAATAAAATAAATATTTGTTCAAAAGGATGGGGCGGTAATTTTGCATCAACCTTGTATCAGCTGAAACAATCTCCGTATATTTGGCGATATCATCAATCAAACAGGCATTAAAAAAAAACACAAAAAAAGCAACAAAAAAAATCGTTCAATTTAGCAGCTCGTGAATGTTGTATTTAACTATGCTCTTTATTCTGTCTTTTTTTTTACCTATTCGTTTTTAATTGAGGTTCGGTTTCTTCATAAAAGAAAAATAGTAGTTTCTCAAGGAATCCCACAAAATGTATGTCTTTAATCATTTGCCAGTTTATTAGTGTCAAATCTGTCTCCCTCGTTGTTTTTATCTATACTTTTTTTATTAATAGAATGATAATGCATCATAATTGTCAGGATTATAATCATTTTTTTATTCTTTATTTTTCTCGATGCGGTTAATAATGCGTTATTTATCAATGCCGTTTTCGTTCTAATCGGATTCGTAATTATCACCATCTTCGTCTTTACTCTATTTAACTTGTTCGCTTTATTTCAAACAATTCTATTCGTGCGTCTTCAGTAAGCATATCCCGGTGAAAACCATCTCCTCCTATTTAAATTCTCTTCAACCTTTCTCTTTTTTTTTATGTAATTCATTCATTTTTTTCTTCTTACCTTTCATATTTTTAGTTATTCTCTTCATATCAACCCGTATATTCTTTTATTTCATCATCCGCGTCACAACTGCAGCCGACACTTCTTTCTTTCTCCTCCATCTCACCCACCTTCTCTTCGTTATCTTCCTCCTCTTCCTCCTGCTCCTCCTCTTCCTTTTGCTTCTCCTCTTCCTGTTGCTCCTCCTTTTCTTTTTACTCGTCCTCCCCTTCTTCTCCCCCTTTTCATTCGACTTGTCCTCCTCCTACTCCTCTTTTGTCATCATTTCGTTTTATTTCTGTTTTCAATGACTATATGAATCCTGTCTTTCTCTTTCTCTTCTTATTGCATTAAAGATATGACCCGACACTCAAGAAAGAGTTAATGGAGTTTAATGAGCGAGTTAAAATTCAGCTCGTAAATTAAAAATATCCCTTCAGCTATTAGGCCTTCACTATTGATAAGAACATTACCAGTAATTTAGTTTTAATTTTCCTTCAATTCCTCTTTGCACTTAAAAGCTGTTGTAAAGCCTCATCAATTTCTCTGTGTATCCATTAAAATTATCAGTTTGCTTACAGCAATAGACATTCAGACTACTTGGATAGAGAAGATCTCGAAAACTTGTACAATACTAAAGTCGGGAATGGATCACGAAAGGTTTAGAAACCACTTTCAAATTATTAACGAATGAAAACCATTCACACTACATTTTAAAAACCTATGAACACTCAATTTTAAAAGAAATCATTTAAAAGCAGTGAAATAACAAAAAGAAAAAGAATTATTAAGGACAGGAAATTGTGGAGAGCCAAGTTCACCTACGTCCTGAAGGGATACGGCACATAGAGAAGATCATGTATATCTTTTATTATCGAACTGATTCGGTCTAATCGTTTTGTCTTTTTTCGTTTAAATCTGTAGCTAGTTATTGAAGAGATATTATAAGAGATCATTCTCGACGCTTGATATATATTGTAAGTATTTAAGTCGTGTACTTGTAAAATCTGGAGACTAAGATATGTATTCGTATCCACATAAAAGCAAAATTCCTGATACTGATTTCCTCGTTTCCCAAGCTTTTCCTCCCTAAGGTGGAAGATTAGCGTAATAGGAACAACCTCATTTCCTTTTAGATAATTTCCCTTTTTGCCTTTTTATTTCTTACAAAAATATACATCCTGTATATGATCCAAGAGCCACTCGAGGTAGAAGATTACAGAGTATGTGACACATTTTATAAGCATATGTCGAGAAGATAACGGTCAACGTTATATATGTGTGTGTGTGTGTGTGTGTGTGTGTGTGTGTGTGTGTGTGTGTGTGTGTGTGTGTGTGTGTGTGTGTGTGTGTGTGTGTGTGTGTTTTAAAAATTACCTCTACATCGGAATAGACTATTTCAAACCGTTCCTCAACGGCATTCGACAGTCTCTAAGTACTTTTCTCGGAGCATTATTTATTTTTCAAAGCCAGTCTCATGTAGGGACCTTGTTAATGGGAGTGGGTTTGTGTTAGCGATTGGTGGCTATTCCGATGTTGAGGTAATTTTTGCTTTTTTGGGGTTTTTTGTTTTTTTTTGCTGTAAAATATACATATGCTCTGTAGATCAGTTTTAATAATTAATATTACTAGGATCCACCCGGATTATATACCAATGGATCGATTACTTGTACCATATATATATATATATATATATATATATATATACATATATATATATATATATATATATATATATATATATATATATATATATATATATATATATGGAGGGTGCGGTGTGTGGGTGTGTTGGTTGATTGGTTGTGTGGGTGTGTCTGTGTGTCAGTGTAATAAATTTACAGGGTATACTTATATCCATTTCTCCAAACAAGGTTTGGCTAATTGGAGGAAAAATTAACTTTCCTGATATATATATATATATATATATATATATATATATATATATATATATCACAGTTATAAGTGTAAATACAAACTAAATAACGAGATATTATCAACTCTATATGCGTGCGAACGCAGCTAAGCAAATAATTATATATTTTATTGACTTTATGGCGCATAATACTTTTATATACTGTGTTTCCTAGGAGGAATGCTAAATTATACGCAGATTCAAATCTCAAAGTCAATTATTAATTTTATTTTTTCTCACCTTTTACTTTCTCTGTCTATTTACACGTTTTACTTTTTTAATTTATATCCTAATGTTATTAAACGTTAGCTTTATATACTGTGCTTTGTTATTCCCTTGAAACATAGAGATTATTTTTAAACAATATACAATCCACTACGCCTATCCTCTCCTGTTTATTCATATTGCTTGGTCCTTAAGCTTTATGACTTTTTAACTTCTTTTCCGCCAACGGAAAAACATGTACCAAATGAACTTTAAGCTTGCATCATTAATTGTTGGTTTTTTTTCCTTTGTTTTTTCCCAATATCTCCTCCATACACTCTATATTTTTAATTCGCACCACAATAATATATTGGATTTATATTAACTTTGAGCCTTGAATCTGAGTATAATTTAGCGTTCCTTCTACGAGACCCAGTATTTAAAACAAAAATAAAACTGTAATAAGCGTCTCATTTGCCATATGTGCCTGACGACTTTGGAAAACATGAAACTTTGAGTTGCACTACAAACGTAGGTATATGTGTATCTATTAATATATATATATGTCATTCGCAGACAGTATAGTTTCGCTGTATCACAGAGCCTCAGTGCGACTAGACATCCGAATGCTTCAAGCCAGGACCGAAACCCGATCGATTGGGTGTCAGTCAGAGTTTCTACGACTGAGCTATAATCATTCGACAGGGAGACACAGCTAATTCTAGCGTATTGTTTTTACGAATGTAAACAAACACATATCAGTCGGAGTGCTCCAATTCATTTTACTGAAGAGCTTTGCATTAGCGCAGGTGGCTGCTGTTTATAGAATTATCACTAAACAGTGTTCAATTGAAATATATTTTCAAGAGCTTAATTATATATATATATATATATATATATATATATATATATATTATTGTCATCCACAGACAGACTGTTTCGCTGTATCACAGCTCTTCAGTGTGGCTAGACGTCCGGTTGCCTCTAGCTAGAATCGAAACCCGACTGAATTGGCATCGGTCGGAAATTCTACCACTAAGCCGTAAATATACTTTATAAATTTCAGTTTATGGTAATATATTCTTTTATAAAAAATATTTGCAATAATTTGTGTGAAGGGGTGAGATTTTATGCAATTCAAGTTTTGTTCAATATATTTTAAATACTTATAGATAATAACGTAGATATTGCGCTAATACTTTTTTTAATTTAATATATATAAGTGTTGAGGCGGCTCTTCAAAAGCTACACACTTCAAAAGAGAAACACAATACTGTAAATATTGCGAATGAGGAGAACAGTCAGAAAACAAGTTGAAAACTTTGGCAAGATAAGAACAAGCAAAAAAGTTAACTTTCACATTGTCAAAAATAAGAGCTCTGAGAATAATTAAACTGGTAATAAGAAAGAAAAGTGACTCGACAAGCAAGAAAATGACTTTGCCAATCTAGTACTGCGCTTAAACTCATAAAGTCGAGGTACCATCGCGAAGAGTCCCTCCGAACGATTACCATGAAAGTATTTATAGAAAAGGCATAAGGAGGCTACGTTACGGCTGTTGGAAATTGACTGATGCCAGGTCAAGACCAGTAATATTGCTGATTCTTTGGATTCTATCAAGAATCTCTAAATATGCATAAGGAGCACCGGACTATATGTGGCAGCAATATTCAAAGCATAGGCGAATCCGAAAATATGTAAGATAGATTCTGGAGAGAAAACATTTGTCTAACAAGATACAGTGAACCAACTTTCTTAGTAGCTGACCTAGCAATTGATTCAATATAATCATTTCGCTTCAAGTAATGTTAGCTCGCGAAGGCGTAACGAGTCATTCTTATGGCGGTTAGTATCAGTCATGCTGATAAGAGTTGGAAGGGCCTCTCAGGTAATTAATAGGGTGAGCTTTCGTTTTACAGGTGTTAAAAATGAACAAGCCATTGCTTGCCACAGTTAACATCTGTGAGTATTATTTTTGAACAAGATGTTTCTTTTTATGCGGTACAGGTGACAACCCAGAATCTTTACGATAAAGACACTGCTCCTTCACACACTGTAAACCTACCTGTTGCGCACCTTGCCAATTAATGGAACATACTACAGGCATTCAATTGCTTCAAATTTTCACCATTTTCCGATAGGCTAAATGTGATTTCGAGATAAAAATAAATGAATAAAATAAGTGATATGAACCCAAGGATAGTGCTAAAATTTTAAGCAAGTCATATTGGGTGTCTCATCTCAAAACCTATTATTCTTGAGTCGTAAATTCAATGTTCACTGGCTTCCTCGCACTTATAACCATTTACGAATCTAAGCTTAGCCAAGTGAAATAGAATGTCAAACTATAGAGATATACTTATCAAAATAGTTTCTACATTACCACTACAATGGTTCCTATTCCTTCTTGTTTTCTCTATAACAACCTAAACATAGTAACTGTCTTTTAGGCGTCTGTTGTAGTAGTATAGAGTGTTTGTCTCTCAGACTATTCATTAATGCAATGAGTTCGATTTTCTCAGCGTACTTAAGTAAGAAATCAAAGCTTCATACACAAATATATGAGAGTGGAAGCATGCAAATGTAATTTTAGGCAACGTTACCGTACCTTGATGTCAACGAAATGCCCAGAACGTTAAGAATTTTGCTATGATATCTGGTAAGTCAATGTGAACACGGACAGAGCTATATATGGCAAGGCGACTGGAGTTCGTATCTAGCATTGTAGTGGGTGCCGTAAGAATAAAATTTTACAATAGCAATCATAAATATGAATGCAGGTCATTACTTAAAGAAGTGAGAAGGTACAAATATTTTATTTTATTTTATCTTATTGAAGCAGAATTTTAACGTATGTGACTGTTATCGCCTCCTCTATCTTCCTATTCTTTCTTTCTTTTACTTTCTTTCTTTTTCTCAGTGTAACCAAATGTTTTCCATGTTTCCTCGGGAGAAAAACGAAATAGTCCATTATTTATGAGGTATTGGCATGTTATAATGTACGCGCTAATTAATTAAAGAAGAAGAAGAAGAAGAAGAAGAGGAGAAGAAGAAGAAGAAGAAGAAGAAGAAGAAGAAGAAGAAGAAGAAGAAGAAGAAGAAATACATAACGTTGTTGTCACAAGTACAGCCCACACCTTACGAAGGGCCCTATCTATGTGAAATATGTATGTGATTTTTCTTTTGATTTTTTTTATTTACTTTTTTTTTAAATTACTTAGTGGAAAATGTCATGATGCCATTTCTGACCTTAAGTCTCTGGGCGGGACCTGGAAAGAAATAAGTACACTCTAGAAATCAAAAGAAATAATAATAATAATAATAATAATAATAATAATAATAATAATAATAATAATAATAATAATAATAATAATAATTAATAATAATAATAATAATAATAATAATAATAATAATAATAATAATAATAATAATAATAATAAGAAGAAGAAGAAGAAGAAGAAGAAGAAGAAGAAGAAGAAGAAGAAGAAGAAGAAGAAGAAAAACTGGTACGAACACCACCCAGACCCGGTTACGGAGATAGGACCTGTTACAATTCTATGGGACTACACAATACACACTGACAGAACAATCAAAGCCAACCGCCCAGACATTGTTATTAAAGACCACAAGCAAAATAAGTGCCTCCTTATTGATATGGCAGTCCCTGCAGACTTCAATGTATCTTTGAAGATCTTCAAAAAGCTATCAAAATACAAGGACCATGAAATCGAAATCTCAAAAATGTGGCACATGGGAATATCAACAATCCCTGTTGTAGTTGGAGCCCTTGGACTGGTTGGAAAAGATTCTAGTAGGCTAATTGAAGGGATCCCTGGAAGTCCATGCCTCAAAGAGATACAAAATATTGTTCTGACAAGTACAGCCCACACTTTACGAAGGGCTTTATCTATATATTTTTTTTTCTTTGCAGTGGAAAGTGTCATGATGCCATTTCTAACCTTAGGTCCCTGGGCGGGACCCGGAAAGAAATGCGTAAACGCCAGATATGAAAGAAAATAAAAATAATAATAATAACAATAATAATAATAATTCGAAATAACCATGAAAATTTCACGGTTTTCCTTCTTGAATTTTCTAATAAATCTTAATTTTTCAGTTAATGATTGAATATGATCATGGCTAGTTCTACAACAATAAGAAATTCTATCGCATCGTTAAATATTTGAGCTTAACATCTTCAACAAAATATTGCAATAAAAATCATAAATATGAATGATAGTCGTTATTTAAAGAAGTAAAGAGGTACAAATGAAAAGATTTGAAATTGACAAACTTTTTTTCCATTTCACTGAAACATATTTATCACATTCGATTGTTATCACCTCTTCCGCTTTCCTTTCTTTCTTTCTTTCCTTCTTTCTTTTCTTTTTTTCTTTCTTTCTTTCATTTTCTTACTGAAACCAAGTAGTGTCACTAATATGTCTTTTTCGTCTTTCCATGCGATCAAAACAGAATAGTCCATTATTTATGGGATATTCGCAGAACGAAACGTAACATACCTGCTGGGTGGGACAAGCAGAATTGTTATTATTATTATTATTATTATTATTATTATTATTATTATTATTATTATTATTATTATTATATCAACAGCGACGACGATGATGATGATGATGATGATGATGATGATGATGATGATGATGATGATGATGATGATGATGATGATGATATCTACGTAACGTACGTTGTTAGGTTTACGCCCTCCCAAAATATTCTTATGGATCATTTAATTCTCACAGAAATATTTTATTTGAGAGTTTAAAAAAAAAAACCGGTGAGAAAACACGTCTTTGTCGAACCTAACATTATTATTAATGTAATGAATACATTTTACTCTCTAGGAAGATGCTAAGAAAAATATTACAAAATCAGAAAAATATTCAAAGAAGAAGAAAAAAAAAAAGAAAAGATTGCTGAATAAATCCTTGGATAGTCAATTGCTATTCATTCTAAACCGAAAAGCATCTTGACTAATAACGAAAATAAGAATCGACGTTTCACTTTCTCATGAATAAGCAAGTAACCGATCCGTTGCTCCTTCGTCGACATCTCTTGTCTATCAATCGAAAAGTCAAAATGGGTTTTAGCCCCGGACCACAGACCTGACTTAACACACGTGATAAGTGATCGATCATGAATGTTCGATTTGACCGACGTCTGTTTAAATATACTGACCTGTCTCCGTGACCAGTCGGCGCCAGTTCAAATAAATTTAGGTGGACGATGAAAAGCGTACAGTGAATATCAGAAAGTTTTCGCTGTTTTTCTCTTGTTTTCTTGATTTCCTCCTCTTCAAACACTCACAAGTTATTTTCTCCTCTCTCTCCCCCTCTTTCTCTCTCTCCCTCTCTCTTTATATATATATATATATATATATATATATATATATATATATATATGAAAATTTCTCAGAGTTAACCTGTAGATAATTAATAGTTAATTAATTAATAGTGTTTTCCTATTGTCATTTATATATATATATATATATATATATATATATATATATATATATAGATAGATAGATAGATAGATAGATAGATAGATAGATAGATAGATAGGTAGGTAGATCTGTTAAGAGGCCGGGAAAATACTGTACCAAAAGACGGACGTTTAAAAATGCAACTGCCCTGAAAAAAAAGACATGCAGGGCGAATAAATATAATAAAAGGGTAAAAGCACCTTTCATAATGGCACACTACCTTGGTTTCGACCGCCAGGTCTCTTTAAGTGTTCGTAATATATTACCATACTACAATTATTCAGTTATGACACCGGAACTCGAGAAGGGGAAATGTAAGCAAAAAATAAATAAATAAAAAATAAAGAAATAAAATTATTATTATTCATCTTTTTTACCACTTTAACTTTTTTACCACTATAATTATAGATAGATAGATAGATAGATAGATAGATAGATAGATAGATAGATAGATAGACAGATAGATAGATAGATAGATAGATAGATAGATAGATAGATAGATATGAATAGACTCTAATAGATAGATAGATAGATATATAGATAGATATGAACAGACAGTAATAGATAGATAGATAGATAGATATGAACAGACAGTAATAGATAGATAGATAGATAGATAGATAGATAGATAGATAGATAGATAGATATGAACAGACAGTAATAGATAGATAGATATGAACAGACAGTAATAGATAGATAGATAGATAGATAGATAGATATGAACAGACTGTAATAGATAGATAGATAGATAGATATGAACAGACTGTAATAGATAGATAGATAGATAGATAGATAGATAGATAGATAGATAGATAGATATGAACAGACAGTAATAGATAGATAGATAGATAGATAGATAGATAGATAGATAGATATCGTGGACGTCTACTCGTGACTGAGCATTGACGACATCAAGAACAATTTACACCCCCTTTTGAACATCTTCACATTTTAATAACTACTGATTCAGAAATATATATATATATATATATATATATATATATATATGTGTGTTTATCTCCCTTTCTGTCTTTATCTTTTTATACCTTTGTCTTTTCCTCTATTCTCCCCTTCTTTCTCTCTTCTCTGTCGCTCACTGTTCCTTTCTGTGATATTCTCTCCCTCTCCTTCTCTCTTTCTCTGCCTACTTTTTTGTGTTTATCTCAGTGTGCATGTCCCTGTCTTAGTGTGTGTTTTTATCTCTGTGTCTCCCTTCCTCTTTCGCTCTCTCACTCTCGCTCTCAAACATTCTCTCTCTATCTGTCATCGTCTCAATACTTCTGTGTCTGTGTCCCTTTCTCTCCAACTATTTCTCTTTCTTTTTCTTTGCGTGTCTCTGTCTTTCTGCATTTTTCTCGTTCCCTCTATCTCTCTCTCTATATACATACATACATCTATATATGCATACATACATATATATATACATACATATATATATATATATATATTTCAAGCTCCTTTAAAAGGGCTATGGTGAAATAAATTATTACATGCAACCTTAAAGTGGTCTGTTTTTCTTTATATATATATATATATATATATATATATATATATATATATATATATATATATATATATATATATATAATCTATTTCTATTCTGTATCTTTCTGTCATTCTCATTTTTCTTCAGGCCTTTACCTCTTTCTCTCCTAATCTTTCTTTTTCCTTTTCTCTCTCTCTCTCTCTCTCTCTCTCTCTCTCTCTCTCTCTCTCTCTCTCTCTCTTTATTACTACTTTATTACTATCGATCGCTATCTTTTGAACAGGTTCCCTATGTTTTATTACTATTATTATTGCTAAATTTTATTAGGATTTTATTCATTTGTTGTTGAGTTCCTTTCTTTATCAGACGCAAAGCTTCAACCACAACAGGAACAGTTTTACTTAATAAATGGCACATTTTTTTCTAGTTGCATCTCTAGGTTTTTGTATTTGCTTAGTTTTTCAAAAACCTTCTCAGAGCTGTTTTATCACTTGGTATACTCATGTCAGTCAATGTGTAAACTTTTTCTTTTCTGTCTTTGGCAATAATGTTTGGGTAATTTTTTATAAGCATTTCACCCTAAGCAAGGCGGGACTGACACTAGTACGCAAGGGGTTACAGAGAGTGCAAGTAAGAGTAAATACTGGGTGTGGGGGCGAGCAAAGGATAAAAAGAGAAACGGGGTCAAGGCATCAGGAAATATCGATTGACATTACATTTAAATTTCTGAAGATTATAGGTATCAGGGAAGCCACTAAGGGGAAGGGAGTTCCACTGTCGGGAAGTGTGAGAGAAGAAGCTGCTGGAGTAGAAGACGCGGTTACATTTAACTGTTTTGACAGTAAAATGTTGGGAGCGAGATGCCAACCGAGTAGCACGCTTAAATTCAGGCAGCCGCTGGTATTGTTCGATTTGTGTTGACAGAAAACTACTCCTTTAACTACAGATTCAGAACGATGTTCATACCAATTTGTATCTGTTTATCGTAATGAGGGCAGATCTTATGCAGATACTGACCTACCCTGTCATGACGGTCTTTGTACTCGTTGGGTGTGAGTATTAAACATCTAGGATAAGCCGAGCAATAATTGTAATATGTTTATCACAAAACTTAGATTTTGGGGTCCGTACTATTATGAAAAATATTACTTTTGGTAGTTTCGTGTAAGCATGCCCTGGTCCTGTGGAGCAAGAGTAAACGCTTCAGTCTCACCCTTAGGTCCTATACGCCTTAGCTACCGGTAAGTGAAGGAGTGACCGACATCAGCATTTTTGTTTCGGCGAGAGAAACTGGCTATAGAGAGTCTTTTAACTCCAGCTTTCTTCTATTTTCTTATGGCGTAGCTATTTCGTTTCTTTTTTCAGTTTTATTTTTGTGGCAGTTATATCGACTCCATATCTAATTTCAAGATTTAACCTGAATGCTCTTATACATTTATGGGCGCCTTTTGATACAGAATCAAGCTTTCTTCTCTTCTGCGCGTTGTTTTCGTTTTCAACTGGAGATCTTTCATTATGGGCGTTCTCCATCAACTCGTATGACAAACAACGCAGACCTCTGAAGTGATAGCATACTAAGCTTTATTTGTTTATTTCTTAATGTGGGTCTCTAGGTTAGGTTGTATAGACTCCAACATCCCAAATACAAATTGGACACTAGTGGCCTAAACGTCTTACATTCTGGTATCGTCAATCCGGAAGTCAGCGTACATTTGAGGCTTTTCTATTTCTTTGAGCTTGACATTATCGTCACCAGGGACAGCCACATCGATAAGGGGACATTTTCTTGTTTTCTTTTCAACCACAGTGACGTCTGGTTTAGTAGCCTGTTGTTAGTCGTGTTCAGGTTTGGTAAACTGGTTTGGTAGTCGGGTTTGGTAGTCTGGTTTTGTAGCCTGTTTGGTAGTCGGGTTTGGTAGTCTGGTTTGGTAGCCTGTTTGGTAATCTAGTTCGGTAGTGTTGTGTAGGATCCACCTAATCTGCATAGGTGACTACCACCTATATAAATAATGGTTGATACCGGAAGACGAGAGAAAGAGGAATCACGAGATCCAACTAGAGACTCTGATCGACTGCGACTAGTCAACACATTCTCCAGGAACGTCTTCCCAGAAATATACAGAAATACTATATGTACTTATTGTATACACTTTCTTGTTATAATACATTCTTGTTCTAAGTACATTTTGTGTTGCATTATTATTCCATGCAATAGGCGAGATTCAACATTGAGTCAAGACTCAACAGGTAGCCTGCTTGGTAATCTATTTTGTTAGCCTGGTTTAGTAGACTGTTTGATAGTCTGGTTTGGTAGTCTATTTTGATGTTGAAATCCCACAATATCTTAGGTCGTTTTCAATCAACTTCTCTGATTTGTGCAGATACCATTTCTGTTTCATTTCTAATTCCTACTTCCTACACAAGAACCAATGCAGATGAATGGCTACTCTATCATGGCAGCGCTTGTATTATTAATATTATTATTATTATTATTATTATTACTATTATTATTATTAGTAGTAGTAGTAGTATATTTGCATATTTTCAATGCAAATCTGACCTTCATATGACAGGAAAAAATCGATGTATTTTATTCCCTAGTTGTATTGAAATGAACATGGAAGCTTAAAGAAAAGAACATATAAACGTGATGTTTTTTGTTCTGTTTTTGACTATCGACATCCATATTGAACTATCATCGGCTTTTATACGAACCAGAATTCGATTCGATACAAAGAGCCTGTTTTTCAGTGCTGAATGCAATTCTCAACATACGGAAGCCGCGTCACTCTGAGATATCGTAACACTGTCTTTAAAATATCTAAGACAAACAATATTGCCGAAAGAATTGTGGGATGTGGTGGAGAGGTCTATTCGCGCGCAAGACGTTTCGCTTACAAGCAATAAACAAAGCAAGCTTCATGGCCATATCCACAAACGGATTAATATTAGGTTGAGTGAAAAGTAATTTCCGTCTCGGGGGTACCAGTTGTAATAACTAAATTAAATTTTATAATACAACAATAAATGGCATCCCTCCTGTTTTCACATTCCCCTTAATGCGGGATACAAATGTGGTGGTAGAATACACCGATCGGATTGACACGCGCTAAAGCGGCACCGAATAAATATAATTGAATAAAAGGTGCCGCTTTAGCGTATGTCATATCGATCAGTTTCTGCTTTACTGTATATCCTACCACCAAATTTGTATCATACATTATTAAGGAATTGTCCCGACTTTTTCTCGATATGCTAAAAGACATACAGAATGTTTTTATTTAAACGATTCAAATATCTTGTCTTTTGATTTTCTAATCAAATTTCTTATTTTATCTTTTTTTTTATTTGAAATTTTATAATACAACAATAAATGGCATCTCTCTTTCCGTTTTTGATTTTCCCCTTGCGTATAATAATCTAGGCTACAAATGTGGTGGTACGATATATATATATATATATATATATATATATATATATATATATATATATATATATATATATATATATATATATATATATATATTAGAGAGTGCAGCTTATATTTTATATAATAAAGAATCAATTTATACAAAGTATTAAAGAGAAATGTTAAAGTGATTAATGGGGAAATCACTTCGCTAACAGGACTTAATGAGACATTAACTTACTACAATTCCTTGAATAATAAGATCCTGACATTCGAGTAGTTGACAACTACGCGAATATAAGTATCTTACTATTTAAGGAATTGATAGTAAGTTGATGTCTCATTAATTCCTGTTAGCGAAGTGATTTCGCCATTAATCACATTAACATTGCTATTTAATTCTTTCTATAAATTTTTTCTTTCTTCTTCTTATATATATATATATATATATATATATATATATATATATATATATATATATATATATATATATATATAACTATGAACCTCAAGATCCGCGTATGTGAAACCTATGTAGGTTTACCTGGCTCTTTAGGTTCATAGTTAGATTTTCTCTACTTAGTGTATTGACCACTTTACTTGGTTACTTTTGCTTTACTCGTTTGGAAGGTTTTTTTTCTTTGGACTCTGAGCTTGGATTCTGGACGAGTGTTTTCGCCTCAATTACATGTTCTTAGTTCTTTCTTTTTTTCCCTTATTTTTCCTTGGGCATTGGTTTGTTCATTTACAAGCCAAAACACCTAACATAAAGTGGAAGACCACTGAGATAAAATCAAAAGACGCATAACAGAGTGGTAAGCATCTCAGTCACTTTCTCACTGTCGTAACGCAGCTTTCCTGTGCTTTTTCTATAAACATTTTCATGGCAGTTGTTCTCTCTCCTTAATAATGTTTTACTTTCTGTCATTCTTTCAGTAACCCCCTTGCGTCTCATTCGCCTTACTGCCTTGCTTGGGTTGAAATGTTTAAAAAGATATTCACTAAAAGGGGGATATTCTGAGAAACATCTTGTCAATAGGTGTGTTATACCGATCAGTTTCTGCGACAGTGTGTATCCTAACACCACATTTTTATCTTACATTATTAAGGCATTGTCCCGATTTTTTTTCTCCATATGTTAAAAGACATTCAGAATGTTTTTATTTAAAGGATTCAAATATCTTGTTTTATGATTTAGTTAATGTAGGCTACAAATATGATGGTCGGATACACGGATCAGTTGGGCACACGCTAAAGCGGCCCGAATAAAATGCAGTTATACTCTTTTTGATGAATGAAATTAATAAACAAAAATATCAACAATTTATGGCTCAGCCTAATTAGAAACTCGCCATTGATCAAAATGTCAAAATAAAACCATAGATATATGTACAGGTCAAAAGAAGTGGTAGGTAGAAGAGTTAATGGTATGTAACTCGCTTTGTCCAAATTGGTCTATAAATCCACAGCCGTTTTGAGGGGGGGGGGCTTTTAAGCTTTTCACCCCAAGCAAGGCTGAAAGCCACTAGCACGCAAGGGGTTACAGAAGGTTTGGAGGAAGAGCAAATTGGAGTGGCAGAGGAAAGGATGTGGAGAAAGATAGTGGATCGATCAAGGCAAGGGGGTTACAGAAGATTTGGAGCGAGAGCAGATAGGAATGAAAGGGGAAAGGATGTGGAGAAGGGAAGTGGATAGGTCAAGGCAACTGGAGATGTTGATTGACGTTACACTTAAATAGTTGGAGATTATATTTGTCAGGGAAACAGGAATAAGGAAGGGAGTTCCACAGGCGAGAGGTGCGAGACATGAAGCTATTGGAGTAGAAGAGACGTCTACATCTAACAGTTTCAACGGTGAAGGGGTGGGAACGGGATGCCAGCCTCGTAGGACGCTTAAATTCATGAGGCCTGGGAACCAGCGAAAGCAGCTCATCGGAGCAATTACCGTGAAAGTATTTGTAAAAAAAGACAGAGCGGGGCAACGGTGCGTCTGTGAGAGAGCGTCTGCAGACGAGATGACAGATGAGGGCCAATTACGTTGCATATCTGGATCTTATTAAGAACCCTGAGGCAAACAGCATGGGCTCCGGACCATATATGGCAGCAATACTCCATGATTAATTCACCTGACTATCACAGGTAGTATTGCATTTAGTTTTCTATCAATAATACTGTACAGACATAAGAAACACAGTATATCAGACTCGTGTATTATTGCTTTGTTGCTACATAACTTCTATTGATTGGTTTGTTTTGTTTTACGGTATATCAACCTCAATAGGTTATTTAATGCCGAAAAAATTTTTATTGCTGCTAATGTTTTTCTTCAAACATCTATTTCTTGGAATATTTTTCCTTGAAGAACTCTATAGCTGGTCATATTTTTTCCAAAGAATGTATAGCTGTTTGTATTGCTGGTATTTTTTTAAAGTATTGCTGATAATAATTTTTCCTTCAAAAATCATTGCTGATATTTTTTTATTACAAAGTATTTCTGGTATTAAAAGCTATTTTTACACAAGTTTGGGTGTTAACTATTTGTCCATAGCTGGGAACCTAACAGGTGCTACCACCCAGGTCCAGGGTAGACCTGGGAACATCAGCAATTAAGATGTGGTTCCACACTCTTCAAAACCTCCTGATCAGAGGCCTTGCTGTTGGACGTAGTTTATCGTCTTACCCAGAACGCGGATGTAGTTTATCGTCATACCCAGGACGGAAATTCTATTGAACCATCAGCACTGATAATCCGGCAGGGTTTTGGAACCCCCACATGCCGGAAAATAGGTAATGTACACATATCAGAATTGTCGAATGAACTACACGAATTGATTGACTGATTTGTTTTGTGACGGCTTATCAACCCTTTTGGGGTTATTTAAAGCCGAAACATATTTTTGGGATTGTAAGAATATTTTTTTTCTTTTGCAAGGGAATATGGTTGCACTAACAATTTTTTTTGTTGGTGGGGGGGAGATAATGTCTTTTCCAAATACAAATCCTACTATTTAGCCCAAAGGTGAAGGGAGAGGAGATGGATTCATACCTTTCCCATGAGTATTTATAACTTATGTGAAATGTAACAAACTCAACCAGAATTCAAACTTGGCTCTCCCATTTCCCATTCTGAGACGCTACCCACTACGTCAGCAACACACCTGCCTAATAAACAGACGGTGGAAATTGTTTTTTACTTTTGAGAAAAGCTTCCGACCCTGCCGAACTTATGAAGAAGACCCGATTTATCAATTTAAAACTGTTTGATTCACCAAATGATTTTTGTATCCCATTTTATTACGAATCCTTCTTTTATAGCATATTGAGAAAAATTAGATTCATAGCTTTTACCATCTTTTGAGCATCTGAAAAATGTATAGAAATACCTAATTTTCGCAGGTTTTTGCGTACAAAATGACTTCAGAATGTTGCTCTTTCCAGATTAAATCCAAATAAAGTTGATGTTTTTGTATTAGATACATTGAATTGGAAATATATTCAAACGAGAATTCTAATTATGAATCACCACAAGGAAAATATGCAATTTCTTCTGTACCCGATGAGTGAAAACTGTAAAAATTGGACATGATTACAAAAAAGGATAATCAATGAAAAAGATCTTACACCATTTGTTAGATCATAATTAATAAAACAAAAAAAAATAGATAAAAGTGTATATCACACATAATACTGCTGGGAACAAAATATAAGACAAAATGTTTTCAATATCAGTATCATTTCCTTTTAAATTAAATGAAGGTCTTATTTGATGGCATAATGATTAAGTAACCATGTGCTTTGGCCTTGCTTCTTGTCCATATACAATCTGTTCAACTTCGGTAGTTATTTTAACTGCTTTTTCACACCTTCCGAATGTGCAGGTAAATTCGGCAACTCGGACGTCGTTAGAACCTCTTGCAGTTCTTCATTTGAAAAACCTTGGGTTCACCAACTCTATTTTGAGTGAGGTTAATCAAATTTGACCAGCGTGTCGTTTCAGAATTGATGAATGCAATTTTTAATCTCTTTCGTGGCTCGCTACTTCTGAAAGAAAAAAATATTTTTATTGGGAAATTTACCCATTCTTGGTTACATTTTTGAGATGTAAATTAAATTAAATTTTAATATTAGTCTTGTAAATTGACAAAACTAATTAAGTATGAATAAATGTTTACTTATTTATAGCCTCTTCACTCACCTCCAGTTGATCCGACTTCAACAAAGAAAAAAGAATATTTTCCAGAAACAAGGCGAAGTTTTCCTGCTGTACCTTTCTAATGTAACATTCTGTTTTTCGGTCGACTTATTTTATTCTCTGGATCATATTGAAGATGTACAGTTGTTGGTTATGGAATTAATTATCCCCTTTTGATTTCAAACCAACTAACTGCATATATTTCAATTATAAATTTTATAAAGATATGCTAGAAGTATTTCACTGATCACCGGAATGAAATTCCAACGCTATGATTTTGAACCTAAACTTAATCTTTA
>OZ038490.1:71576458-71603958 GCA_964036315.1 Acanthosepion esculentum
TTTGCTAAAATTGATATCAAAGAAGGGAACTCAAATGAAAAAATGTTAATCACATGTGCGAACGCATTTTCTGTTGGAGTTTTTGGGTAACTTGGTGTACTAGTGAGCCAGCCAAAATAAGCTGACTCATTTTATAGTTCACCAATAAAAGGTTTAACCACTCAGAATGCTCAAAATATTCAATGAAACGTGTATAAAGGTGTTTTTTCCGGAATATTTACTGCCAGCGTTTGATATCGAAAACTGAAGAATTACGGAACAGCTGCTGGTGGTATTGGCGATATAGTTAGATTCAGTAGAGTGTCTGACTCGTGAGTGTTAATCTTTAACGTTGTTTCATTGAACAGATTACGTACTGCGCTGGATTCTATATTCATAGACTATAGGGAACATGGTCAACATTTTCATGATATAAAAAAATGAAACATTTTCATTTCTTTTTCATTTTCCGTTTAAGAAGACAGAAGTAATGGTCTTCATCAAAATAGACATCTTAAGTTGTTAGCTATGTACTGGGGACCGTCAAAATCAAGCAAGAACAGTTATTTAACTATCTGGGAAAGGTATTAATCTTTATTTTATGTTCGGTGTCCTTTTGGGGCGTAGGCGATCATGGCTCTCCACTTCTCCCTATCCCTTGTAGCTCTCAATAAGTTTCGTTCCTCTGCCACCTAAGCAGTTATGAATGTACGGGAGAGATTCATGGAAGATTGAAGTTTATAAGCAGTAAATTCGACCTTGCCAACCGAATGATCCTTAGTGGTCGAAACGGTTAAGACACGTCAAGCTATATGACGGTTCCGTAGAGGATACAGGTTCGAATCCTGTCAAGGACGAATCTACTCTATGAAAATTTCTCGGACATTGAGGCCAGTAAATGTTATTTAATACTGTTTATTATAAACAGAGCATTTACTTAAATACTTGTATCTATAAAAACAATGTTAAACATAAAAATGTCTTTAAATAATATATACATATAATATTTTTTTTTAAATATGATTCCTTCGCTACATAAGAGTTCTCATGTTTCAAAAGCGAGAGCCGAGACCCCTAATTCAATTTTTGAAATTAAGTTGAATTAAGGCGTCTCGTCAAGCGAGAATTTTGGATTCCCAAATTCTCGCTTGACGAGGAAGCGTGACCAGACACCTTAATTCAACTTAATTTCAAAAATTATATTAGGGGTCTCGGCTCTCGCTTTTGAAACATGAGAACTCTTATGTAGCGAAGGAATCATATTTTTTAAAAAAATATTATAATATAAGCTCTACTTTTGTATGGAGCACTGTCTTTTTGAAAATAAAAGCAAAAATACTAAGGAACTCCGGATTATTTACCTAACGTGTTCTTTCCTATTTTTCTGAATACCTGCACATATATATATATATATATATATATATATATATATATATATATATATATATATATATATATATATAAGTGTGAGTGTGTATAAAATTTCAGATATAAATAAAATATATCTGTAATGACAATATAAATAAAAGTAAAGAAATAAGGAAATCCTCTGTCCTTTCTATAAATATTTTCATGATAACTGTTCTGTCAAGCTTTTTTTTACCTGGTACCCCGACTGCATAAATTTAAGTGTACCACTAGATTGGCATCTAACTATCACCCGTTTACCGTTATATAGCTAAATGCAACTGCCACTTATACTCCAACAGTTTCTTTTCCAGCACTTACTGCCTGTGGAACTCCCTTCCGTTTACTTACTTCCCTGATAAATATAATCTTCAAAAATTTAAATGCAACGTCAATTGCTATCTGTTGTCTTCTTGAATCCCGTTCATCTTTTGTCCTCCCTATTCTCTGTCTTCTCTTTCACTTCATGTAAACCCCTGCGTACTACTGGCATTCCCGCCTTGTTTGGGGTGAAATGATTAAAAATATTCTTTCCTATACCAACACGCTTCGCTCCTTAAAGAACTTTTTCATAATAAATATGGTGATTTTATTTCGTAAATACTATGGAAAAAGTAACGTGGAGGAAAAATATCGTTATGTCTTCAAATTTTGAATATGAGAACGCTCTAAAATATTCTTAAAGTTGAAAACTTGACAATATTTCAACATACAGCCAAAGATTTAATGAGTGAAAACAATTTTATTCTATCATAAATTATTGGTGCTAAATAAATATAAACATTGAAAAGCCTATTTGTATTGACCGCCATTCGTTATTCTTTTTTTTTCGTAGATTGTCGTCCGTTGTCGTACAAAAACCATGAACTGGCTGAGAAATCACATAAATATTGACGAAGTTTCAAACTTGTCAAGGGCTTGTTGCATTCTGTCGAGTAATAATGTATGCTTGTTTACTTTATAGTTGTCGTAAATTCCCAAAAGTGTAATATTGCTATCAGTCATTGTGTTTGGTCCTGCTGATTTGAGTTCATGCAAAACCTAGATCGGAATTTCAGTAGGTTGCTTTCCTTCAATAGAATATTGCTCACTTGAGCTGCCTTCAAATGTTCTTTTCTCGGCCATATCATTCAAGGAAATAACGAGGAAAACGGTAGTTTATATGAATAGAATATTATTTTCAACTGCTTTGATTTGAATTAAATTTTAGAATTAAATAAATTTATAATTCTAATTAATTCTTAAAACTAGATAAATTATGAATAGAATTAATTTTTAGAATTGAATAAATTATTATTCGAATTAATTTTAGAATTGAATAAATTATAATTCGAATTAAATTTTAGGATGGAATAGATTTATAAATCTAATTAATTCTTTAAACTGAATAAATTATGAATGGAATTAATTTTTAGAATTGAATAAATTATAATTTGAATGCAGTTTTAGAATCTGCTTCAAATCAGATTCGCAATTCTAAATTAACATTTTCTTAAAAAAGATTTTTTCCTAGTAACTTTCCGAAAAAAAACAAATAAGTGATGCCAGTAGAATAATAGCGTCGCGGTCGGAATTCTTCTCAAAAACGTTTAATCGTGATGATACGATTTTTACAGAAATGAGAGTAATCAGTCTTATACAAGTCATAGAAACACCATTAGCTTTGGGTTTAAGGTGACTGAGACAGTCTACATAAGTTATCAGAAGGACACTACGTCAAGTTAATCAAATATTATTGATCGGGAAACGTCTTACCGAATTACGCCGAACAAAATATAATTTCTTCATATGAGGATCTGGCTGTCGTGTGTATTTGCCTCATGGTTGAACCTGTTGTATATTTTCTGCCAGTGGTCGATGTTCGAACTCATGAAAAGGCAAGAATTTCAAGTGTTGTGATTCTCAGCTGGTAGATTCTCTCTATTTGGAATTTGATTCCGTTCAGTAGATTCCATTTTCCCTGCTATGAATCTTCATCTCCAAGAATCAGTATGATTCATCTCGAGGTTCTTGAAAAAATCCAAAGAAGGATCTGTAATGTACTCGATCCTGACCTGGCATATCGACTTCAGTCACTTTCTCACCGACGGGGCGTGGCTTCCTTCTGTCTTTTCTACAAATATTTTCAGGGTAACTGCTCTGAAAAGCTTTTTTTCCCTGGTGCCCCAACTACATAAATTTAAGCGTGCTAATAGATTGGTACTACCCCTTTACTATTGAAATAGCTAAATACAACTAATATTTATATCTAACAGTTGCTTTCTCGCACTTATCGCATGCGGAACTCCTTTTTCCATTTTCTTGCTTCCCTGATAACTACAATCTTCAAAAACCTAAATGCAATATCAATAGCGATTTTCCAAGCGTTACTTAGATGTGGCACAAGGCCGAAAGTATGGGGTACCCAGCGAAGATCTAGCTCACTACTCAGTCGTAAATGTTCTTGCGAGAAAAGATTGCTAACCATTACACCACCTTGAGGCGCCCAATTCATCAATAGTCATGTTCTGTCTTCTTGAAACCCGTTCATATTATGTCCTTTCCTCTATCCTCCCTGTAGTCAGTCTTTTCTTTCAATTTCACTCATGGTACCCACCCCGCTGCCTACTACTGACATTCCCACCCTGCTTGGGGTAAAATTATTAAAGAAATATATATTAATTGCCTGGTTCGAATACTATACAGTAATGTGGTTTTCTGTTTGAATTTCTCTGATGATGAGTTATCTTTATTTACACTATTTACGTTCGAACTGTTGTCGTCATCTTTGTTGTTGTTATCACAGCGGTAGTAACAAAAGAGAAAAGCTTCAGCATGACAAGCAGCACCCATCAGCAGGTAGGTTAGGTTTATTGTTCGCCATCTTTTGTCTTCTTGAATTCCGTTCATCTGTTGTCCTTTCCTCATTCCTCCCTATACTCAGTCATCTCTTTCACTTTCACTTTCACTTTCAGTCCCTTTAATTCCCTGCGTACTAGTGACGTTTCCGCTTTGCTTGGGCTGAAATGAATAAAAAAAATGCTAAATTATTTTTGAGTGCTGAATATTAGAAGAAATATATTCTTCCTGAAATCATTCCAAACGTGGAGATCACGTACGACAGGGAAAGTGTGAATATTTGGTGGGCGCTGCAATTTAGAATTTTGGTAAGGAGAGTGAAAAGCGTTCTGTAGCTAAGAATAGGGCCACGTCAAAGCTTAACTGATTAATCTTCAGATGTATTCAGATATTTCATGTTTTAGTTGTCGAAGCATAAAAAGGTGACAAGCCACTTTATTAATGATGCGTAAAAGGAAGTGGTGAATCAGGCAATCGACCTGGTAAACTTTTTTTGCGGGGGGAGGGGGTTCAGCAAAAAAAGCTGAGGGTCGCGATATGCAAGACTTTTAGATGTTTGTAAAGGGCGAGTATCTTCTGAAACGGAGAAAAGCCTAATAACTGATTTCAACATCAAATGATGTCAGCGCTGTGATTTGAGTTTCCCAATATGATAGCGCTATGCCGCATTTCCGCTTGTGCATAAAACACTTTTGACTAAATCCGCAGCAACAAAAAAAAGTCCACTTACTTATTGCTTGCACCTTCATGATCTGCCATAAGTCAGAACGTATATTAAGGCTAAATTCAGTTCATTTGATCTCTGCTTGGTGCTATCAATTCTTCATTGTCGGTCAGGGGAGACTTCTGCCATTCCTGTATTTCTCTTTCTTGAAAATGGACAGGTCACTTCGATTCTGATGTCCTTTCCGTTCCGATTATTGCTGGAAGCGAGAAATTTGGTAAAAGGCTCTCTGACGCTGGTGACTCATTAACTGAGCATCTCAGGGGTGTTGCATGGAAAGAGTAGAGGTTCTGAACCGAAATGTAAAATGACCGGTCAAAATGAAAAAAAAAAAAAAAAGAATTTGTATGCTTCTCTGAAAAGTCAAACACGGCACAAGACAGAGTTTAATAAATAATACGTATACTTCTTCTTCTGTACCGAGTCTTTCATAATGTTGGCGATCATGACTCTCCATATTTTCCTGTCCTTTGTATCTCTTAATAAATGTTGTCTTTTTTTGTTATCTTTCTTAAACCTTTCCCCGCCATTTACTTCCCCAAGTACGCTAGGTAGATTATCCGTTGTTTTCCTCTGTTCCTCTTGCTTTTAATATATCCTGTGAGTATAAAGTTTTCCAAGCCCTCTTTCCTTATTATGCGCCTTATAAATTTCTACTCTCTACCTGATGGTAAATATAAGTATCCTTTTTGTTTCCATTTTCTCAAAAACTTCGTCGTTTACTCACATGTTTGGCTCATGGTATTCCCAGCATCCTTCTGTGAAACCCTATTTCTGTTGCTTCAAGTCTCTTCTTCATCTATGAGGAGATTGTCCAGCATTCACTGCGACACTCTTCAAAAGTTTAAATGCACCGCCAATCACCCTCTTCTGTCTTACTGACTCCTGTTCTTTTATTGTCCTTTTCTTCACTTCTCCCCACTAAATTCTTCTCATTCTCTTTCGTTCCCTGTAACCCGATGCGTCCTAGTGACATTACAGTCTTGCTTGGTGTGAAATGATTAAAAAATATACGAGGTCTCATCAAAAAGTATCGGGACTGGTGCTATAGAAAGAAAACTACAACACATATCAATTGGGAATTTATTTAATCTCCTACACAAATAGTTCCCCCTCTAAAGACGCACAGTTTATCCAACATTATTAACATTGATGGAAGCATTCCTTGAACTCCTTTTCGGGGACAGCAAGCAGCTGTTTCGTCGCATTCTCTTAAATTTCCCCCAACGTCTTGAAATCTTTTTTTGTTTCAAATGGGATTTGATGTTTGGAAAGAGGAAAAAGTCGCAAGGGGCAAAGTCTGTCGGACCTGGGAAATGTTATCCTTGGCCCCAAAAAACTGTTGTACAAGAGATAGTCACCGATGAAACCTCTGCAATGTGATAAGACGACTACACTTTACACACTTCCGTTCAAAAGAACGGAAGTAGAGATAGAACGTTATAACTTAGTGTGTACGGGCGACCGAATTCAAGGTCAATCTATGCCAAGTGGCTTCACTCTGCATACTTTAGCTCCGTAAACAGAGCAACAGTCCCGATACTTTTTGGTCAAACTTCATGTATAGAGGACTGATATTATATAACAGTTCAATACTCTTTTCATAGTTTCTCACGAAATCTTTTACATACATATTGGTGAAATGAAAAAAAATTCAGTTAGGCCGGTTTCTGCTTCAGGCAGGTCTAACCTAAAACTAACCTGTTAACGCAGTAAGAAGGTGCTAGATTTTAGACTGATACCCATGAGTCAAACATACTTCATTTAAGCCGTGTCTGGCGCGAGGTTTCTCAAACGACACTTTGCTCCATTAGAAATTTCAAATCTAATTCGAGACTTTCACCAGAGAAGGAATTTCAATTAAACTGCCGTTCCAAAAGCCATGGAATTTACCAAGTATACTGAATGGTACCTGCTAGCCAATTTAAACTTAAATTGAATTCTAGTGACCACTATTGACCTTGGAGGTCATCACGATGTATCCGATCATATTTTACTACCTAAGTTGCTCTGCGCAACAAATAAGATCCAAAAGTGTAATTGCTTTATTACGGTCTTCTTCTATAGCCGCATAACCCTTCAGAACGTGGGTGATCATGGCCCTCCACAACTTTCTATCTTTTGCAACTCTAAGCAATCTATTTACAATCCAACACTCTCTGTTTTGTCACCCATTTCCACAAGCTCGTTTGTAACTTACTCCCCGTTTTTCTCTGTTCTTCTGGCCTTCATATGCCATGTGAGTGTCAAATTCTCCAAGCATTCCTTCCTTATTATGTGTCCTGGAGATTTCAACTGTGTGTTTTTGATTCTAAGTACAATTTTCCGTTTTGCTTCCATTTCCCTTAAAACTTCCTATTTACATATTCCATCCATGGTATTCTCAGTATCCTTCTGTAGAATTACAGCTATGTAGCTTCATGTCTCCTCTTCATCTTTGAGGAAATTGTCTAGCATTCATTGCTCTATAGCCGGATTGATCATTACAGTTCAGAACGTTACTCTTTGTCCCTTAATATTTTGCTTAGCTTTTGGAAGGCATATTTCGCTATTCTAATATGCGTTCGGATTTCTGTGTCACATTTTCTATTGTTTGTTAAAAAACTTCCCTAGAAATTTATGAACTTGTTTGATTTTAAGAATAACTGAGCCGCACTAAATGGATAATTAACCCGGATGAGACGTGGACAGTGGAATTAGAATAATCGAGCTCATAGATGGCATAAAGTGTTCAGTTGAAAATGCCTTAAAGTTTACTCGGGCTGACAAAAACCTGAAGAAGCTTGCAGAGTGCAACTGCCAAAATGTTCTAACAACAACAACAAATACAAGGATATTAGTCTGACTGTAAATAATGTAATTATGAAAAAGAAATATGTTAATGAACGATTTTTCATCGTTTGGTTTTGAATTTACCTATGTAAGTCAATATATGGCTTACGGCAACATCACGTTGAAACACCGGTTTCCTGTACGATCACCGAATTGATGGTGCTCAGACCATCAAGGACACCCCAGGCCTTGCCTTTGCGGATTTTGATATCCCGATGGAGATGCGGAAATATTTTTTTTGTCGCAGGAGTTTTGCAGGGAGATACGCTTGCCCCCTTCCTTTTCATTCTCTGCCTAGATTAAACAATATATCAGGAATTTTTTTTTGTCTGACTAACTTCTCCAGGAGTGACCAGCTAGACAAAGCCTTCTTTATCTTAGCGAAACTGTGATAGGAGGAAGGTGTCCATATAGGCGTTTCTTTGTTGGGTGTTTCTTGCAGCTGATGTCCAATGCAACTCGTAACATCCTTGTGTACATTTCGTCAAGTGATGCTTCTTGGTGTTTTGCCAGTGTCCATGTTGAGCCGTAGAGCAAGACAGGTTCTACCGTCGCCTTAAAGAAGTCCCTCAGTTAAGCAACGTCAAGCTTGGTCATTACTTAGATGGTTGACTACTTGGGAATACTAGGTACTGTAAGCTTGGACGTGCGGGTGGTTTAATGGATAATTACTAGGAATTGTTAATGGGAGAGACGAGTTCCAATTCCCGTTAGATTCCTTATATTCTCTTACACGCAAGTACCCCTGCGAAAGGTACGAATCCACCTTTTCTCATACCAGCTACGGGTAAATTAGTAGGACTTGTATCACTTAAACGATTATCATCTCAAAAAATTACTAAAATCTAAAAATATATTCTGGCTTTAAATAACCTGCAAAGGGTTGATAAACCGTAGAAAACGAATCAATCAATCAATATTCATTAGTACCCCACTTACTCCCACAACGCCCACGCTTACAAATATAGATACATTATTTCGTACTCAGGTAATTTTCAATGCTTCACCCATAAACAATATCTGGACGTCCTGTTCACCTACGGGGGTTTTTTCCAGTTATATACGTTATAGGAAAATGACACCGCTTCCGTTCATTAATATTCACTGTCGGGTAAAAGGCTGCCGTAAATGACAACGCTATCCGTAGATACCACATCATTAGCTAAGCCGCCATAGCAGCTAAACTGTGTTGCCTTCAGTGTGTCGTTACTGGCTTCAGCAGTTCAGACTCTATCGACAAAAGACGGTTTCCTTTTCTTATTTTTTTTATCAGGGGAGAGAGGCAGATGTAGTAGCATCGGTTCTAGATGGCAACAGGAGGAAAAGCTTCAATAAGACGCATCCCCGCTCGTTGGCTTAGCATCCCCCCACGTGCGGTGTTAGCCTGCCTGTAGAACCTGAATGCGGCATGCTTATCGAATATTCAAATTTACTGCGGCCCACTATTGACTTCGAGGCGTTTTGGTCTTCTATCCAAAAATTGACTCCTAGGGTACTTGGATAAGTATATTTCGTTTTGATCAAAGGGGTCTTCGAGGAGCACACCCTCCATTGAAAATGTTTTTTTCCCTTTGATTTAAATTAATTTAAATCTAAACAACCCAAAACTATCCAAAATCACTGTCAGAATAAATCGCCCACGTGATATTCTGACCTGGCCACCTTGGTCCTGGCCTTCGCATTCTATAACAGCTGAGTCAAGTATGAGATGAACTGGCACGAAACAAATTAGACTGACTGGTCATCAGGCGTTGCTTTCAAGCAAGACTGGTCATCAGGCGTTGCTTTCAAGCATGTTTTTCTCTTCGAATTTTTGGTAACGTGACAAAATGCTGTAATATCAGTCCTATATGACAAGAAATGCTGAACAATTCCAGGAACAGATGAAGAAGAGACTTGATGCAACAGATATATGGCTCTACAAAAGGATACTGAGAATTCCAGGAACCGAACATGTAAGCCAAGACGAAGTTCTAGTGACAATTGCAACAAAAAAGAGTACTTATACTTAACATCAAGAAGAGAGAGTTAAGGTTTCTGGGATACATAATGAGGAAGGAAGGTTTGGCCACTGTGATACTCACGGGACAGATTGACGGTAAGAGAAACAGAGGAAAGCAACGCTCAACCTACCTGACGAGCTTGAGTGAATGAATGGCGGAGCAGAGTATGGAAGAGATGGCAAAAAGACAAAAGTTATTGAGAGGTTACATGGTACATTAAAGAAGAAGAAGAAAAAGAAGAATGCCACCTGATACAGTATCAGTCATATTAATATGCAATACACTTACACTACACACATAAACATATATATATATATATATATATAGAGAGAGAGAGAGAGAGAGAGAGAGAGACTGTGTTGTAATGGATAGTGGTTCAGATTGATTGAAATTCGAATTCCAGTCGAGTTCGTTACATACACTAACGTGAAAATACCCTTGGGAAAGATATGAATAAAATTGCTAACACCTCCAAAATTGTTAATACCTCCAAAATTGTTAATACCTCCAAAATTACTAACACTTCCGAAATTACTAGCATCTCCCAAATTGTTAACACCTCCAAAATTGCTAACACCTCCAAAATTGTTAATACCTCCAAAATTACTAACACTTCCGAAATTACTAGCATCTCCCAAATTGTTAACACCTCCAAAATTGCTAACACCTCCAAAATTGTTAATACCTCCAAAATTACTAACACTTCCGAAATTACTAGCATCTCCCAAATTGTTAACACCTCCAAAATTGTTAATACCGCCAAAATTGTTAATACCTTCAAAATTACTAACACCCCCAAAATTGTTAATACCTCCAAAATTACTAACACTTCCGAAATTACTAGCATCTCCCATTTTTGTTAACACCTCCAAAATTGCTAACACCTCCAAAATTGTTAATACCTCCAAAAGTACTAACACTTCCGAAACTACTAGCATCTCCCAAATTGTTAACACCTCCAAAATTGCTAACACCTCCAAAATTGTTAATACCTCCAAAATTACTAACACTTCCGAAATTACTAGCATCTCCCAAATTGTTAACAACTCCAAAATTGCTAACACCTCCAAAATTGTTAATACCTCCAAAATTACTAACACTTCCGAAATTACTAGCATCTCCCAAATTGTTAACACCTCCAAAATTGTTAATACCTCCAAAATTGTTAATGCCTCCAAAATTACTAACACCACCAAAATTATTAATACCTCCAAAATTACTAACACTTCCGAAATTACTAGCATCTCCCATTTTTGTTAACACCTCCAAAATTGCTAACACCTCCAAAATTGTTAATACCTCCAAAAGTACTAACACTTCCGAAACTACTAGCATCTCCCAAATTGTTAACACCTCCAAAATTGCTAACACCTCCAAAATTGTTAATACCTCCAAAATTACTAACACTTCCGATATTACTAGCATCTCCCACATTGTTAACACCTCCAAAATTGCTAACACCTCCAAAATTTTTAATGCCTCCAAAATTACTAACACTTCCGAAATTACTAGCATCTCCCAAATTGTTAACACCTCCAAAATTGCTAACACCTCCAAAATTGTAAATACCTCCAAGATTACTAACACTTCCGAAATTACTAGCATCTCCCAAATTGTTAACACCTCCAAAATTACTAACACTTCCAAAATTGTTAATACCTCCAAAATTACTAACACTTCCGAAATTACTAGCATCTCCCAAATTGTTAACACCTCCAAAATTGCAAACACTTCCAAAATTGTTAATACCTCCAAAATTACTATCACTTCCGAAATTACTAGCATCTCCCAAATTGTTAACACCTCCGAAATTGCTAAGTCCTCCAAAATTGTTAATACCTTCAAAATTACTAACACTTCCAAAATTGTTAATACCTCCAAAATTACTAACACTTCCGAAATTACTAGGATCTCCCAAATTGTTAACATTGCTAACACCTCCTATTATATTGGAAAAAATGTCGCTGCTGGCACTGGAGTTTAGATGTAGATCGCCAGAGAGCGAATACAGGCGATCCAATTTTGAATTAAGTGTGGAAACGCATAAGTAGAATGTATCGTGACGACTAACGATTGCTGTTCCTATTCTATCCTCTATTGCTATACAGACCGCTATTCTCTACTCTATTCACTATACTCTTTCTCTATTCGGATCACTACACGCATTACTATTCGAGCGAGTATGATCGAGCAAGTTCTATTAGTGCGAGTGCTATTCGACGGTGACACCAGTAGCGTTTAACGGCGTTACTATAGTTGTATCTGCGATTACAAAGTCTCTATTACAATGAGCATTACGACAACAAGTATTCGTAGAAATTACAAAAGTGGCAACAAGTGTTCGTTGACATCACTAAACTTCCAAAATTATTAACACCTCCAAAATTATTGACACCTCTATGGGAGTACCATTATTAGAAATGCAGACCTCATATTAGGATTTAATTAGCCTGTTCACCTCCCTGTTAATACATTTTTGAAATCTTCTACAGGTAATTAAAAAAATATATCATTACTTTTATTATACTACCTTTTTTGTTGTGCTAGCACGAAGTCACAAGTCATTGTGACCGAGGCTTTATTCAAACTGTTGATCACGCCAGATAATGCGCTCTCTCCTCGAAAATGTAACTAAGTTCCACTCAGCATAGTTACAGTATAAACCAAAGGGTGCTGAACAAACACAAATGTGCCTGAGCTGGCGTCTGCAACAGGGATTGACTTGCTAGTAGACGGGCTAGCTGTCCTTTTAGTTTAATCCATAAATGTTCTTTTCAGGTGTTCTTGCTTACTTTGCCAGTTGTTATTTTCCGGGGAAAACATCTACATCTCTCTTGATACGGCTTAAAATTATCCCTCCTGTATCCTACTTCAACAAATAGTCTCTAGTCGCCGGCAGATCTCTGGGCAGCTTATAAAAAGATGCTTCCGTGATTACCAACGAATCAATGTTAGTCTGGACTTCCACGCCTATTTGTCTTGTCTGAAAAAAATGGTCGATATTACTGGCTGAATATATCAAATCGCAACTTTAAAAGGTCGTATGTATCATCCTATTTTTCCTGTAATGTTTGTGAAACGTACCTCTTATATTTGTAAACATTTTTAATGTTCGAATAGATCCGAGGTTGCCAAGTGGTTTGCAATATGCTGCTGATGAAGCTTTCAGCAAAGTTGTCAAGGAAACTGTAATTTACGGTTACATCTAGCTATTTCAACTGTAAGATGATGAGACCTACCCGCCAATCTAGTACTGCGCATACATATTGAAAGCTAATCATACTGTTGGATTCAACGCGTTCCTATGAGGCAATTCCATTATCATCCTCAGTAGTAGCAGCATTTCTATGACTTAGGGTCGTTTCACAGCTGAGCAGCTAACCAGTAGGCATACATTCATGCTTAGCGCATCTTGGACAAAGTAAGGCTAACAGATTCCCTCCTGTCCAAATGAAAACACAATTAATGTCCACCGACTTGAAGGTTCTCCGTTGACATGTTACCGTTGACTCTTTAGGCAATTTTCATCGGGAAGTAATATATGAAATAAAAATATTACTTTGAATTAGTTACACTTAATACCGCAAATTGTTAATTCATAAAATTGTTAATTCATAAAATTCATAAAAATTCATAAAATTCATAAAAATTCATCAAATTGTTAATTCATAAAATTTTATAAAACCTATGAAATTCATAAAAAATTATAAAATTCATAAAATTTATAAAATTCATAAAAATTCATAAAATTCATAAAATTGTTAATTCATAAAATTTTATAAAACCCATGAAATTCATAAAAAATTTATAAAATTCATAAAATTTATAAAATTCATAAAAAATCATAAAATTCATAAAAATTCATAAAATACATAAAATTGTTAATTCATAAAATAATATCTGAAATAAAAATATTCAGTTAATAACGCAAATTATTACAAAAGCAAAGGATTCACCTGAAACTCGAGTCAGATCGAGACTTTCATATGGATGCCATGCATGGTGCGTTCGGAAATATCTAAACTGTCAGCTGTATAAAAAAAAGAAAAAACGCTTTCTATGATCAATGATTTAAAATGGCTTTGAGCGAGTGAAGCTACTGGGTCTTGGTGAAAACTATATTTCTCTGAAAATTGTGGACTGGCGCGACAGCATCACAATCAAAGAACCGAACTAAATAACATAAGCCACCTCACTCGACGACTTTGGTTTGGTTTGGTTTGTTTTACGGCATATAAACCTCAATGGGTTATTTATTGCCGACAAGATTTTTATTGATGGTAATATTTTTTTCAAAAAATGTATTGCTGGTAATATTTTTTAACTTCAAAAATGTATTGCTGGGAATAATTTTTTAACTTCAAAAATGTATTGCTGGAAATAATATTTCCTTCCAAAATGTATTGCTGGAAATAATTTTTTCCTTCAAAAATGTATTGCTGGAAATAATTTTTTCCTTCAAAAATGTATTGCTGGAAATAATTTTTTCCTTCAAAAATGTATTGCTGGTAATATTTTTTAACTTCAAAAATGTATTGCTGGGAATAATTTTTTAACTTCAAAAATGTATTGCTGGGAATAATATTTCCTTCCAAAATGTATTGCTGGAAATAATTTTTTCCTTCAAAAATGTATTGCTGGAAATAATATTTCCTTCCAAAATGTATTGCTGGAAATAATTTTTTCCTTCAAAAATGTATTGCTGGAAATAATTTTTTTCTTCAAAAATGTATTGCTGGGAAATATTTTTTTCTTCCAAAATGTATTGCTGGGAATAATTTTTTCTTCAAAAATGTGTTACTGGGAATAATATTTCCTTCAAAAATGTATTGCTGGAAATAATTTTTTCCTTCAAAAATGTATTGCTGGGAATATTTTTTTCCTTCAAAAATGTATTGCTGGGAATAATTTTTTCTTCAAAAATGTGTTACTGGGAATAATATTTCCTTCAAAAATGTATTGCTGGAAATAATTTTTTTCTTCAAAAATGTATTGCTGGGAATATTTTTTTCTTCCAAAATGTATTGCTGGGAATAATTTTTTCTTCAAAAATGTGTTACTGGGAATAATATTTCCTTCAAAAATGTATTGCTGGAAATAATTTTTTCCTTCAAAAATGTAGTGCTGGGAATAATTTTTTCCTGCAAAAATATGTTGGTGGAAAAAATTTTTTCCTTCAAAAATGTATTGCTGGGAATAATTTTTCCTTCAAAAATATATTGCTGGCAATAATTTTTCCCTTCAAAAATGTATTGCTGGGAATAATTTTTCCCTTCAAAAATGTATTGCTGGGAATAATTTTTTCCTTCAAAATTGTATTGCTGGAAATAATTTTTCCTTCAAAAATGTATTGCTGGGAATAATTTTTCCTTCAAAAATGTATTGCTGGGAATAATTTTTCCTTCAAAAATGTATTGCTGGGAATAATTTTTCCTTCAAAAATGTATTGCTGGGAATAATTTTTCCTTCAAAAATGTATTGCTGGGAATAATATTTCCTTCAAAAATGTATTGCTGGGAATAATTTTTCCCTTCAAAAATGTATTGCTGGGAATAATTTTTCCCTTCAAAAATAGTATTGCTGGGAATAATTTTTTCCTTCAAAATTGTATTGCTGAAAATAATTTTTTCCTTCAAAAATGTATTGCTGGAAATAATTTTTCCTTCAAAAATTTATAACTTGGAATAATTTTTCCCTTCAAAAATGTATTGCTGGGAATAATATTTCCTTCAAAAATGTATTGCTGGAAATAATTTTTTCCTTCAAAAATGTATTGCTAGAAATAATTTTTTCCTTCAAAAATGTATTGCTGGAAATAATTTTTTCCTTCAAAAATGTATTGCTAGAAATAATTTTTTCCTTCAAAAATGTATTGCTGGGTATAATTTTTCCTTCAAAAATGTATTGCTGGGAATAATTTTTCCTTCAAAAATGTATTGCTGGCAATAATTTTTCCCTTCAAAAATGTATTGCTGGGAATAATTTTTCCCTTCAAAAATGTATTGCTGGGAATAATTTTTTCCTTCAAAATTGTATTACTGGAAATAATTTTTCCTTCAAAAATGTATTGCTGGGAATAATTTATCCTTCAAAAATGTATTGCTGGGAATAATTTTTCCTTCAAAAATGTATTGCTGGGAATAATTTTTCCTTCAAAAATGTATTGCTGGGAATAATTTTTCCTTCAAAAATGTATTGCTGGGAATAATATTTCCTTCAAAAATGTATTGCTGGGAATAATTTTTCCCTTCAAAAATGTATTGCTGGGAATAATTTTTCCCTTCAAAATGTATTGCTGGGAATAATTTTTTCCTTCAAAATTGTGTTGCTGAAAATAATTTTTTCCTTCAAAAATGTATTGCTGGAAATAATTTTTCCTTCAAAAATTTATAACTGGGAATAATTTTTCCCTTCAAAAATGTATTGCTGGGAATAATATTTCCTTCAAAAATGTATTGCTGGAAATAATTTTTTCCTTCAAAAATGTATTGCTAGAAATAATTTTTTCCTTCAAAAATGTATTGCTCGACATAATTTTCCATTTAAAAATGTATTGCTGGCCATTTTTTTCCATCAAAAATATATTGCTGGTATTAAAACCTATTTTTACAGTTACATAGTGTTTTAATCCCAGTTTGGTGGTTAACTATTTTCCAATAGTTTGGACCTTAACAGGCGCTACCACCCCGAGTTAGGGTGAACCTGGGGATAATAGCAATTAAGAAGTGGTTCCACGCTCCTCAAAACGTCCTGAGCAGAGGACTTGCTGACTGGTGTAGTTTATCGTCATACCCAGGACGAGCTTTCAACAGTAGCCACAGCTAACATAGATATCACTCGAAGTAACACTAAGAGAAAATAATGACATAATCAAGATGTTAACATTTCACACTTCTTCAAGTAAAGGCTTAATAAGGAAACTCCCTTCAATGCCGGAAAGAGCAATAACAGCTACTGAATATGAGAAACCTATTATTCTCAAAGATTGTTTTAAGAGAAAAAGTTTATAAATTTTAAACGAAAGCAGTACTGACTGCTCGGTCAATGAATGCCGAATGTTTCCTTGTATGGAAAGGGCTAATAATACCATTTCCAGTGATTTTGATGTTGTTCTTTGGAATATTCGAATATATATTTATATGCAAGAATAATTATGTATCATATTTGAATTAACAATAATTCTCCAATATTTCTAATTACCGTATTTGACGGCATATAAGACGCACGGGTGTATAAGACGCACTCCAATTTCAGCAGGGCAAATCACGAAAAAATTAGTAATTAGTAAAATTATTAAAATTATTAGTAAATTGTACAGCCTAGGCTATATTTATGAGATATTATTTTGGTTAAATAAGCCATGATTACAATTAAACGAAAAATAATAGTAAAAAAAAGAACACTAGCCTATAAAACTTTATTATATCCAAAGGTAAGAAAACAAAATAAAAATCAAGCACTTATTACTATTGAGCAAAACTATAGTTACCATTAAAATTTTATTCATCTTGAAATCCATAAAATTTGTCGTCTGCGTTATCAAAACTCTGACACTCATTTCCAATACAACTATCATCGTCGTTAAATAATGTGTCATCTTCCGTTCCATTGAGAGCATTGCTAATGCTACACTTTTTAGAAGATTTTACAACAATTTCTGGTCTAATATTATCCCAAACTTGCTTCACGCATTCACAGATTGTGCAATGCTGGGTCTTTTTATTCTTCCTGTAAGTGTCAGGTCGTGATCAGGCATTACCATCCACGTGTTCCATTGCTCCTTCATGTTTAAGTCTAAGCTAATAGGAGTTGCCAGGTGGCTAATTTCGGCCGACTATCGCGAATTTTAAACTTACATATGGCATATAAGACGCAGGGGAATTTTAAAAGATATTTTTAGTAAAAAAAAAATATACATATATATATATATATATATATATATATATATATATATATATATATATATATATATATAGATAGATAGATATATATATATGCCGTACTTGAAAAACGGATCCATTTTTAATCGTTTCACGCCAAGGTAACAATGTCACTAGAACGCGGGGTGTTGCTGGGAGTGTGAATGAAATAGCATAGGAATAAGGAAATTGAAAGTTGGGGAGGACCATGGACGGAACAAGAAAGAAACAGGGTTCAAGAGGACAGAAGATGGCGATTGATGTTGCATTTAAATTTATGAAGATTGTAGTTATCAGGGAAGCAAGAACTTGGAAGGGATTTCCACAGGTGGGAAGTGCGAGAAAAAAAACTGTTAGAGTAGAAATGACATTTGCATCTAGTTAGTTCAACAGTAAATCTGTGAGACCTACTTGCCAATCTAGTAGCACGCTTAAATACTTGTCGTCGGGTCACCAGAAATAAAAGCTCATCCCAGCAATTGCCAGAAAAAATATTTGTCGAACAGAAGGTAGCCACGTCACGTCGGTGAGAAAATGACTGGAGACGAGATACCTGCTCAGCATCGATTTTATTGTAGGCTCTTCTTTGGATTTTGTCAAACATCGGCATTAATTACAGGTTTCTAAAAGAAAATCTGATAATAATTATAAGTTCATAAAGATAATCAGGTATTAAGAATAGGTTTGTGAAAAAAAAAGCCCGATATTAAATAAAGATTTCTAAAAAGTCAAGTATTAAATATAGATTTTTTTTAAAATCCGGTATTAATTATAGCATTTTAAAGAAAGTTTGCGACTAATTACAGGTTTCTAAAAAATACATCCGGTATTAATTATCGGTTTATAAAGAAACCCCTGTATTAATTATAGGTTTCTTAAAAGTTCGTTATTAATGATAGGTTTATAAAGAAAGCCGGTATTAATAAAAAAATTATTAAAAATATCCGGTACTATTATAGGTTTCTAAAAAAAATCCGGTATTAATTATAGGTTCATAATGAAAGCCCGGTATTTATTATAGTTTTATAATGAAAATCCAGCATTAATTATAGGTTTATAAAGTCCGGTATTAATTATAGGTTTATAAAAAATGGTATGAATTACAATTTTATAAAGAAAGTCTTGTATTAATTCTACCTTTCTATAAATCCAGTATTAATCAGAGGTTTCTACCTTTAAACAATGCCAGCCACCTGAAAATTAGACAATAAATATTGATGATTGAAAGACGAATTTTGACTTATTTATTGTTACTCTTCGGATTTCTGTTTCGATCATTTCACTCCAAGCAAGGTAATAAAGCCACTAAGATGCAAGGGGTCATTGAGTGTGAGTGACTATGAGAAAAAAAAAGCATTATTAATGAGAGTGATCAATGAAAGAATAGAAATTAAGAAAACAGAAAATGAAGTTTGACATTGCATTTAAATTTTTGAAGATCAAAGTTGACTGGAAAGCAAAAAGTCGGGTCAGTGTTTCACAATTGAGAAGTGCGAGAGAAAAAAACTGTTAGTATAGAATTTGCAGTTATATCTAACTATTTCAACTGTAAGATGATGAGACCTTACCGCCAATCTAGTACTGCGCTTAAATTCATAAATGGAGAAAACTCATCAGAACAATTACAATGAAAACAATTATAGAAAATCACACGGAAATTGTGAAATTGGCTGAAACCGAGATACCAAGTCAGGACCAATTACATTGCAGATTCATTTTCGTATTTTATCAAGAATCTCTAAATAAAACGCAGAAGCACCAAACTAACATATGTAGTAGTAATATTCAATTATTCGTTCATCAGTTAACCAAAACCGCTTGCATCTGTCGGATGAGATTTCGACAATCCTGGATATAATCAATTTTACAGTAAGCAAACAAAAACTGACTTGTACGTTTTGATTTCTTATAACCATTCTCTTGTTGCCAGCTGGACGTATTTTTTCATGGCTTGCCTTGAAGGCAGTGGGATTTGGAAGACTCTGTCCAATGTTAGCTAATCTTATTGACCACATATGCAGAATATACGAACGCGCCAACACATATCATTGACGCTCTTGTGACACAATATTGCGTCCAACGCGTCGCTAGAATTAGAATATCTCCTGGTCCTTGGGAATCACTGCGAGAATCAGCTTCTTTGCATGTGAGGGAACAAAATTAAACTCGTTCGAGAACGGGATAGTTTCGAGTAACCTGGCGAAATATGTATAAGGGTCATCAAAATCATGCTGTTGCAGTAATTCAACTTATCTGGTTAGTATAGTAACAGACGACTGAAAGCGTCACACAGAGGTCTGAAGGTGTATTATGTTACAGAATGCGAAGGCCGGAAATGGTCAGCGATTGGCCGGAGAGCCTGGTGGGTGTGGTATTCTGACAAGTGATTGCCTTTGTCTGGGTTTTCGATATATGTTCAAAACGGCTCGAATTCAACAGAAAGCCGTCAGAATTCTGAAGCGTCGATACGCCTCTCACACCCAAGTTGAGAGACGCTGAACCTACGTGAGACATGCGTTCCTGTGACGTCATTCATCCCGCTGCCTCTTAGAATCCATGCTACTATCACTGTCTCCTAATAAAATGAAAAAAGAAAAAGAAATGATCTTTTTTCGTTGATACCGTTTTATGTAGTAGCGTAGGGACCCAGAGAGGACACAACGCGACAATTGGAATAGCGTAAGATGACTCCCAGAAACAGAGAAAGGTATTCACAGATCAGAAAATGTCCTGAGAAACACAGAATACAAACAGACTGCTGTGTTATATCTAGCCGCCTGGATAGCAGTGAATGGGGGACACTGTCATCAGCGATGAGCTGAACCAACAGAGCTGTTGTTCTACAGACAAATGTTGTGAATACCATAGAACGTGAGAAACGAAGAAGTGCTATAGATGTTTATTGTGTTGTGGGAAGGGAGTTCGGAGTTTTTATTTAGTTGGTCATTATTGACCAATCCAAAATTGAATCATTAATGAATTCCAAGTTTGAGTTTCACGCGGTGAATATAAGATTTGACAGATGTTTGGGCGATATTATTTTTCACACATAATTGCCATGACTTAAATAACATGATCCAATAGAGAAATAAATTTTCAACAATAACACTGATATATTTACTGCTGACTTTGGTCCGTGTTAATGAAAATTAATATATGATATATAATCCGTCTTAATGAAACACCCTTGATATATATATATATATATATATATATATATATATATATATATATATATATATATATATATATATGATAGAAATTGTTAGGAGGATTTGATAATTATAATCAAGTAATTCATTGAGTCTGAAAGAAACTTCAACACAATGCAGAAAGCACTGGACGTCCGTTTCGTCCTATATTTGGGACTCATCAGCAGTGCGCATCCACTACCGAGAATTGAAACCCTGACAGCCTTGGTTATCAAGCAAACGTCATACCAACTGTTCCAACGGGTCCCAAATATAGGACGAAACGGCCATCCAGTGCTTTCTGCATTCTGTTGAGGTTTCTTTCAGACTCAATGAATTACTTAATTATATATATATATATATATATATATATATATATATATATATATATATATATATATATATACCTAAAAGTCCATTTTAGGGAATGTCCTAATTTGAGAGGACGCTCCATTTATTTATTAAACAGTATATTTATTTATAGCGGCTTTGATTGAGGAATCGGAGAGCCGAGTTCGAATTCCAGTCGAATCTATTACATTCGCTTACGTGGTAATACCCTTGGAAAAGGTATGAATCCTTTTCTTCTCCCCCCCCCCCAGCTATGGGTAAATAGCAGGACAGACCGGGTTCTATAGCTATGCATGGCAACTGGGCTACCGCAGTAAGAAATGGCAACCTACTGCTGGAAAAAAAAATCTGCCTCGTCATTCATGTATCGAAAGATACATGATCGCATAAGCGTGTATCACGCATGGCATATAACTGACTAACTTAATGATTTCGACTTCTTACAACCAAGAGGATTTTATAGCGACCATAATAAGTGGCAATCGAAATCACAAGAAACCTTATAAACAAAATGACACGTAGAACAGAGGTCCTCAAACGGGATCCATATATGCAATATCCTTTAGCAACAGAGGAAGCGTCTCTTTAGTATGGTATAGCACGTCAGGCTATATGATGGATCCGTGTAGGATACAGGTTCGATTCCTGTCGGGGGACACATATTTTCTATGAAATTTCTCCGACATTCAGTCCGGTAAATGTTGTTAATCCTGTTTATTTTAACAAAACATTTACTTAAATATTTGTATCTATAAAAATAACGTATGAACAGAAAATATATTAAAACTAGCAGCATGACCCGGCGTTGCCAGTGCTTGATTCAAAAATCGTACGACTCATACAGCAATCGCAATCACTTGACTTAAAATATTTTTGCCCTTCCTTGCTTTTAAAGGAGTGTCCTTTGCCGTGCTGATGTTGCTACATGCCTTACTTCTTACCTATCTCACACTGCAAATTTTTTCTAAGCTCTATACTAAACATTAAATCTGTTACGAAAAAATAACAAAACAAAACGATCAGCTTTAAAAAAGGACTCGTAACTGGAAAAACCGAATGAAAAAAGAATGTTAACAACAAATACTTTTTCACACCCAACCCAGTTCTGCGGAATCAGAATCAACGTTGAGTTTAAGCAAGCGAATGAGCCAATTGGAGTAAAATGCCATGCAGATTTAAATTTTTCCCACTTGTGACGAATGCAGCTATCGATTTTTTTTGCATGCTAGTATGCTAGTTAATATTCGTATCAGTCAGCTGTTGGTTCTCACGCTGGCCATTAGAATCTTCCTGCCTATTCGTGGCAGCCAGCTATAGGCTCCCACACTGTCCAGTAGAAAATTGCCGCAAACTACATGAAAACTGCCGTAGAAACATGAAAAATGATTATTTCCACTATCGGTAGGATTTTGGAAATGCAAAGTCGTTCTTGGCCTGTCGACTAACTTGGAGCATGTGCATGTAAATTTTGGTACAAATCCGTCAAAAATTGCGGCCGTACATTCATTACACACACACACACACACACACACACACACACACACACACACACACACATCCTGCCTTTTATATATATATATATATATATATATATATATATACATATATATATATATATATATATATATATATATATATATAAGGAAAATTATATAAAGATCATAATTTATTATATAAATTAATTTAATATGTAAATAATAATTTTAATTATAAATAAAATATTAATATAAATTAACTACCGAAACAGTACTTCAGGTGATCCTAAAGCAAAAAATCCGCCAAGCACGCAACAAATGAACTCATTAAGTAACTGCCACTGCTGATCTTGAAATTAAAAGCGACCAATCCTTAACGACTTACGTCACTTCCTCCTCAGCCAAGACGATATAAAAAAAAAGCATAGACAACGTCTTTTTTTTTCCATCTTAGGTTCACCACGCGGAAAGACCCACATTCTCAACGAACAGTTTGACATAACAAGTAATGGCAAGAAAAGTTTACTTTAACAAAAAAATTTTTTAAAATAAAAAACAAAATATCGAACACATTCGTTGGTCATAGGAATTATGATCAGTAAAGTTTCTTAATTAATATTAATAATAAAATTAATTTAATATATAAATTATATAAGGATTATATCTAAATGAAGCATATACATTTATTATTTCTATAATACAATTTCTAAACTTATCTATTAATAAAAAATAGAATATGTTTTTTTTATTCATCAAATAGTTATAGGGATCCACAAAAAAAAAGAAGTAAAATTGGTCCATGGGTAAAAAAAAGGTTGAAAACCAATGACTTAGAAGAATTCATTACCCCAAAAGATACCAAATTTTGGGAGGGTAGAATCATGACACTGCTACAAGGATCGGGAAAGACAGTGGAACAGAATGTTACATAGGTTGCTGAATAAATCTATGTACAAATATGTAAACATTGTTTACGATATTCGCTTATAAAACATTACGAACCTATATATCTACAGGTTTCCATTCCTATGATGAAAAGACCATTTATTTTGCAGGACAAATATCTTTAGTCACAATGAAGTTAAATTAGTGGTAAATAAAGGTTCTGCAATGTAATCGATCCTGACATGGCATCTTGACTTCAGTCTCTTTCTCATCAACGTGACGTGGCTTCCCTCGGTCTTTTCTACAAATATTTTCATGGTAATTGCTGGTGCCTCGACTACATGAATTGAAGCGGGCTACTAGTTTGGCATGTAGGTCCCACCTGTTTACTGTTGAAATAGCTTAATGCATCCTCCACTTCTACTCCAACAGTTTCTTCTCGCGCACTTCCCACCCGTGGGACTCTATGTCGTTTAATTGCTTTCCTGATAACCAGTATCTTCAAAAATGTAAATGCAGCATCAATCGCCATCTTCTGTCTTCTTGAACCCTGTTTATATTTGGCCCTTTCCTCAATCCTCCATATTCTCAGTGTTCAAATTGCACTCACTGGAGCTTTCCAATTTTTGTCACAGCTGCTGCTGCTGCTGCTGCTGCTGTGGTAAAAACAACAAAGATGAGCACAATAGTCCGCAGGTAAGTAATTTAAATACTGATAACTCCTCATCCCAGAAATTCAAACAGAAATACTATTACTGTGCAATGATCATGTGGCCAAGTAGTGTGTACTTGGACTCACTGGAAACATCATGAGCAATAACTGAGCAGTACTAAAAAATAAGAACTAGACGAGATATTTCCCTAATGAAGGCCGGAGAACACTACGGCCGAAATGTTATGATAACAATAACAAAGATGAAGAGAATAGTCTGCTTGTAAATATTGTAAATAGTAACTAACACTATTTACATTATTCGGACTGTTATCCTCATCTAAATTGCCATATTCACAACGTTTCTTACGTTGTACGCTCCGACCTTCTTCAGGTGATTGGAATTTCGAACCGAACCCTTTATTTCGTTCACCGGGGGTAGATTGTTCTAGTTCCACGTGCTATGCCTCTTCGGACAAAATGTTGTGAATATGACAATGGAGATGGGGATAACAGTCCGAATAATGTAAATAATGTAAGTAATCATAATGCCTCATCTCAGAGATATAGGCAGATATCGTAAATAGTAATATTTTTAGAACAGAATGCGTGTTATTCATACAAACACCTCCTATGGACGTCATTGAATATATAAGTGTGTGGTGTGGGGATAAGAATTTTTTTTTTTTTTCATTTTTTAAATATCCTTCGGATTAACTAATCAAATAAGCGAAAAGGTTAAATGTTAAAGACCGTGATGAGACTTTTGGGACAACGTGTAATAACTAGAGTAACACTTTTGGCATCTTCGAGGGATCTCTGTTCATTTGAGAAAAAAATTGACATTTTGACCCGAATTATGTCTTAAATGAAAATGAAGAAGTAAAAGGACAATATGGCGCTGTGACCCGGGGAATTTGAGAATATTCGGCCGAGGTTTCCGACATAATGCTACGTGTAAAGTTGTCATCTTTTGTTCGGTCATAGTCCACAATTGAATGATCATTATGATGAAAGTCAGTCTGAACGCGGCAGCTTCGTGCTTGGTTAGGCAATATGATTTGGATGAAAGGAGACAGCAACGAAACAAGAGAAAAAGTTGTAAAAAACGAAGACTGAGTGACAAAATATCAAGGGAATTAAAGAAAGAAAAGAACAAAGAATAAAAAAAAGAAAAAAGAACGAAGGGAATAAAAAAGATCAATGAATTGAAAGATTAAAGAAGAAAGTATAAAAAATTAAATAAAGGAATAAGAAAAAAATAAGGAGGCGTAAACTTAAGAAAGAAAGAAAGATTAAAATGGAAAGAAAGAAAGAAAGAAAGATTAAAATGGAAAGAAAGAAAGAAAGAAAGAAAGAAAGAAAAACGATTGCGAATGGAGAAAGAAAGAAAGAAAAACGATTGCGAATGGAGAAAGAAAGAAAGAAAGAAAGAAAAAAAGATTAAAATGGAATGAAAGAAATAAATAAACAGAAAACGAATGTGAATGGAGAAAGAAAGAAAGAAAGAAAGAGAAAAATGACTGCGAATGGAGAAAGAAAGAAAATGAACGAATAAAAAAAAGAAACATCAGTGAACTGTAAGATTAAAGAAGCTAAAGAAGAGAGAAAGAATGAAAGATTAAATAAAGGAATTCAAAAAATAAGGAAACGAAAATTTAAGAAAGAAATTGGTCCAGTGGATAAAGACGTTGGTTAGATCCAGTTACTAGACCCAAACAGTTGTGTGTTCAATACCAGGTCGCAGCAGTAGTGAACCAAAACTTGGAGAGTTGAGTTAAAGGGAAATAACTGAAACAAGAGTCATGGTACGTGGAACTAGAACAATCTACTGTAGTGGACGAAATAAAGGGATCAGTTCGAAATTGCAATCCCCTGAAGAAGGCCGGAGCGTACAACGGCCCAAACGTTGTGAATATAGCAATGAGGATAGCAGTCCGAATAATGTAAAGAAAGATTAAAATGGAAATAAATTACGAATGTAAACAAAGAGAGGAAGAAAGAATGATTAAAGAAAGGAATAATGAAAATTAACAAAGAAAGAAAGGTCATCAAATGTGTCGCAGTTAGCTCCTCCTCAGTTCTTTAATTTTTCAACAGGGGTCTCTCCCCCCTGGCTATAAATACTGGCTGACCCTTCTCTCTCTCTCTCTCTCTCTCTCTCTCTCTCTCTCTCTCTCTCTCTCTCTCTCTTCGACTTAGGCCTTGGGCCGCTACCTCGCGCGGAGGCGAGGTAAAATCTCTTTTTTTCCACTTAGGCCAATATGTGACCTCTCTCAGATACAGCGTTTCCCAAATTCCGGGAACGCGCTAAGAACAATACATGTACGTACGAACACTTACAACACACACACATAATTTCTCCATACGAACTCTATGTAACAATCCATGTCTTTGTTTAACTTGTTTTGTTATTAATATATATTTGTTTACCCATGTATATCGGTCTTGTTTGTTTTCTTTGTCTTCTTTGGACTTAATTAAAGTCCGACATTCTCATGTAGCTGGACCCGTCAGCAGGAAAGTTTAACCTTCTGATATCTCTTCACATCTTCACCCCCAACGGTCCGCTACAAAAGTGGTAAAAATTGATCGGATCTGAAAGGGCAAAACAGTAATGAAGTCATATTAAATAATCATATGAAATTTCTAAAAATAAATTTCGTCGAAAATGTTCACATGATAAAAAGAAAGGAAAAACAAACAAACAAACGAAGTAAGTAAAACAGACATAAAAATTAACGTCATTTGTTTTTTGTTTTTTTGTATTGCAGAGAAAATTCATTGATGTTTCCCTGCATCTTTTCCTCTTCGGAATAAAGCATAAATGCTTTCAGAAAGCTTATTTCATCTTCAATGTCTGCAGTGCATTGAAAGGGCTTTGAATGACTAAAGAAAGAGACGTAAGGAAGCTGATCACAAGGTGGAAAAATTGATGGAACTGAATGAAAACAGAAATAAAACCTAAATTGAAAAGACTACGCTTGATAATAATAGAAAATGCAGTGAAAGAATAAAAAGAGTAAGATATAAACTGGATAATAATAAAAATGATTTGAATGAAAGAAAATGTTGCTCATTCCGAAACTTAACATCAATCGTTACTCTATGGCGTTTTCGTGATTATAAATCGTTCATCAATTTCTGTCCTAGATTTCCTTCATGACTTAACCACGACGACCGACCCGACATTAAAGGGCTAGCTTGCACGTTAACCGCATCGCACAATCTTCCTTTGTCCTAT
>OZ038490.1:71608958-71613958 GCA_964036315.1 Acanthosepion esculentum
AAATACTATATTTACTAATAATAATTAGGTAGGTTTATTACGGTTCATGGACCCTAAATATTTTTAAAAGAATTTTGAATTTTAATGTGCGTGTGCGTGTACGTATATAAACATGCCGATTTTTGTAAATACAGACGCCATACACGACATTATCAGAAAATAAGAGGCACAACTATAGGAAATTTAAAGCCGAAGTATCTGAAGTTCAATAAGACGTTAGATTACGGGGACTATTTTCCTATTTTTTTAAGATTACAGCGTAGTTGAAAATTATATAATAAGGCGCTCACGTTATATTCCTCAAGTCATTTTTACAGATATGTAAACCGTAGAAAAAATTAGATAAGAATCCGCCTTTAGTCAAGCTGTCAACAACTTAAAGCAACAACTACCGCCATGTTAGAAAAAATGCATTTCTGCGATATTTTAAAATGAAAGTAATGTTTGTGTCAGATTAATTAAACATATAATCATATATATATATATATATATATATATATATATATATATATATATATATATATATATATATATTATGAAATGAACAAAGTCCGACAATTATTTTAAGACATTTTTATGTTTATACATTCTTTTTATAGATACAAATATTTAAGTAATATACCTCAAATGAAGTTGTTTAAGGAGTATATATTATTTTTTTAAGATTTTTTTAAGAAAATTTATTTTATTGTGATGACAGATGGCTAAAATGGCGCTAAAATCAGTGATGCCAGATTTCAAAACGAAAATATCTTCCAGTCAATTTAATTTTGAAATACAGCGAATATTTTGCTTATTAGAAATATTACATTTAATCTATTAGCTTGAAATTAATACTAAAATAAAACCTTCAGGAAAGATATTTTATTTCATAAACTTCATTTTAAACCTTACGTATCGAATCTATTCTATAATATGGTATAAAAAATAGAATATAATAATATTCTATATTCAGAATATTATTTGATACTCGCCGAAAATCTCCCTTGCAAACATTTTATTAATAAATTTATTTATAAGTAAAGGGGTACAAATGAGAAGATAACGGTTTTTTATTTCACTGAAACCGACCTTAAATACTTCTGTATTCCCTTATTTCTTTCGTTATTTCTCTCTTTCTTTCATTCATTTTCTCACAAAAACCAAGTAGAGTCACTTATAAGTCAGTTCTTTATTTACGCGCACTCAAAACGGAATAATCAATTATCTATTAGGTATTAGCAGAGTGTAACGGTCGGGCGAACTAAGGAAATAACTAACTAACGAAGGGAGGAACTAGCAGAATTTTAAGAGATTCTTTAGCAACTCCGTTCAGTATCATTGTATATTGTATATTATTATATATCACCGAATTACCTGCGCCTTGCTGCGTGTCACACATTTTTTGTAAGCAAATGATAATTGATTTTAAATCATTATTATAAATTGTGGAGAAAAATGATACATTTCAATATTACTCAATGATCTTGCCGATGTGACCTCCATCTTCTGGCTTTCTCCTTCTATATTTTGGATAGGAATGATTCCATTGTTCAAATTTAAATTTAAATCAAAGAGTAAAAATTTTAAGTCCGGTTTTGTGCAATAACAGCTTGATCTGACCCCCTTGATATGTATTTGATGCAATACTTGATTGAATGAATTGATGTGCAGATTTGAACATTGATATGACAGTTGAATTGTCGCTACAAATATGTAGTGTAAGTTACTACCCACTGATTGGGCATTTCTAGCTCAAATATACATAAATATATATATATATATATATATATATATATATATATATATATATATATATATATATATATATATATATATAATCATTTATTTAAATATTATAACATAAATATGTGATAAAATCACTACAAAAATAGCCATTTCGTTTCGACACTTCACGTGTCTTATCAAGTGATGATGTTGAATGTAGAATAAATGGTCTTTAAAGAATAATAATTGTTGGTTATTGGAATTTACTCCACACTTGGGTATGTATATATATATATATATATATATATATATATATATATATATATATATATATATATATATATATATATATATATATATATATATATATATATATATATATATATATATTATGAAATGGACAAAGTCCGACAATTATTTTAAGACATTTTTATGTTTATACATTCTTTTTATACATACAAATATTTAAGTAAATGCTCTGTTTTTTGTTTGTTTGTTTTTTTTTGGTGGGGGGGTATAATAAACAGTATTTTATAATATTTACTGGTTAAAAGCACGTCAGGCTAAATGACGGTTCTGTATAGTATACAGGTTCGATTCCTGTCGGGGGACGAATATTTTCTATGAAAATTTCTCGGACATTCAGGCCGGTAAATGTTATGAAATACTGTTTATTATATATAAAAAAAATTAAAGATTAAAAGAACAGAGCATTTACTTAAATATTGTTATCTATAAAAAGAATGTATAAACATAAAAATGTCTTAAATATATATATATATATATATATATATATATATATATTTCATTTTCGTTACCTTTCTTCCTCATTGTTTGATTCTCTGTTGCTTTCGTACTTTCTTTCTACTTTAGACATGCATTCCCGTACCAAAGTATGCTTTTATTCCTTTCCTCCTCTCACTTTGCCACAATTATTGTATTCATATACAGTAAAAAAATAACCTTTCCTCCTCTCGCTTCCGTCTACATCACATTGAAACGCCATTTCCCGTACGCTTACATAGTTTGGTGACGAGTTGAGAATACCAGGTGCTGTGCAATGGCTTTTAGATATTTATTAAACTTCACAACTTCAAGTGACGACGTTAAAAAATAATTTTGTTCACTAACATTACAAGACGGACAAACTTCGCTGGAAACAAATAAAAGAGAACTGTGTTATTACGTGAGGTCATTCCTCCTATAATCACAGTGAATGTTGGTGGATCACCACAAACGTGAAGAAGAGACTTGAACAGAAATGTCCTTCTACAGAAGGATACTGAGGATACCATGGACCGAACATATGAGACACGATTAAGTTTTAGAGAGAATGAAATAAAAAAAAAAGAAACTTATACTTAACATCGGGAAGAGACAGCTGAAATTTATGGGCCACATAATGAGGAAGGAATGCTTGGGAAATCTGATACTCACAGGACAGATTGAGGGCAAGAAGGGAAAAGGTAAACGCTGCATAACATACTTGATGGGCTTAAGTAAATGGATAGCGGAACAGTGTTTAGGAGAAATAGCGAAAAGACAAAAATTTATTAAAAGCTACAAAGGACTGGAAGTTGTGAAGAGCTATGGTCGCGTGTAGTTGTAGAGAGCTACGTCCTGAGGGGATACGGCACATAAAAAGGAAGAACACACGGAGAATAATATAGATAATTTTATATATATATATATATATATATATATATATATATATATATATATATATATATAGGCAGCAACCCTTCGTTTATGCATGTTTCATTAAAAACGACAGACAAGTTACTACGGTTAAGCTTTTTACTTAATTTTTCTTGTGTTCGAACAAGAGCTTTCTTTTCTGGACAAAGAGTGTGTAAAAACTGTCAAAATTACAAAGAACGAACATTATCTATGAGTTCAAATGCCCCTTAACCGTAGTACCGTAGTCTGTCGTTTTTAATGAAACATATATATACGAGGGTCATTCAATAAATAAGGTGAATTTTTCGGTATAAGGACTTCTAATACAGATAGAAACTTACTCTTTTTTATTTTTTTTTTTTTTTGTTTTACTTCTTTTTCACATGGATTTCATTTCTTTTGCAGATTAAAAAAAAAACTTTGAGAGTTTTGGCGATTAACAAAGATGGCCGACCAAGAAACATGCTCCAGGATTGAACAGCGTTCAGTTATCAAGTCTTTGGTTGCTGAAGGGTGCAAACCAGTTGAAATTCATAGGAGAATGTCAACTGTGTATAGTGCCACATGTTTCAGCCAAAAAAATATCTACAAGTAGGCTAAATTGTTTAAAGAAGGACGGAGCAGTGTTGAGGATGAAGACTGGCATGGGAGGCCTACAGAAGTGAGGTCTCTTGAGGTGATCGAATCAGTCAATGACCTCATTCAGTCTGACAGAAGGGTGACAGTGGATGACATTGCAAGGACTTTGAGCTTATCTGTTGGGACAAACGCAGGGGTCATCAGTCAGAAGGAGTCATCTTGCATCATGACAACGCAAGGCCTCACACAGCAGCCCAAACGGTGCATACCATCAACGAGCTGGGCTGGGAACTGCTCCTTCATCCCACGTACAGTCCAGACCTTGCCCCTTCAGACGTTCACCTGTTTTGGTCCCAAGAGGCACGAAGTTTAAAAGTGACGATGAAGTCAAAAGTGTTGTGAGCGACTGGCTGAGATATCAGTCCAAAGATTTTTTACGCTGAGGGAATACGGAAGCTTGTGCACAGATGGGAAAAGTTTGTGACAGTACTGGGAGACTACGTTGAAAAAAAAAGTAAACTTCTATCTGTATTAGAAGTCCTTATACCGAAAAGTTCACCTTATTTATTGAATGACTCTTGTATATATATGTATGTATATATGTGTGTGTGTGTGTGTGTGTGTGTGTGTATAAGGGGAAAGAAGTATGACAAAGTGTAAACAAGGAGTAAACATCTACTCTTATTCAAAAGAAGACCGCCAACTATCTACTCTTATCATAGATGTGTGTTTGTTCGCCCCCTTTTTTCGATATATTCTCTACCAATGCTTTTCGCCATTCCTCCTTCTCTATCTCTCTCTCTTTCGCTCTCACTCTCACTTTTTTCACTCTCTCTCTCTCTCTCTCTCTCTCTCTCTCTCTCTCTCTCTCTCTCTCTCTCTCTCTCTCTCTTATACACACACGTTCTTCTGTCTGTGTTTATCCTGTTTCTGAGAAATATATTTATGCCGCCTCTCTCTCTTTCTCTCCCTCTCCCTCAATTACCATCTTCCCATCCCTCTCCCTCAATATCTCACTGACGTGCCTCTATCCT
>OZ038490.1:71616458-71636458 GCA_964036315.1 Acanthosepion esculentum
AATCTAAATAAAAGATTATATGAACACAAAAGGGACATTTTATAAAATAATACGTCAAATTAGTTGCCCACCGTAACGAGACTGACCACAATTTTGACATAAAAAATGGTACTCTTATCAAAGTAGAAAATAAATCACTACGACGTAAATATCTTGAGAGTACCTTGATCGCAAGGTCATCAACAGTAAATTTGCGCCCTGGCTGTTACATTTCACCATTTCTGACAGCTTCTATTATCATAGTGTGGAATATCTACTTACAAATGTGATGGAACGAAAAAGAAAAAGACTCTAAATGAATTCAGCTCGATAAAAAAAAATTCTAAAATTCCCAGCACCCACCTGTCGTTCGCTACCAACATAACAAAATTTAGTCCGATGAAATCCTGACGGATGAAATACGTCGCAAGTAAACTTTTTTCCACTTTGTCATAGAATTTCCCCAATACTGTTCTTGATATATAAAAATATATATCGTTATCTCATATACATATATATTGATGTATATATCAGTTACATGCATGTATATATGTATATCTGTATAAAATTTCGATTTAATTTTACAACTCGTTCACATCTATCAACCTAACATTATTAATAGCATATTTAAATCATTCGGTTTTTTGTTGGTATTATGCGTTTGTTTATCTATTCTGATATTGGAACTTTCTGTTTGTGTATCCGTGTTACGATCACCCTCAAAAGACAAGGCCTTAAGTATTTCTATTCGTATTCGTCTTTCTTTAAAATTACCCTTCTGAATTATTTGTCATATCTATATGCATTTTTGCATCGAAGGTTATTTAAACTGACAGATGTGGGTTAACATCACATGGCTTTACCAGTTTCGCCAAGACGTGGGGCTATTAAACGGCGCTATTAAAAGGCGATATAAACGAGACATTCCTGTCTTCATTCTCTTTTCTCTGTTTTCTGCTAGCAGAAGTAACATCAACACGGATCCCTCTTGTTTTTTTTCCTTTAAATTCCACACATGGTTCGCTAGTTTGGTAGAGTACCTAAGATTTACTAGCTTCAATGACGACCTATGATTGTACCATCTACTTTTGATTATCTTCAGTACATCATATGTACGTTTTATTTTGGCCATTAACATCTGTTACTTCGGCTTTATAGATTATTGCTTCTGTTTTTCAAGCTCCATCTAATGGACATCATTTCTTATTTCTGCTGTTGCATAAATTAACAGTGTTAACTATATTTTGCTGCGTGTTAGTTTTGACATTTCTGGCGTTTTGTCTATTTATTATTGTTTATAAATTACTAGTGCAACTGTAGCTTAATTTATCTGCGTTTTTATTGAATATCGTATGTAATTCTGAATTTTTGGGGAAGTGTTTAGTAACTTGAAAAATAATTTCCCTATTTAACATTTTACCTCTAATTTAAAAGCGGGAGTTAAAGCAAATGATGTTTTTTTTTCTTCAAATTGTTCTTCATGTTTTGTTTAATTTGAGGTTTAAATTCTAATTTGGCTTTGTGGCCTCTACCTTTAAGTTTTTCTCATAATCTTTTTTTTTTTTGTTAACCTCAAAAATTATTTTACAGGAAGAGTTTCTGGATGAGCTAGGCGCTATTACTTTAGGGAATAATTAAAAAGATCTACTTGTTATTTTTACTTTTATTTTATTGTTTTACACGTGTATTGAGCCCTTTTTAATACTACTGCCTCCTGGTCTGATTCAACTCTGACCATTAATCTTTAATGTATTATATATATATATATATATATATATATATATATATATATATATATATATATATATATATATTCAAGCATGATTGGTTGAATAATCTGAACATATTATGTTTATTTTAATCTTGTCGACTTCTCTGACCGGCTTCTTAATGTTGATATTAAATTCATTAAGGAAAACGCCGTGGAGAAAAGTGTATATATATATATATATATATATATATATATATATATATATATATATATATATATATATATATATATATATATATATATATATGTATGTATATGTATTCAAGCATGAGTGATTGAATAATATGGCCATATTATGTCCATTTATGTTTATTTTAATCCTGTCAAATTCTCTGACCGGCTTCTTAATGTTGATATTAAATTCATTAAGGAAAACGCCGTAGAAAGAAGTGTATATTTATTATTATACACTTAATAGTACGTTTATATTACACCAAGCACTATTTTATTAACACCAGCACTAAATGTGCGATATCTTGTATATATATATATATATATATATATATATATATATATATATATATATGCGTGTGTGTGTGTCTGTGTGTGTATCATTATATTAGAATATGTGTAGGTTTATGTATCTATATACCTCTTTATGTGTGTGTATGTGTGTATATATATATATATATATATATATTTATGGATGTGTATGTGTGTATGTGTGTATATATGTATATATATGTGTATGTTTAAGTTTCTATTTGTATGTGTTTATATATATATGCGTGTATTTGTATATGTGTATGTGTATATATGCATGTTTGTATGTTTCAGTTTATTTATATATATATATATATATATATATATATATATATATATATATATATATATATATATATATATATATATGTATGTATATGTATGCATATATATTTATATTTGGTTTGTTTACTTTTTTACGTTGCTGTGTGGCTTGATATATTTATGCTTGCTTCTGTATTTGTATATATGCATATGCGTATATGTATGTGTGTGTATATATATATATATGTGTGTGTGTGTGTGTGTATGCGTGTATATGTATATATGTGTGTATATGATTGTCTGTAGGTAGGCTTTTCTGTCTGTAGTGAAGAATGTGTGTACACTGTACACATATATCTGTAGGTAGTTTTTATTTTCTTTCACCTACTGTGCAATAGTGCGTATATAGATATATGAAATATATATTTTTATATATATTTGTGTATTTAGAATTTTCGTTTTTATATATTAGATGGTGTTATTTTTATACGTATATATCTGTTTTAATGTCCTTTCTTTCCCTGTTGTTTGTTTCTCTGTTCTATTAGACCATTTTTATCTATGTATATTTTCCCGTATACGTTATATTTTAATACGTGGTTAGAATTCGTTTAATACACTTTCAATCTTAAATGTTTCTTGGTTGTTGTAACGGAGTGCTTATGTCAATGTATGTGGGTGTATGTACGTGTCTTTATCGGTGTCTGTGTGTATGGTAACTTGGATGCACCTTTCATTGTATATGTATGTGTATTTTTTTTGTTTTTTGTTTTTTGTAAAGGGTCGTGGAGATATTTCCTGTCTCGTCACATTTTTGTGTGTGTATATATCTAAATACGTTTGCGTGCTTATGTATTATAATCTGATTGTGTATGTATTGTCTTTTGCAAGATGTCATCCTCCCTGTCTATGTTTAGAATTCAAATGTATGTATGTTGTCATGAAATTCAGAGCAACAGTTGTTCTTATTTCACCTAATTTCAATAAAAACAAAATAAATTGAATAACATATGTATTTTTTTCCTCGGGAATTTTATAATTTTAAACTTAATAGAGATTAAATTCAAATTTTAAAATGGGTAATTTTTCATTTTTAATTTCAAATTTTATCGTATAATTTAATACTTATTAGTTAAAATAGATTCTATTTTAGTTTAACCCCAACATTAAGCCATTAAATAGTTATTATAACCTTAGTTCGTTGTCAAGTTTTTTGAATTCTCGTATACTTGTATTTTGATTGGTCATTCCAACTTATGTAACAACGTTTCCCCTTGCGAGGGCTGCTTAATTGATTTGAACATTTTAAAACCCTTTATTCTACATTCAACATCATCACTTGATAAGACACCAGAGGTGTTGAAACAAAATGGCTCTTTTTGTAGTGATTTTATAACATATTTATGTTATAATTTTCGAATAAATAATTATATATATATATATATATATATAGGTAACTATACTCGTGCCGAAAAACCTTCAAACTCTTGATTTAACAATAGCCAAATCAATCACGAAGGGAAAAAAAGGTTTTAAAAAAGAAAGAGCCAGGAACATGGAAGTCTGTCGAAAATAATCACACATATACAGGTTCAAGGCCCAAAGAAAAAACCCCGATACGAGTAAACAACTAACTAACGAGCTCGATACAAACGTAGAGCAAACCTAGTCAAACCTAATGAGCCAGACAAACCTACCAAGGTTTCACTTAGGCAGATCGTCAGGGGCGGTTGGCTATATATATATATATATATATATATATATATATATATATATATATATATATATAAATATATAGGTGTTGAACAAACACTAATGTGCCTGAGCGAGCATCTGCAATAAGGATTGGTTAGCCACCCTAGTAGACGGGTATTCTCGAATACGAGTGGCCAGCATGGATGTGTATGCATTGTAGCTAAAAATGCCGTCGTGATATTTCTTTCATCCTATTATTCACCTCGGACATTCTTATTGGTTCTTTCTTTTATTCAAATCCCTGTCCCCTTTTCTACCTTCCGTATTTCACCGTGCCTTTTATTCGTTCGACATTCTCGGGGTTTGATTTCTTTCTTTTTTTTTTACCACTACTGACCATCTATTTCCAACCTTTAATATTTCCCCTATCTTTTTATCATTTTCCATCATTCAATTCGCATGCGTTCATCTAACCGAACGCTACTCTTCCTGCTCTCGGGTCACACTTACGCATTGGCCAAAGCTATAAACGAGCAATGGGTACACTGATCAACGCAAATCAATACTCCGCCGATTGGCTTCCGAATACCTTTGACTCGTTTTTGATTGATCAAATGCTAGTCGAACGAAGGGTGTACAATAGAGAAATCGTTTTGTGGCTAAGACGGCGGTCAACCAATGCTTTTAAATTTATAGAAGAGTATTGTTTCGTTGAGTGAAACTTCCATTTAATTTTATCCGTTCGGTTTTTGTTGGTATTATGCGTTTGTTTATCTATTCTGATATTGGAACTTTCTGTTTGCGTGTCCGTGTTACGATCACCCTCAAAAGACAAAGCCCATTGACATTAAATCTTTCTATTCTTACAAGACAGGCAGTTATGATATAGGCTATTTATTAATAACGTCAGAGATCATTTGCAATCCCCAAAGGTCATAAAATGGCATACTGTTTCTAACCAAATAAAATAATTTCTATCAAAATGAACTGAGATTTTAAATTTGATTATTTATTGGTAGTGCAACAGTTATCGTCGCAGAAATTCAAAGCCGTCCTTAAACTGCTACGTTCATCTCATCACAAATGCCTTTGGGAAAGGCATGATTATGTCGCTTCTTTTTCTAGTTGCGAAATAAATATGTCTCTAACCTTAGGTGACAGCTAGCCCAGGAGAAGGCAACGAGAAACGACTCCGTTATCTTTCCCAATAAATCATGACAATTAATAGTTAATAAAGAAAGGGTAATCGTGGAGAGTTATAACCGCCTACGAACTTAAGGAGATAGCAAAAAAAAATGCATAAATGTTTTGACCTGACAAATAAAAGAGTAGATAACGGTCAAATTCGATGTTTGTAGTTACCAGTGTTAGTAGAGTTGTGACCCGTATCATCTACATTACAACCAAACAATTATATACTTGAAAGTAAATTATAATGTTGGGGTAATGTTGGTAGTATAAATAATGCTGTGTTCCAAGGTCACTGGCAGACACCAGAGGCCAGTCATCTACTTAGCTATTCGGTTGCGTCATAAATTCTGTCTTTGTTTATCAACTTTATTCTTTCAAAAATAAAGTACAATAAGACAATATATCTCGGAACTCTTGAAAAATTCAAAAAAGGTCTGTAATGTAATCGATTATGACCTGGCATCTTGTCTTCAGCCGTGACGTGGATTCCATTTTTTTTTCTACAAATATTTTCATGGCAATTGTTCTAATGAGCTTTCCTCCTTGGTGCCTCGACTACATGAATTTAAGCGTACTACTAGATTGGCATTTAGGTCCCACCGTTGTATTGTTGAATTAGCTAGATGAAACCCTATGTTCTATGCTAATATTTTATTTTAGCGCACTTCTTACCTGTGGAAATATCTTCCGGTTTCTTGTTTCCATGCTACCTACTATCTTCAAAGATTTTGATGCAATGCCAATCGTCATCTTCTGTATTCTTGAACCTGTTCTTTTATTGTACTTTGTCCTCACGAAAGACTTCTCATTCTCTTTCACTCCCAGTAACCCCTTGCGTCTTAGTGGCATTCACGCCTTACTTAGGGTGAAATTATTTTTAAAAAACAATTTGATTTAATTCGATTATATATACAAAATTATTTGTCATAAATTCTTCGATACCTTTTGATATAAAATTCCACAAATGATGTGCGAAAATTTTCGACGACCTCTTAAATCTAATTTTTATTACAGTTTTTCCCATTAAAGAATTTTATTGCATTCGAAGAATGGTTGGTACAAGGTGAGGTGAATATGGGGAGTGACGTAGAACAGGTTAGCATTTCAACATGTTTTCTTGCGTTATTTTTGCTTTATGCTGTCATCGAAGCGATCAATATTTTTCTTATTGACGAGTGCGAGAAGCTTTTCTACTTAACATTTTATGGACACCTTCCAGCTGCTGAACATACAAATGTGCATTTAGCGTTTTATTGAGTTTACTTTGACCATTCCACCACATGCACATTAGCTTTCCTCCATGGAACTCAACTTTTATGTGCGGTTGGGGAGATTTACTCTTGTATATCCACTGACTTTCGCGTTGGAAATTGACATGTTATGCATTTTTCATCACCTGTTATTAAATATTTAAAAAATGATTAGTTAGGATGATGCCTTCATCATGACAACTAGTTTCCCAAAACGGAAATTACGATTCAAGCTAAAATCTTCTTTCTGCCAAACGGAAGAAGTTAATGACTAACAAAAAATAATTTTTTTTTCTGTTTTGTTTTGAAACACCATTTAATCCCGAAAAATGTTTTCAGACAAAAATTCTAAAATTTTCCAGATTAAACTCCATTCCTCAGCTCTCAAACAAGCCCTCACACATTTTTATCTGGTCAACTATCCCAGCTGGGACAAGCAAGAAGGACATATTCGTTTCCAGGATATGCATGATTACAACAGGTTTGAATTTTGAATTCGAGCAACTTCAATGAAAGGCTACTTTGGCCTGACCTTCAACAAAGCATAAAGAAAATTTCTCAAGAGCGGTTTAATCACCATTATGAACAAAAATAAATATATAGCAGAAGCAGAATACCAGCTCAATGATCCAAGTTTTTTATTAAAAAAACAAAAAGATTTCTCCCTAGATTCCACCAAACATTTTATGTCCGAACTCCACTCTCTAATCAGCGACCTGGACCCCAACATACAGGCACCAATCAAGGCTTTAGTCTCGGAAAGTCCTAAAGCCGACACTTTCTACACCCTAAATTATAAAAACTTTCAAAAATAATCACGAACACAACCACCAACCTCTCCACAGAGGACATCACCAGTAACACACACAAGATGACTTGATATAAGGTCCATCCGCCCAGCCGTCCAATAGATTCTTGTATAGAAACCCTTACACAGCACATTGGTGACATTGATAAAATTCTCAAACCACTATTACTCTCTATTCCTATCTATATCAAAGACACTGCCCTAAAGATCCTGAATAATGTAGATAGATTAGCTGAATATACACACCTAGTGACCATGGATGTTTCTTCTTTATATTCAAACATCCCACAAAAGGAGAGCATACTAGCTGGCAAAAGATTTTTAAACATCAGAGGCTTCCACGAACACTATATACAAGTTATTTCCAACATTATAAGTTTTGTACTCACCCGCAACAAGTTCGAGTTAAACGGGAACAACTTTATTCATGTTAGAAGCACAGCAAAGGGAACGAAAAAGCCCCAGTAATGCTAACATATTTATGGATGCCCTTGAACAAAATATGTTTAGGAGATACCACCTAGCACCCCTGCAGTACCACAGATACATAGATGACATCTTCATATGGACACACGGAGAGAACAGTCTCTTAGACCTTAAAAGCACCTTAATGGTTTCGACCATACCCTCAAATTTACTATGGAATGTTCTACCACTTTCAGTTCGTTTCTAGATGTATTGACACGTCTCAATAATAACCACATCTCCACAACACTATACGCTAGACCTACTGATGGTCATTGCTACCTCAGTTTCAATAGCTTCCACCACAACAACCTAAAAATCTAAAATCTGCAGTCAATATTTACGTATAAAACACATCTGTACACATAAGGAAGATTACAACAAACACATAGGAAAACTTTGCAATTACTTACTTAATAGGTGTTACCCACTTACAACAATCAAAGAATCTATCATCAAGACTTCCAGACATAAGAGAAAGACTCTCCTTACTGATGACACTAAAAAAAATAATTCAAGAATCCCCATGGCCTTTTATTTTAATTATAACGTCCACAAACTTTATCACACCTTAACCAAAGATTTCTAGCATTTAAAACGAGACAATACAATTAGAAAAATTATTTAGCGATAACCCCCGACATGCGAGGCGACAGCCCTTTAACCTCTTCTGATTTTTATAATCATCCAACATATATAACTCTTCACCTCACCAAGGGAATGTCACCTGCAACAAACCCCGTTGCCTGGTCTGCAAACACAACATCACTCACATCATTTACACACACACCCGACACTCATGTGACATTCAAACCGATGGCTCTGAGCTGTGATAGTTCCAATTTCATATATTTACTTTTCCCTCCCAAATGAATTATGTGGGAGAAACCGTCTCCGGTTCATTAACCACAAAAAAAACCATCAGCGACAACAACAATAATACCTGTCTCTGTACACTTCAACCAACCTGGTCATAGCATCGACAACGTCGAATGCGTGATTTTGGCGTCTTGGTGCGGCAGTCAGGAGGACAGACGCAGATCAGAGTTGAAGTTAATTTTAAAAATAAAATTCTCAAATTGAGGGAATAAAAAAGGAATATATATATATATATATATATATATATATATATATATATATATATATATATATATATCACACATTATGAAGTCCACACTCACACATATGTACCGCCATACACATATATATGTACATGTTGATTATAGGTTCACACACACACACAAACATATATAGATATATATTTGTACATTTCGTAATGTGTGAGATATATATATATATATATATATATATATATATATATATATATATATATATATATATATATATATATATATATATATATATATATATATATATATATATGGGGAGAGACAGAGTGAGAGAGAGAATTAATAGAAATATTAAATTTTTCACTTAACTGATTGATGTGACTTTCTTCAGCAACCCGACTCCGGAGATTCGTAGACGGAGCCTACAGAAACCACTCCGTTCATTCGTCAGGGGATACACATAGAAATAAGAAAATAAAAAGATTCAACAACAACAATAACAACATTTACTCTGTTTCGTTCGTCAGGCATTAAATTACATCATTTAATATCGGCCATAGTTTATCATTACTTTCACACATAGCCTTCAGAATATTTTCGAGCGTACTTAAAATAAAAAAGGTTGAAAACCTGACGATATTTTTATTTCCGTTTATAAATACATGTTGCAAAACAAAATCCTTGCATTTACCTTGATAAAGTTCATCAGAGGACGAAACGCGTTGGTAAAGAAGTTTTCATTTTGTTTTTATTCCCATAATATATATGTGTGTGTGCGCGCGCATTTGTGTGTGAGTGTGTGTCTTTGTTTGCGTGTGTGAACCGCGACATTATAGATAGGATTTTTTTTTTTCAATCGTACTTCATTTGCTCTAATTTTTATACATTGTGACACGCCAAATAAAAGCGTAAGGAAAAATGAATCAATCAAACAATTCTGGCCGCTTTCTCTCGCTGGCTATTCAACTCGCTATTATGTACACAAGATCTTGGCTCTCTGGTCGCTTTCCCACTGATATTAACTTTGTTCCTTCTCTACCCAATTTCGATTTCGTCATTTCCTGCTGCAACAAACTAAATCATTCTGGCGGCTATAAGAAATTTAATGCCAAATAACCAAAAATCGCAATTTTTCAAGCTAACATTTATTTAATAAGTTTTGGCATTCATTCTGATTCCCAAGGCAAGATAAATCAGTCTACCCTGATACTCGCATATAAGCCAAACTGGATTCATACCTTTTCAAACGGCAGGTATTGCGTAGTAAACAAAACAGCCATGGTCAAAGTTTGATAGTGGCATGCATATTTATACATACATACATACACACAGAAATAGATATATAGGGACCCCCCCCACAAAAAAAATTAACCTAAGGTTTAAATTGAATATTAAAAAATTTAAAATCTTTCTTAAAGCTTTTATTTTAGTTTTAATTTCAAGCTAATGGATTAAATTTAATATTTCCAATAAGCGAAATACTTTTCTCTATTTTAAAACTAATTTAAATTGCCTGGAAGGAGGTTTTTTTTGTTTTTGTTTCTTTGTTTAAAAAAAAAGAAAAGAAACTAACTGCAGCACCATTTTTAGCCCTCGTTCATCAGAATGTAATTCTCTTTATTAAAAATCTTCCAAAAATAAAATATACTTTTCTGAAAATTTATTTGGGGAATGCTAGCTGATTTAAAGTTTAATTATTCTGATCTTAAACAATCTTGTTTTAAGTTTAAAATATCATAGAAATTCATTTATTTAACACGGCGTTAGTTGTTTATTTAAGCTGTTGACGGCTTGATAACCTTTACACAATTGAATTAGAATTTTAAAGGAGTTTAAACGTCCTGGGCATGACGATAAACTACATCCGCGTCCTGGGCATGACGATAAACTACATCCAACCAAAAGACCGTTTTTGAAAAAATAATGTTGCCATCAATACATTTTTGGAAAAATAGTATTACCAGCTATACGTTTTCAAAAGAATAATGTTGCCAGCAGTGCGTTTTTGGAAAGATGTTACCAGCTATACATTTTTGAAAAAATAATATTGCCAGCTATACGATTTGTGAAAAATAAGCAATATATTTTTGTAAAAAAGAAAAGAAAAAAGGGAAAAATATATATTACCAGCTAAACATTTTTTGGAAAAAGAAAAATATTACCAGTGATGAAAAAATATTATTACCAGCTATACGTTTTTGAAAAAATATTATTACCAGCTATACGTTTTTGAAATACAAAATAGACATTTAAAATTCATATAAACTGGATTTGGCATTAAATAACCCACAGTGATTGATATGCCATAAAACCCAAACAAACAAACAAATAAAAGAGTTAAACAAAATGAAAACAAATGATTTTTGGTTATTTGGCATTCAATTTCTTATAGCCGCCATAGCAACAAACTAAATCATTCGATTTAGTTTGTTGCAGCAGGAAATGAAGAAATCGAACCATTCATTATTTTTTCTTAAGACAATGGTGTTCATAATATATCTTATTCATAAAAGCAATTAAAAACTTTTCATATCAAATAAGGTCTTATATTTATTTCATTTTTTTTTTTGTTGTTGTTTTACGATTTAGAGCAGATTTTCGGTAAGTGGGGATCCTGTTTTAGAAAACAAATTGATGTTTTACACCAGTGACTTTCTCGAATTATCATAAAATTAAATAAATAAGTGGTGCATTTAGATTTTCTAAAAAGAAACATTTCTAAAATAATATCATTCATTTGTGAATAAGTCCTGAAAGTTTCATTAAAATCCGATAATTATTTGATTTTTGTAAAACTTTCTAAATCAATGAGTTTTTCACCGAAAAAAACGCAAAAGTTTTGCTCATTTATAGTCCACTCGCTGATGCAAAAAAAAAATTATTTTAAACCAAAATTTCGTAGACTGTAAAAAGGATTAAAAAATATAATTGAATAATCAAAATTACTTTGGACATTCCTCTTAATAATAACATAAGGATTTTGACGATAAAACGTTGTTTTTATCAAGTTTGGGGTAATTTTTCATCATGGTATGCTCTTTTCACTGCAAATTTCGTGGAGATACCTATATATATATATATATATATATATATATATATATATATATATATATATATATATATTGTATCGATGATCAAATGGAGCACTTTGACCTGTAGATTTTCAAACCTCTGAGTGCCTGACCTGAACATCCAGCGGTGAAATACACTAGCTCATAAGGTTAAATTTAGCCCCCCCCCTCTCGTGCATATGATTCCGCCGATAAAAATATTATTTAGTTTGAGGAAGACCTTTCAGAGGACGAAACGCGTCACTTAAGACTTTTCCATTTCGTCCTTCATAGTATGACAGAGTTTGTATCTCATATATATATATATATATATATATATATATATATATATATATATATATATATATATATGTGTGTAAGCAAATGTGTGGACGGTATGATGAAAATGTGGAAAAGACAAAGCAAAATCCGAATATGTGAATATGGGAGTTTATTGTTTTTTATTTTGTTTTTGAACAAAAACAAAATAAAAAACAGTAAACTCACATATTCGAATTTTGCTTTGTCTTTTCCACATTTTCATCATATATATATATATATATATATATATATATATATACAAATTTACACACACACATACACACACATACACACACACACACATATATATATATATATATATATATATATATATGTGTGTGTGTGTATGTGTGTGTGTAAATTTGTATATATATATATATATATATATATATATATATATATATATATATAAAAGGTCTTCCAATAACTTGGACCTATTTTAAATGTGAATTAAGTTTAAGCGTCTAATGATTTTTTTTATTTTTCTTTCAGATTTAACAACTTACGTCTTTGACAATTTCAACGATGTAAAGATTAACTATCATACAATGTGTTAAAGTTTCAAGAGTACAATTGGAAAAATTGTTCGTAAATTCAAACAAACTGGGTCGGTGGCAGATGAGAAAACACCATTGCGCGCTCGTTTACGCTGTCCAGCTGCAAACATTGCTGCAGTGCCCGAGAATGTGGCCAAAAATCAACACACACCTATTCGTCATCGCGCGCAGGAATTGAACCTATCCACAACAACGTTACATCGTTTCAAATTGCACTCTCAGTTAATCGATTATGTTGACCGAAAAAATTCGCTAAGTGCACGAAATGCAACTAAGGGTTAATTAGTATGACTTGAATCACTAAACCATTTTTTATCTCCCCAAAATAATTCTTGCAATCTAAAAATATTTTATGTTTTTAAATAATCATCAAAGAGTTGTTAAACAGTAGAAAACGAATCAATCAATCAATCAATTAAAAAATGGTGGCACCAAAAGTATTTTGGTGCCACCATTTTTTATTACAATAACTGGTTGATAGCATTATCCATGCTATTAATAAACGGCTTCTGGTTGTCTCTTTGAAATTTTGCGAGATGGAAACGTATTACTAAATGTCTATTACAATGTTTAAGTAGATTTAATTTTCAGAAAATAAATTTTGTAAAAGAAATATTGAAAAAGAAGGTAAATTATTTTCACCCGGAGATATTCTTTGTGGTTTCACTTCAAATAACATTTTTAATTGTTTCACCACAAACAAGAAGATAAAGCGACTAAGACGCAAAGGGAGATTACTAAGATCGAAGTAAAGTGGGCAAAAGTTAAGAAGGAGGAGAATATAAAGAACCACATTGAGAGAGAAAAAAAATAACGATTGACGTTGCATTTAAATTTTTGAAGATCGACGTTGACAGGAAAGAAGGAAACCGGAAGAAAGTTCCACAGGTGAGAAGTGCGAGAGAATAGACCCTTAGAATATAACCTACGATTACAGTTAGAAATTTCATTAGTAAAATGATGAGACCTGGCTTTAAATTTAGCAGTACATTTAAATGCATGAAGATGATGTACCGATCTCCTGGGTATGACGATAAACTACATCCGGTAGCAAGTGGTTTTGAGGAGCCTGGAACCACCTCTTAATTGCTGTTGTTCCCAGGTCCACCGTGACCCTGGGTGGCAGCACCTGTTAGGGTCCCAGCTATGGGCAAATAGTTAATCCCCAAACTGGGTTCAAAATACTATGAAATTATTTTGAAAAATTAGAGCAAAAATACTAGCAATACATTTTCATAGTAAAAAAAAATATCAGCAATACGTTTTTGTATTAAAAAAAATTATCAACAATATATTTTATAAAAGAAATTATTAATGCACCCAAGAAAATTAAATTTCGGCATTAAATGACCAGTAAAGTTTTGATATGCTGCTCTACAAAATAATAACAATAATAATAATAATAATAATAATAATAATAATAATTATAATAATCGATGTAGCGAAGAGGAAAGCTCATCAGAACAATTACCATTAAAATATTTATAGAAAAAGCACAAGAAGCAGTAGTGGGAAAGTGATTAAAGCCGAGATGCCAGGTCAAGACTGATAACATTGCTGATAAAAAAATACAATAAAGTTTGAGACAGGGCATGAAGATTATGAGACTACAACATTCTAGTTGGAAATGATCTGTCAGCGTTGAAATCCCTATTCGAAACACTGGCCTTTAGTCGGCACGAACAGCGATCTTATTACCGGTAGAAAATGATGCAACTATTTCTCCTCCAAGGCAAGCTTCTTTCTCATGATATTATAAACGTTACTACAAGACATGTTGTAACCCCGTTAATAGGAGACATGCTGAACTCTTGTTGGTACGAGATCCGGACACAAATCTCGTATGAATTTACTTTTTATTCCGAACTGTCGTAATTTAATTGGTTATCGTGGATTTCTCTAACTGAGATACAAATTTATTTGCTTCAATCGCAATTGAAAAATGACTTGTTGCCAAGAAATTCGGTATTGGCGTCCATTTCGCGAAACACAACCGAAACACACAGACTAATAAATAAAAACGAGGCAGCGACATACATAAAGATACATACAGTGCGCATGCTCAAACATATACTGACTGGATGGGATGCAACGTTTAACCTGTTTGCCATAAAATTCGACGTCGCCTTCAACAGGATTAGGTAAGGTTGAATCAAAGAAAACTTTCTACTTGCGTTGATGTACACACCCAAACAGACATGAGTATTTTATCCTCATTGAAAAACATGGCGTACAATAACTTTTGATAGAACAGCACAAATAATTTAGGCGAAGTTTTTGTTTTAACAAAACAGTGGTTAACGCTGAGGTTCAGAAACTTACAAAGACACCTTTAGTTTTTCTCTGTCTGTAAGATGTTGCTTTTAATAGAAAATGGTCAAGAAACTCTCAATGTCCGAAAACCTATTTTCCTGAAAAAATCGTTTTAAGAGAAAGCTCGTATGAATTTCAACCGACACCAGTACTGGCTGTTCGGCCAATGCATGCCGAATGTTTCCTTATGAAGAAAAGGTTAATATTAACATTACCATTATACCACGATGTGCGGGTAGTGTTATGGATATCAGCGCTTGACGTGGGATCGATAAACCGAATTCAAATTCCGGGCTTTCACACAGAAGCAAAAGGAAAATGCATGAACCCTTCCCTTCTCCCACGCCCACATCTATGGGTTAAACAGCAGCGTAGACTAGGCTCTCTAGATTTTTGGTGGCGACTAGTCTAAGAGAAGGAAAACATTGAATTTCAAACCGAGGAGAAAGCAACGGGAAAATACTTCACTATATTTCCTAGAAATTTCGCAATCATTAAAAACGGATGGCGTGGAGAGATATGATCGAAATACATTTTTGGAAAAAAAAATATTACCATCAATGCATTTAAAAACATTGCCAGCAAGATTATTTGTGAAAGAGTGATTGTAACGTGATTCGAACTCGGTTCGCTGACTTCTCGTCCCGAACAGTAAACTATTAGACAAGCTGCACATTCATACACTTAGTAGGAAAAATTCAAAATGCCTTTTTTTTACATTGATTCGAACACAGAAGACAACGGTTAACATAAGGAAAATGAATTCCTTTTAATAATATGTAGAAATAAACACTTTGCCTGATGAAGATCGCGAGACCTGAAACACGTGTAGCAAAAATATGGGAAATAAAGTATAATATATATTTTAAAAATCCACATTATAAGCAGAAATGTTTGCAGTTTCTCACTTCTCTTTAAAATATACACTTTTCTCTCGTTGGAACAACTATAATCTCTACCTGATAGATAGATAGATAGATAGATAGATAGATAGATAGATAGATAGATAGATAGATAGATAGATAGATAGATAGATAGATAGATTAAATGGGATGGACACAGTAAAAGGGTTGTGTTTCACTTGATTTTCAATGTTGTATAGGTCAGTAAACCTTAGTATTCAAATTTCTGGTGTTTTGCCTCAGTTCGAAGAATGGCCTCTAAAAACCTGTGTGAAGTAAGCAACTATGGTAACCTTGGAACAGTGTCATCTCAATTCGCGTTATTATCGCATTCCTCCATCTAATAAATGATTTTCCATAAGGATTCTTCGGAGGAATTCTCCAGTGAAAAAAGACAAAAGAACGAGTCCACAAATTAATGATCGTCTAGTTTCGCCCACCTGCTTCTTTTTACTTTTCTTTTTTTCTTCTTTTTTTTTTTTTTGCTTGCATAACACCCAAAGCGAAAGCAAGACAAATATGCTTTCCGATGAAATATAGCAACCTCATAGAATTCCATTTGACAGGTCACAGAATCTGCTGTCATTGATAAAGGAATACTTTCTGAGACTGCATTCCAAAAGGCGAATAGCTCAATATCTCTGACCCGTCCGTGCTAATCAAATATAATTTGCCTTGGTCGTCATTCTTTAGAATTCGTAGCAATGTTACTGCTGCGACTGTACAACATGGATAAAATTATTTACACTTTATATTCGGACTATCGTCATCATCTTGGTTGTTGTTATCATAGCGTTTCGGCCATTGTTCCCTTCGGCCTTCTTCAGGTGTATATCGATCTTGGTAACCAAGGAATTATGAACCCTTTATTCTGCCAAATATTCACACAAGATCGTTAGGTAGGTTATTTGCTTTTTCCTTCCATCCCCACTTGCTTTCGGTATGGTCCTGTGAGTGTCAAATTTGCCAAACTTACTGATATGTCCCGAAAGGGGATATATTTGATCGAAGTAGCTAAGTGGTTTTGGTTACTGTAACCAAGTAGTACACGGTAGCAGTAATCGACTGGTCCTCGTCGTAGTCGCAGGCAATATGCTTAGGCAATAGGTGTAGACCAATAGGATAGCCAATGGCGTAGTCCAATGGGCGTCGTCAATAGACTTGATCTCCCTCTCGTACCTACACGCCCGTCTGTATTTATGACGGATACCAGCCAATCATATTCCAGTGAGGGGGAACACAGGTGTATGCATATTCCATTATATTACTTAATTTCATTCACTTAGCACTTCCCGTATTTTTGCACTATGGAATAGAAGACAGACCTAACTACATTTCGGTTGCACGAGTGAATCGGAAACAATAGTTTTGTTACTTACAATTATTAATGTACTTTTGCATTGTTACTTTTGAATTATCAGGAATGGGAGGTTTGGGCAGCTACAACCTAAAGATGGTGTATTGTTGCCACATGTGGGCTGGAACAACCCAATCAACACTTTCCAGCCTTGATAGAATTCAAAATCTTCTTTGCACCCTTGCGGGTGATGAGTTACTTTCCCTTCAACAGCTCATTTAATCTAAAATACCATTTAATCTAAAATACTATTTTTCAGGTAACAAATTTCCATCTGCGGTCACTGACAAAGGAATACTTTCTTTCAGCGAATAGCTCAATATCTCAGACCCGTCCGTGCTAATCAAATATAATTTGCCTTGGTCGTCACTCTTTAGAACTTATAGTAATGTTGCTGCACTTGTGCAACATGGATAAAATTATTTACACTGTATTGGTTTGGTTTGGTTTGTTTTACGACATATCAACCTTAATGGGTCATTTAATGCCGACACCTTTTTTTTTACTGGTAATATTTTTGTTTTGTCAAAAATCTATTTCTGTTAATATTTTTTCCCTCAAAAACGTATAGCTGGTAATATTATTTTTTCAAAAACGTACAGCTGGTAATATTATTTTTTTCAAAAACGTACAGCTGGTAATATTATTTTTTCAAAAACGTACAGCTGGTAATATTATTTTTTCAAAAACGTATATCTGATAATATTATTTTTTCAAAATCGTACAGCTTGTAATATTATTTTTTCAAAAACGTATAGCTGGTAATATTATTTTTTCAAAAACGTACAGCTGCAAATATTATTTTTTCAAAATCGTATAGCTGGTAATATTATTTTTTCAAAAACGTATAACAGGTAATATTATTTTTTCAAAAACGTACAGCTGGTAATATTATTTTTTCAAAAACGTACAGCTGGTAATATTATTTTTTCAAAAATGTATAGCTGGTAATATTATTTTTTCAAAAACGTATAGCTGGTAATATTATTTTTTCAAAAACGTACAGCTGGTAATATTATTTTTTCAAAAACGTATAGCTGGTAATATTATTTTTTCAAAAATGTACAGCTGGTAATATTATTTTTTCAAAAACGTACAGCTGGTAATATTATTTTTTCAAAAATGTACAGCTGGTAATATTATTTTTTCAAAAACGTATAGCTGGTAATATTATTTTTTTCAAAAACGTACAGCTGGTAATATTATTTTTTCAATAACGTACATCTGGTAATATTATTTTTTCAAAACCGTATGGCTGTTAATATTTTTTCAAAAACGTTACAGTGTATTGTTTCGGACTATTGACCTCATCTTTCTTGCTGTTATCACGACGTTACGGCCATTGTTCCCTCCAGTCCTCCAGGTGTAATGATGTTTTAGCGGAGACAAGGACGGAATATTTACTTCTTGCAATATTTTTACAAGAATGTTTACCCGTTACAAGGCTCAAGAGTCACTCAAGGAAGAGGGTTACTGAATCAGGAGTGTGATATGGACAGAACAGGAGGAAGTTGGAAGTGAAGGATATTAGGGTATGGTAGATAGATAAGGACTGAACCTACACTTGAACAGGCTTGTTGGAGAAGAAGCATCCACCTGAGTGCCTGTTCTATAAAGTTGGCGTTCCTGGGAAGAAGCTGCCTGGCTGAAACGTCCTTCTTACCAATGAAATACGGGGAGAATGAGGATGATTTAACCTTGTGGACGGAGAAAGACGCTTCTTGGCTGTTAAAATTCTAAGCTGCCTGGCACTAAATAATGGAACATTATCATCATCTGATCATTTGCCATGGAAATGACGATAGTGTAGCAGTAGGTTTGGGATGTTAGGTCTAGTGGGGTAGGAGCTTTTTTGGTGGAGGGAGGAAAATAACTCATCCCCCCACAAGAGTGCACAGGAGATTTTGAACTCTATCAAGACTGGACAGTGTGGATTGGGTTTCTCCAGTATAGAAATGGCAACAATAGTCCAGCTTTAGTCTAGAGCTGCCCAATCCTCACTTTCCTGGTAATTCAACCCAGACAATTAATTATCAAAAAGGGTAGCAGATGTAAATAAAGTTATTTCAATCCCGTCTAAGCTGTGTTCCTTCGTCTTCCGGGGTGTAATAACTTCAAGAAAATAATTAAGAAGTTACCGAGAAAGTTTTCCCTCTTAAGCAAAACAACGAAAGTAAATATTCGAGAATGAAATACCAACCGACGTTTGAAGTGAACTGATAATTAATGGGGCTTTCGCTCAAATAAAATCGGTGTCAACTTGCCAACGAACAGCACATTAAAGACAAAATATAATCCGAACTAATTGATGCCGTTTTTACGAGAGACATTAAATTTTCATAAGACAATGAAGTGAACAAAAGTTCCTTATTTTACTGGTAAAATTAATAAATGTTTTCGCGTGAAAGGCATCATTAAATTGTCGCTATAGGCTCAACACAGCTGATTAAATTAACAATCGCCTACACTGGTACATCTTTCTAAGAGCATACATATATATATATATATATATATATATATATAT
>OZ038490.1:71641458-71748958 GCA_964036315.1 Acanthosepion esculentum
ACGTAACCCTCTACCTCGAGTTGTTCTCGGGACTTGTACAAGATGAACCTTACTGTAAAAAGAAGCATCTTTACGCTTGTTATCAAATTCCTCTCCAGTATATTTATTTTTAAAATTTGCCAACACCACCAGCTACAGTTACACTGAATTTATTATAAACAGAGCATTTACTTAAACCAGTCAGACGAGGCCTCGACTTTTAAATCCATTCATCTGACCCCATAACCTCCCATTCCGCGAATCCTTCAATACAATTAAATACGATTAAAGTATCGATGGAGCGATATAGTGGAACTAGCCGAAGTGTGGTGGGTAGAGCCCCCACAAGCTATATATAATAAAAACTTGTATAAATCAGGAAACGATCCTGGAAATCACCACTGTGCAGTAGATGTTTTCCCAGGGTTATTTTTCTCTTTTCTTTTCATGTCTATCTGTTAGTAATTAGATATGAATATTTATGAATGAAGTTACGCATGTATTTTTGTAGTATTAATGCGTCTGTATTCAAACAACTGGCACGAGAATCAAGTCATCTCAGGGCGGTACGTAACTGTAAGTTTATATGGGCGAGCATTTAAATTATGGTTTTAACGTCAAGCTAGTAATTGATGTAATAGTATAACTTCTAACAATCCGCACACTGACGAAGCAAAGCTCACAAATAATAAGTAAAATTAATATCATCACCAGAGCTGTGTCGACTCTAAGGCGAACAGCAAATCAGCGTGATTTCTCAATTTCAACATGGTCGCTCATTTCCGAGCATGTCCATGTCTAGATTTATGTTTCTTCGACGCCCACTGAGCCAGCCAGTTGTTTGTAATCACTCCTGGCCGAGCGGTGAGAACGTTCGCTTTCATAATCGTGAGGACCGGGTTCGTATCTCGCCAGGCTTGATTTGTCAGGAATAGGACTTCTTGATAATATCGGCCTGCATCACCTTCTGAATGTACGTGAAAACCATACCACGGGTTGACCTAAGCCTTGTGAGTGACATTGGGTCGACTGAAACGTCGATTGTTTTACAAGTACGAAGTCACGTGTTTCTTTTAAAAACAAGGAAATTAAAAAGACCAGTACCCTCAATATTGCTCGTTCGTACTTGTGTCTATATCTACATATTGGTCGTTTACACTTACGTTTATAGATATATATTGGCCAATTATAATTAAGTCCATAGTAAATATTGGTAGTTTATACTGAAGTCTAAAGGTATATATTGGCTGATTGTAATTGAGTCTATCGGTAAATCGTGTTCATTTATAATGGGTCTATATGTAAACGAAGGACAAAATGGAAATAAATTCTATGTAACGTGTTTCGTCCTCTAAAAGGACTTCATCAGACTAAAATAAAGTTCTTATTGATAGAATTATATATATATATATATATATATATATATATATATATATAGACATACTTTATGTTTATACGTTCTTTTTATAGATACAAATATTTAAGTAAATGCTCTATTTATAATAAACAGTATTAACATTTACCGGCCTGAATGTCCGAGAGATTTTCATAGAAAATATGCGTCCTCCGACAGGAATCGAACCTGCATCCTACACGGAACCGTCATATAGCCTGACGTGCTTTTGCCGATTGAGCCACTGACGAGCGTTTTGGTTAGCAAAGTAGATTTTATAAAAAGAACGTATAAACATAAAAAATGTCTTTAAATAATTGTCGGACTTTGTCCATTTCATAATACATATATATATATATATATATATATATATATATATATATATATATATATATATATATATATATATATATATATATATATATATATATATATATATATATATATATATATGGTTAAGAGGATATATTATAAATGTAAACGTAGATAATTCTGCACTGAGGGGAAAACGATCACGATGTAAGAATGCTAAATTTAAAATCTTAAAATTTCTGGCGTCCGATGAGTCTCGACGTACAGCTCAGCCGATATCGTTCGCTTCCCAAAGATTGTGTGTTTGTTTCGTTTTGTTTTTTTTATCGCCGTTGTTTCAAAATATCCCACATTGTGACAACAGGAAATTTGTTATCAGAACCTGGACCCAAATTTAACATGGATGATACAGAAATCAGCGTACTTTCGTTTTAGTAAATTAGTTTCTCTTTTAATTAAAGCGGCGATATTTTTACTTCGAAATTAGAGACTCATTACAACAAACGACTAATGCAGTGAGTTTACTGTCTTGTAAAAGATCTCTTTTGCGTTTATATAATAATTTATTTAAATTACACGAAGTCTTCAGTATCTGTTTATATTTCTGAGATGAGGTGTTATGTACAGTATTTACATTATTCGGACAATTGTTGCCATATTTATCACAAGGTTTCGGCCGTTGTACGCTCCGGCCTTCTTCAGGTTGTTGGAATGTCGAACTGAATACTGTACCATGTGTGATCAAGGACCCATTTATCTATCTGTATGTTCCATTTATTTAATACTAGCCCATTTATCTATATGTACTTTCCATTTATTTAATACTATCCCATTTATCTATCTGTACTTTCCATTTATTTAATACTAGCCCATCTATCTATCTGTACGTTCCATTTATTTAATACTAGTTCATTTATCTATCTGTACGTTCCATTTATTTAATACTAGCCCATTTATCTATCTGTACATTCCATTTATTAAATACTAGCCCATTTATCTATCTGTACGTTCCATTTATTTAATACTATCCCATTTATCTATCTGTACTTTCCATTTATTTAATACTAGCCCATTTATCTATCTGTACGTTCCATTTATTTAATACTATCCCATTTATCTATCTGTACTTTCCATTTATTTAATACTAGTTCATTTATCTATCTGTACGTTCCATTTATTTAATACTAGTTCATTTATCTATCTGTACGTTCCATTTATTTAATACTATCCCATTTATCTATCTGTACTTTCCATTTATTTAATACTAGCCCATTTATCTATCTGTACTTTCCATTTATTTAACAACGACTCTAAACTGCGTCAGAAGCAATCAGTCAACCGAAACAGATCGAATGTTGCTCGACATGAGTTTCTGCTTGTGTTTTGCTTTAATTTCAAGGCATTTATAGGGCATCATTTTTCATTGTTTTCATCTCCGTCTCTCCCATTCGATTGTGCCTTTCTGTAACTCAAGCGGGAAATGCAAAACACGGTACAAAGCAGCAACCGTGCCAATTTATTGCTTGTTTGCGCTTTCCTTCTATATGTAAAGCTTCCTGTTTGCAATGGCCTGCGACAAAGATGCAACGAAATACGCGTCGTGACTCTGAGAAAGCATAATGTTAGTATGAGTTCATCCAAATATTAGTAAATATCCAAGCTGTGTCTTGAATCCAGTTCTCGAATTTGATTTTTAATCTTCTTCCGCTGATCTCCGTGATTTGAACGTCCGTGAAAACGACAACTCTGAAAACCTAAGGAGGATCATTTAGAAACTTTGTAGAACACTATGTATAACCGTTCTCTGTAAAGCACCGTCGAGCCTGGTCAGTACCTACATGGGGGGACCCCTTGAGAATACCCGGTGCTTTAAGCTTGTATGTGCCGTTGGTGTAAGGGATAATGGCTCCGAAGATATAAGATGGATAGATAGATAGATAGATAGATAGATAGATAGATAGATAGATAGATAGATAGATAGATAGATAGATAGATAGTGTGTGAAATAAATATTAAGACATATTACGCCGAAATACGCAAACCCATATACCTGAATTTATATATAGCTATCTTATAAGATAATAGATAGATAGATAGATAGATATGAACAGGCCTAGATAGATAGATAGATAGATAGATAGATAGATAGATAGATAGATAGATAGATGATAGATAGATAGATAGATATGAAAACACTGAGATAGATAGATAGATAGATAGATAGATAGATATGAAAACACTGAGATAGATAGATAGATAGATAGATAGATAGATAGATAGATAGATAGATAGATAGATAGATATGAAAACACTGAGATAGATAGATAGATAGATAGATAGATAATGAGTTGAGATACCAAAATCTCGCCCTTCTTTCTTAATTTCTTAGTTTTCCCCAATAACTGCTGCTTCATAAAACAGATCCCCACATGGAAATCAAGTGTCAATTGTTACCTATTCTCCATCTTCATATGATAGTCACTTCCTTCTTCCTACTCTTACATTCATATCACACACCTTTTTTAGTATCCCTCTACCTTGAGCATCACTTGAGCCTTGTATTGAGTGAACGCAAGTATAGACATTGCCTGACTCCTGTATGTATACTCATGCATAGACAGAAAGTTAATTCCCATCGGAAGAAACATCGGTTCAAATAAAATAAATATCAGTTCTATATTGACATCGCTTTCTGCGCAGAATATGTCCATTAAATTAAGTTGGGTTTCAGTGATTTGGTCGGCCAGATTCTGCGAGAACTCATGCAACGGTACATTTATATTGTCTTTTACTACGCCTACCGTTGTAATGTATGTGACTGGCATTGACTTGTTCATAAATATTACCGATACGCTTAGACATTCAATGGTCCTGACCTACGCTTTTATTGCATCTTTTCTCTGCAGACCCTTCTTTAATTAATGCCACTTGCAAATCTACGCACCGAAACATTTCAGCAGATTTGGCACAGTTGCCACCGAGCATACACGTTCATTTTGTAAGTGTTAAATAAGACTGATAGAGAAAGTGCGACATATAGGTATACCCGAATTTCACTGCGTAAATTTGACACGTGAGTAAGAAAGCATTGAAATATGTATAAAACTTAATTGTATGGTCAATTATTTTCTGCTAAACAAAAGAAAAAAAAAAAAAAAAGACATGAGCCTGCAAAAGGCATTTATCTTCCTTTGGTGGTGCTAAATCCCATTAATGACGTCACTGCATACAGTGATAAAGTACCAGTTAATTTCAGTTCGTTTATAACAAACAAACGGTAAGGTTGCTTTCTTTAGATCGCCCCGCGCTATGGCTCGGGAAGAGGTTAAATCTGCCTCCCCAGCAGAGTCCATGATGCCGTTTCCCTTGGGAAATATATATTTCCCAGATACAGAATATAGAACTCCAGTTCGCAGGCCTCAATTTGGTTAAACCCAAGACTCACTGTTTCTCGTTCGTGGAATATGTCCTCGACTGGGATATAGATGAGCCCGGCTCGTTTGAATCTGGAGTCCTAAGAATGGCTTCTCCGGGTACAGGAGTATCTGAATATTTTATATAAGACCCTTCCCTTTTGTGTCTCCTTGCACTCTGCTTTGGTGAGTAGATATATGTGATATATTAGTCTCCGCGTGGGACACGTATACATATATATATATATATATATATATATATATATATATATATATATATATATATATATATATATATATATATATATATATATATATAATATAAAAGGCTCAAACACTAATATTCCATGGTCATAATTATTACATTGGAATCATAATCACGATTCAATTATAAACATGGAATATTAGTATTTGAGCTTTTTATATTATATTCTTGCTGTGTCCTGGACATTGAGCTCTACCTAGATTCTATCCTCTTGGAAATTGATATAAATATATATATATATATATATATATACATATACATATATATATATATACATATATATATATATACATATATATATATATATACATATATATATATATATATATATATATATACATATATATATATATATATATATACATATATATATATATATATATATATATATATATATATATATATATATATATATATGGTTTATGTCTTAGTATAATAAAATGTCTCTTGGAAAAAAGCATGTTTATCATTCTTTTTCCTTTCAGCCATTCCGTTGCTTTTGTGAAAATATCGGTGTTATTATATTATGGATATAATAATGCCCCTAATGAATGAAATACAAAAAGGAGAATAAATCTTTCTTCCCTAGATCTCTAAAGTTACAATATAAGTATTGTTTCTATATATTAAGTAAAACTGGATATATTTGTATTTTAAAATATTATTTACTTTGTGTGAATATTACCGCCATAAAAACTATTTTCGAATGTTAAGAACACGTCGATTTTTAAACAATTTTCCAAAATTAATACAATCATTGGGCTTTAATAAAACTTTTTGGCATTTATGTAAAAGAATAATTCTGAAAGGAACAGACTAACTTCAAACTTTTAAAGAACAGAAACTTCATATGACTATACACATCCTTTTCAAATTTGACGAGCTATACAAGAAAGATAGAAGGAGTCGTTAGAAAAGAATGTGCCTTCTCCCCAAATTTATTCAACTTCTACAGCTACGCTCTCCTAAGAAAACCGGAGATCCTACCAGGTTTTATTATGCCTAGTCATAGAATTAACAATATAAGACACGCAGATGAGACTGTGTTGACTTCCGACTCGGAAAGTAAGCTATAGGACCTCGTAGAAATGGTAATAAAAGAAAGCGAGAAAAAATGACTAACCATCAACTGCCAGAAGACAGAAATTAAGGTCATCATCAAGAGAAAAAACTCAAGATGCTGTTACAAATTGGAGATTTCAACATAAACAGGCGCATAAGTGTTGTGGAGTTATTTCCACAATAGAAACTGTATTCGGACTAAATGCGTCCTAAATAGGTTAAACGTACAGAAACGTTAGGAACTTGTCATAAAGTGTTACGCAGAGTAATCGATTTGTGGCCGCTGACTACTTCCTTTTCTCGACTACTACTGACTCCTACTTATAATAGATGGGAGAGTCTATTATCTAGACAAGGTGTCTTTCACTATAACAATAAGTTTAAACATCTGGGAAGTGTTTTAACAGATGATGAAAAATGCGACACCGAGATCCGAACACGCATTGGACTAGCGAAAGAAGCCTTCCAAAAGCTAAACAAAGTGCTGAGAAACGGAAAAAATTCGTTAGGAACAAAGAAAATGGTACAGGATTAATATGAGGTACCCATTCTCTTATATGACAGTGAATGCTAAGCAATCTCGCCATGGATGATGAGAAAACTAGAGGTGGCAGAAATGTAGTTCTACAGAGGGATATTGAAAATTCCATGGACGGAGAGAGTAAGTAACAAAGAAGTCTTAAAGAATATGGCAGCAGATTGAACACTTCTACTCGGAATCAGAAAAAAACAGAAAGTTCCTTGGACACATAATGAGGAAGCGTGATCTTGGAAAACTTAACCTTCAGAATGATGGCAGGTGAGATACGGGAAGGCAGTGGGCCACTTACCTGCCAAGCTTGTGTGAATTGATGACGAAACAGAGACAGGAGGCTTAACAAAGGGAGAAAACTGCTAAGAGCCACATTGGATAGGAATTGCGGAGAGCAATGATCGTTTATATCTTGAAGGCGCTAGAAAGAGAATCGAGGTGTACCACATTAAAGTTTCCATTATTTAAAGACTGGTACTTGAAATATCAGGAGTCTATTGTTATTATTGTAATTTACCCACGCACGCATGGACTCTCCCAACTATAAATAGGAGCAGGTATTGCCTTTTGGAGGGGGAAGTTTCCAGCAGTCAACTCTGACAGCCGGACAGAACATTCTGGCTGTAACACTCTCGTTTGTATATGTTTGTATTACTGTTTCTGTTAATATATTTGTTTACCTCAATTCCTCTCTTGTGTCTTTATTTCTAGCCCTAACAAGGCCACAACAGTTGTATTGCAATTTGGGTGCTGCGTCAGGCTTCTTCAGTTTCCTGGTGTCCTAGTGCCAGCTTTACAGCTCAGACAAGACACCAGGTCTGCTCTCACGATGTAGCTTCTTCCAGTCAAATGTTTGTTGCTTAAAAACAACCCATCGGCCAGATCGTTAGCCACGAAATAAATCCCATGATGATTTGTAGCATTACGCAATTTTATTGTAATCTACTCTTATAGATGTACTAAGCCGAGATGAAGCGTAGGTAACGGGAAGATGAACAGTCAAACGAGCGTCTACTCAGGTCGTCATCTGTAGACCCTCGACATCGCTCTCAGTGGAACATCGCCATCTCTTTGACTTTTCAAAAGCAGTAGTCACTGTCTTATAGAGAACGTCGTTCGTTGTCTTGTCGTTTTTGTCTAAAAATGTTACAAGTAAAAAGTGTCCCAGCCGCTTGCTGTGTACTTGTGAAGTTCACTTTATTTCACGGATAATCATCCTGGAAAATAAATGTCCGAATCTATTTTTGTGATAGGTTCAATTGTTTTCCATTTGATAAAATATGTTCTGATTGACATGGCTTCAAGTAAAAATAAAATGAAAATTGAACTACAATAGATTTAGCTTATATATTCGTAAATGTTTCTGAATCCATTATCTACATTCGTATTATTGTCCTCATTTTTGTTGTTACTATCACATTGTTTCAGCCTTTTGTGCCCTCCGGCCTTCATCAAGTCGACCCGGGTAACCTTCAGGGAATTTCTAACTCACCCTTTGTTTAATCTACGAGGGTAGAGTGTTCTCGTTCCGCCAACCATGTCTATGGATATCTCGTCTGGTCCTTGTTTAGTACCTCTCACTTACTGCACGACCCGTTTACACTGAGTCTAAGCCTGTACTGTCCTGTTCAAGGAATGAAATCACAATTTCTATGTGACCCAATTTACGGAATTTAATTTAATTCAGTTGGCTTTCCGAACAGATTGATAAAAAATGTTTAGAAAGTTTAGCAGGCAAGGAAAACACACACATATATATATATATATATATATATATATATATATATATATATATATATATATATATAGGTGTGTGTGTGTGTGAGTGAGAGAGAGAAAGAGAGAGTGTGTGTGTGTTTCATGCTTAAACGCAATCGTCAGGCCCGATGATTGCGTTTAAGCATGAAACAAAGTATCGCCGCTGTGTTTTGACCTCAGTGTTCACTTCTATATATACAGAAGGTCCTCAGGTTACGTCGGACCCGACGTACGCCGTTTTGTGGTTACAATATTACAATACGTCGTCACACGGTGCTATATGCGGAAGAAGGCGTTTTTTCTTCACCGGCTGTACGCCATATTGGATTGTGCTACATTTGCTAACTCTCGTTTGTGTCGTTTTTTTTGTTTTGTTTTGTTTATTTTTTGCAGCTTAACGGTCAGTGAATATCCTGCACCTGAAGATTGCAGATTTGCATGAAACCCCGAGTTGTGCTACCGACGTGGTATATTATGTATATTCACTTATATAACATTGACCACTGTTTTTTATAACACCTGAGGAAAAATATATATGTACTTGCCATTTATGTGAGTATACGTATTTTTTTATCATATATATATTATATTTTTTTACCCATATATATATTATGACCTGCGTCTGCTATTCTGCGACCGTTAACGTCGCATAGCAATCTTCTATGTCAAAATAACAAAATATCATTTTTGACGGTGGATATCTTTATTTCATGTCTGTATAACCACTCTGAGGATGGCTCATGTGAGCCGAAAGCTTAGGACTAACTTAAAAAATATCCAAATATTGGACAATTTTTGTTTTTATTTTCACCCGAAATTACAGTAAACATTCAAACATTAGAACGGCTCATGATCTGATATAATAGACATTCATTGTCTGTTATATTTAATAATATATGTTTAAATAATGATATATATATATATATATATATATATATATATATATATATATATATAAAACAACTGAAAAGTTGCAAATTAAAAAAAATTAAATGTTTTTTTGTGAAAGTATTTATTTATATTTTTTTTATATATATATATTTAATATTTCAGATCGGCTCCGATCTTTCATCTGCCATTTCTGATGAAAGATCGGGGCCGATCTGAAATATCAAATATATATATATATATATATATATATATATAAATAAATACTTTCACAAAAAAACATTCAATTTTTTTTAATTTGCAAATTTTCAGTTGTTTTTTCTATATTATATACATATTAAGAAAGTATACGTGGCTTCTCATTATGCTATATATATATATATATATATATATATATATATATATATATATATATATGCCTTACAATTAATAAATTTTATGGTTCCTAACGTACATGTCCATAATTCTAGTACATTCGTTTTTCTGGCTATCTTTCATTTTTCCTTCTCAGTCAATTTCGAGGAAGGTGCTAATCAAAGCACAAACGCGATCTTTGATGTCTTATTATTGATAAACAGTGCTTCAAAATAAAAGGTGGTAAGTTTAGTTTCTGTTATTTTCAGCATTTCTTTTATCCTTTTACCTTTTTTTTCTCTTTGTCCGTGGCTTCTTACTTTGTTCAAAACGTCTTTCGAATAGCAATTGTTGATCGCAAGCGTCTTTCACCGACTCACGCTAGAGAGTAGATCCTCAAAAACAACTTGTTTGTGTCCGTTGCCTTCGTTCTGAACTTCACCAATGTATTTTTCACATATTGTACCAACATATTTTTTTTTTTACTTTTTATAATAGAAACGATGAAGAGAGATCTTCCAAACCAACATTAATTTTACTCTTTCTCTTTAACAAATAGATTTGTATGCAAATATTAGTGTGACTCAGTAATAATTACCATTTTCGGTTATCAATTTTAAACTGCCTTAGCCAATAATTTTCGTTCACTGATAGACTTTATCAAGGCAAACGTTCACCGTTATTTGCAGTTTGTTGCCACTTATCAAGCAGCTTTTTGATACATTTTGAGTAAAATATTGCACAGGTTTTGATGTTTTTATTCTATACAATAATGTTCACCCTGGACAAGACCCAAGAACTACTCAATATAGAGGGTTACAAAGTAAGAGACACAGGTTATGGGAATATATGGGGAAAATAACTGTTAGTCCTTAACTTAAACAGGCTAAGATTATACTATTTACATTGTTCTGGCTATCGTCCTCATCTTTGTTGCTATATTTATCACAACGTTTCGACCATTGTACGCTCCAGCCTTCTTCAGGTGGTTGGAATGTCGAACCGAACTCTCTATTTCGCTCGCTGGGGTAGACTGTTCTAGTTCCACGTGCCATGTCTAATGGATGTCAGTTATCAGTTATCGCCTGTTAATTCCCCTCTCCAAGTTCGCCACCTCCTTAGCCAGGTACTTACACTCTTTGGGTCCTGTCACTGGATCCAACTAACGGCTTTATCCACTGTACCATGTGTCCAACCACCTGAAGAAGGCCGGAGCGTACAACGGCCGAAACGTTGTGATAAATATGGCAACAAAGATGAGGACGATTTTCCGAACAATGTAAATAGTTTACATAATACCTCAACTAAACAGAAATATAGACAGATGCTAAGATTATAGTTAGCAAGGAAGCAACCCCTTGAGAGTCGCGGTTCCAAAGTCACCATTTTCGTATTTACCAGCCCCCTTCTCGGTATGAGTAAATGGACGAGGGTTGATAGCAGAAGTTGTGTCCAGTTTAATCTACCTACCCACCCCGACGAGCAGGCGAATCCCTGAATAAAACATCTATACATAATATAACAAACAGGGCTAGTGTTCTTATTCTTCGGTATGGCTTTTCTTTCATTGTGTTATGATTAAAAAAAAATAGCGCACCGCATGTTTGTAAACATGCGGTGCGCTATTTTTTTAATCATTTCACTCCAAGCGAGGCACGAATGCGACTAGTACGCAGAGTGTTACAGAGAGTGAAGGTGAGAGAAAAAAAAACAGGGTATAGTGAAGACCAAGGAAAGGATAAAAGCTGAACGGGGTTCAAGAAGAGAGAAGACGACGATTGATGTTGCATTTTAATTTTTGAAGATGGTAGTTTTTAGGGGGATAAGCTTTCTTCGAACACCGATGAGGAATGAACTGCAATGTCAGCTGATCGTTGGCCGGTCGGTGTAAAGATCGGGCGAGGCTCGGGTTATATGCTTACAGTAGAACTAAGAAATGTAGTTCGTGTGAACAGTTTCCAGGGAAATGACGTTAGAGTAGCGAGAGGCTTATAACCTTTCGTCGGTGGGAAATGAGTAGCAGGACAGCGAAGACGCATCTGTGTTCTATTAAGACTGTAAAGTGAACACAACGTAGCTCGTACCCATATATGGCAGGAGTACTTCATTTCCGATTTGATCTGGCTTTTGTAAATGTAGAGGAGAGCGAGTGGGTAAGGTACTTACTACAGCGGTAGGGAAACTGACGATTTTTTCCCAAGTCTTTAGCGATGGATCTTAGGTAGGTTGAACTTAAGTCTCAGTAGGCGCTCAAAGCTCGTTCATCGCGATAGGTATATATATATATATATATATATATATATATATATATATATATATATATATATATATATATATATGAAGAAATATAGTCTTAAAGTGTGCTATATTTATGGGATAAAGTGCTCAATATCAGAGATAGAGCGTGTGTAAATATAAAAGTGAAGATAGAAGACAACACTTAGAGGCGACAGTCTGTTTCATGCTAGATGCAATCGTGGCCTGACGATTGCATCTAGCATGAAACAAACTGTCGCCTCTAAGTATTGACTTCTATGTTCACTTTTATATTTATATATATATATATATATATATATATATATATATATATATATATATATTAAGTTAGACTGATGTGAGTTTGTGACTCTGGGTTTCACGCTATTTGCGATCGTCAGACAGATATATACAGATATATAGATATATAGATAGATATTGATATAGAATGTAAAAGAACGGAGAGTTAGATTTCAGCGTTCAAGACATTCATGTAAAACAGGGTTCAATACAAAAGTAGAGCAATAAATATTTATTTATTATGCACTGTTACATTCGAACATGTACATACCCACTACAAGACTGTACTTCTTGTTTCAATATTAAAAAAATTTAACGTTTCATCAGGTGGGAAATCACGTGATGAAACGCTAAAAACTTTTTTAACGTTGAAACAAGATGTACAGTTTTGTAGTGGGTATATACATGTTCGAATGTAACAGTGCATAATATATATATATATATATATATATATATATATATATATATATATATATATATATATATACTGAGGCAAGTTTCATTGAATAATTTGATATGTCTCCTTATTTTCAATAGGATCCGTTCATATTCTCGGATAAGCTTTATGGTGGCGGTATTGAAAGAAGGGATAAAATTACCGTGTTGATAATTATTGTTTTATTCCGAGTACTTTCGATATTAACGCAATGTCATCCTCAGGGTGTATTTTTAAGACAAAACTGTAGTCTTAATTAATTGAATAAGCAGACAAAACTTGTCTAAATTATTCAATAAAACTTGCCTCAATGAAAGCATGCTGCCCAAATGCACACAATTCATATATATATATATATATATATATATATATATATATATATATATATATATATATATATATATATATAGTTGATAGTATGTGAAATCAGTGAGAATATAACGAAAAAATGCGCCGAAATACGCATACCCTTAAACACACATTTATATATAGCTATTCTACAAGATAGCTTACGGCCACAACACGTTGAAACACAGGTTCTTGTAAATTAAGCAACGTCGAGCCTGGACAGTGTCTTGATGTATGACTACCTGAGAATACCAAGTACTGTAAGCTTGAGTGTGTGGATGATGTAATGGATAATGGATCGAAATTGTTTGTTGAAGAGCCGTTAGCTTCATTTATTCACTTGCATTCTAATACGTTTGAGAACGGTATGAATCTTCCTAATTTCCCCCGCGCTATGGGTTAATTAGTAAGATTTGTATCACTAACTTATTATTATCTCCAAAACGAAAAAATCCTTACTATCTGAAAAATATTTTCTGTGTTTAAATAACCTGAAAAGGGTTGATAAGCAATAGGAAACGAATCAATAAATACATAAATACAAGATAGATAGATAGATAGATAGATAGATAGATAGATATGAACAGACTGAGAAAGATATGAACAGACTGCGATAGATGGATTCATATGAACAGAGTAAGATAGATAGATAGATAGATAGATAGATAGATAGATAGATAGATAGATAGATAGATAGATATGAACAGACTGAGAAAGATATGAACAGACTGCGATAGATGGATTCATATGAACAGAGTAAGATAGATAGATAGATAGATAGATAGATAGATAGATAGATAGATAGATAATAACTGACATAGATAGATAGATAGATAGATAGATAGATAGATAGATAGATAGATAGATATGAAAAGACTGAGATAGGTGCATACTTCCAATTTCAAAAGCATGATGAATTTGTTTGCGCATGTAAGCATGATTACTTACACGTGACAATGCTCTTAATATTTAATTTCTTTTATCTTGTCTTTCACTTGAAGGTAATTACGTTTTTGTCCCCTGCTCAGCTATACAGGGTTTGAATTGTTGATTGATGATAAAAATTTCCACATCGTCATCATCATAAACGCCGACAAAACACTAACAAAACAAACCAATAAAAAGTCAAGCAATTTTTTTTTTGAAAGTCATACAAGTAGAGTAAATTAAATGCCAAAAACTTACATCCTAATCTCTGGTACATTAGCATGTTCTGATCGATTTAACTGATTACCATTCCGATTTATTCATTTACTCACTGATTTTTTTTTTTTATCTGTTCTTTCCCATTTGTCAGCATCTATTCGTTTTCTTATTCCTTTCAGTGCAGTCAATTAAATTAACGCTCCCATGCATTGGAAGCCAGATTCAGAATTAAGTGTAACATCCAAAATGAAACATAAAGAAATGAAATAAACAGAAATTTTATAATAGTGAAGATCAGTGAAATTTATTTGTTACGCGGAATGCTATCTTTAGATGTTCTAGGTGGAGAAAAAAATACAAACGGCATTTTATTATAAAGGCTGTTCCAATAACTTGGACCGATTTTAATGTGAATTAATTTTAAACCTCTAATGATCTTCTTTCTTTTTCTTTCAGACTTGGCAAATATTTGGGTGATATTATTTTTCACACATAATTGCCATGACTGAAATAACATGATCCAATAGAGAAATAAATAAATTTTCACAAATAACACTGATTTATTTACAGCTAACTTTGATCCTTTTTAATGAAACACCCTTATATATATATATATATATATATATATATATATATATATATATATATATATATATATATATATATTATTCTTTAATCATAATATAGGGTGTTCCAATAACTTGGGCCGATTTTAATGTGAATTAACTTTAAGCGTCTAATGATTTTTTTTCTTTCAGATTTAACAATTTAGGTCTATGTTTTTTTTTACATTTTTCTTTCAGATTTAACAACTTATGTCTTTGGCAATTTCAACCATGGAAAGATTAACAATCAAACAACGTGTTAAAGTTATCGAAGACTATTAAGAAAAAGGAAGTTCAAACAGAAACGCAATGAGAAGTTCCCAGGTCACATCATCTCTCGAAACAGCGAAGTCAATTGACCACCAGGATCGTGCGACTTGACTTGACGGCTTTAGATTTCTTCCTTTGGGGTCATCTCAAAAGTAAGGTCTATGCCAACACCAATTCAACAACTGAAGGATGAGATAATAAGGCATATTGACGAGATCGAGAAGCAACTATACAGATACGTCATCAAAGATTTTGACCATCGAGTGAATGTGTACCGCCGAAGCCATGGCGGACATTTGGGCGATATTATTTTTCACAAATAATTGCCATGACTTAAATAACATGGTCTAATAGAGTAATAAATAAATAAATTTTCACCAGTAAAACTGATTTATTTACTGCTGACTTTGATCTGTCTTAATGAAACACCCTTATATATAATCCGTCTTAATGAAACACCCTTATATATAATCCGTCTTAATGAAACACCCTTTATTATAACCACCTGAATTTCGAACTTCGTAGCGTTGGGAAAATATATCTGTTCAAATGAATGAGCAGATAGCAAGTTCCTCAGAACTGAAGTGGGACTCACATATACAATCTATTGCTAAAGATCGCGGGGGAAAATGCTTAGTTAATTCTATCGTTCCAGTAAGTATCTGCTTCACCGCTACTATATTCTATCTTTACAATAGCCAGACCAGACAAAAAATGGGATATTGCCGCCACATCTGAGCTGGAACAGTTCAGTCCTCATTTGCCTATCTTGAGTTCAAAATCGTCTACGTGGCATGATGGGTGATTTATATACAGATTTGAATCCTGACAGAGACTGCATTTTTTTCTCTCATGAGATTTCTTTTTAAGATTCTTTTTTTAGTTTCGTCTACAGGCTTGAATATTCGAGTAATCTTATTAAAGAAATATATACGCCCACCGACAGGATTTGAACCCGCGTCCGTCTTTCGAAAGAGCAACCGCCGTGATATTCGACTTAAGAAACTACAGTTTTTCCTGTAAAGAGAAAGGAAAGTTTGAATCCTGCCGGTGAGCGCATATTTCTATTTAAGGATTTCTCGAATGTCTAGACCGGGAAATGAAATAAAATGGTGTTTAAAAACATTAACGGTGTGTTTACTCATATATCAGTATCCGGTGAGAAAAAAAAATGTTTAAAGTAATAAAAATAGGTCGGATTAATAAATACAAATCCATTACTTTAGAAAAAAAAAAAATATATATATATATATATATATATATATATATATATATATATATATATATATATATATATATATATATATATATATATATATGACAAAGGGAAAACGTTTTATACTAAATTATACTGTCGAGCGGTAAAAAGTTCGCTTTCTGGCCATAAAACTCAATTTCAGATCTCACCATTGTCGAATTTTAAGGGATATGCCTACTTCATTATATCGATCCCAGCGAGTGATAACTTTGAAAAGTGCCTGAAAACGATACCCGGAGATAACTGAAGGCTTGTTGATGAAATTCAGTAGACGTAAGCCGTCAATGGTTCTGCGAGCACGAAGTCACAAGACATCGTTTGAGCATACTGGCCTTAAATTTAATAAAAAAACTGAACAGGCGAGATTATGCGCTCTCTCACAGAAACTGTAACTAAAGTCTGCACAGCATGGCTTCAGAAGCAACGCGAGTGTCTATAGTAGGGATTTTTAGACAGATATGCTCGGAAACGAGTTGCCGAAGGTAAATCAAAATTATTTTCTGATTTATCTTTGTGTGTATATATATATATATATATATATATATATATATGTATGTATATATATATATGTATATATATATATATATATATATATATATATATATATATATATATATATATATATATATTTATCCGTTGAAAATTCTATACCTTAAAAATTTATATATATATATATATATATATATGAAAGTAAATCAAACATTAAAGGCATTTTACATACGGCATCATTACTTCAAAATTACTTTTACTTTCGGATTTCTCTTTACATATATATATATATATATATATATATATATATATATATATATATTGCATGTATATATACATATTGCATATATATATATATATATATATATATGTGTGTGTGTGTGTGTGTGTGTGTGTGTGTGTGTGTGTGTGTGTGTGTGTGTGTGTGAGGGAGAGATTATATTTGTTCCAAGGAAAAAGAGAAAAGTCTATATTTTAAAGAGAAAAGAGAAGCAGCAAACGTCTTTTGTTATAATCAGGATTTTTTTTCAAATATATATTACACTTTATTTTCCATCTTTGGAAATATGGAAAATAAAGTATAAAAAATCCATATTATAACAAAAAACGTTTGCGGCTTCTCTTTTTCTTTAATATATATATATATATATATATATATATATATATATATATATGTGTGTGTATGTATATATATATATATAGAGAGAGAGAGAGGGAGAGATAGAGAAAGAGAGGGAGGGAGAATGCCATTGGTTAATTGTCGCCATTTACACTTTTAATTTCGCGCATGTGCGTTGTTTGCTTTTTTATTTTGGCGACTTCACAGTATAGTAGTGTCTGTGATCCACCATGTGTGAGAAAAACATTACCGTGACGTAAGTCACTCTGACAGAAATTTGGAAACGGCATGCTGCAATGCTTGCCATTTGCGCCAGAATCTCCAATACGAACATTTCAGAGTCTTTGAATATCAATCTGATGACAGTACAGCGTATTCGGAAAAGGGTTGTATGAGTCGAATGGTGATTCCGAAGGTTCGACAGCTTGCAAAACTCCCACACAATTCTTTGGGTCTAGTCACTGGATCTAACCAACGTCAATATTCACTGGGCCATGTGTCCGTGATTTCAATCCCAGGCCACAGCAGTGGTGAACCAAAAAACTTGGAGAGTTAAGTTAAAAGGGAAATATCTGAGACATCCGGAAGAAGCATGGCACGTGGAACTAGATCAATCTACGCCAGGGGATGAAATAAATGGTTCGGTTTGAAATTCCAATCACCTGAAGAAGGCCGGAGCGTACAACGGCCGAAACGTTGTGAATATGGCAATGAAAATGAGGAAAACATACCGAATAATGTAAATAATTACAATACCTCATCTCAGAGATATAGACAGACAAAAGATTTTTACATGTTTAATCTTCCTTAGTGAAAATAGATAATGGTTTAAAATGAAAAAATTTTTAAAAATTCAAGAAAAATTGCACTTAATAATTGTTTATGTTTGTGGTTATGTATGAGGTTGTGTGAGAGAACAAAACGAAACGAATTAAGTTTCAGAAATGTTATATACCTCATGAAATTAGGCATGCTATTCAAAAAGCCAAACGAGCCGCATTTTGACATGACTCCTATATACACTCATGTGAATACTCCTTAACCCTTCACCTACGCCGTATGTTCTCATACGTTCATATAGGTGTACACTCATACAAATGCGTTCAAGTAAACAGATCCACGCATGCATATAAGCGCGCATGCGTAGTCTTCAGATAAAAATCATACACTACGACAGACGTTGTTTGTCAATTTTAATTCATCTCCCGAAAGGACGAGAACAAATAACTGGACATCTTATTTACCTTCTGAAGATTTTTTTTTTATTATCTATTTTTAATCGAACGTTTAAGTTTCTTACATAAATTGATTTTATTGCCCAGCCTATAAGACATACACTTTTTTTTTCGACTGAGGCTACCCATCACAGCTCATCCCGACATTTCTGGTGTGCACAACGACCTCTTATTCATAATAACAGTATATTGTTATGTTTTGTAGGTAGGTTGGAAAAAACAGTATTTTGCTCTGTTTGGTTGAATGCTTGCATCTATTCTAATCCGTAAAGACATGCATGCATACACCCACACTTGCATATACGCAGAGAAAATGAAAAACACAAAATGGCTACATCTCGGCAATCCCACATGTACGCAGAGATATGATTGAGAAAATGTAGTATCCTTTATTCCATTTTTTTTTTTTGTACGTCTAGGTCTTCTGTCGGTTTTTACTATTTTAGTTCCAGATTTTAAATTTGACATTCTTTAAAAGAACCTATATTGTCTGTCAACCTTGCGCGGGAAAAAGACGTACACAATAAGTAACTTTAAATAACAACTTTAGGCACGCTCTAGTCAAAGATTCGTTTAACTTCGTTGTTCGTTTTTCGGTTGCATAAGACCTGGTTACAAATGCTAAATATTTCTTACGGTGTCACGAACATTAAAAACAAAAGTGTCAAATTGTGTGGCTTCGCGCCAGACACGTTAATATCAGAAAGCTATCAACATTCTAAGTATTTCTTTAGAATATATGTCAAACCTTCAATTTGCCTATATATTGTATAGGAATCTGTCAGTGGGTAAACATCAAACGAAAAGGGAAAAATAGAACATTTTTGATAGAATGTTCTCCGTGGCCGAGCGATAAAGCTCACTGAATCAAACGGCGATTTTCCCGACAAAGAATAACACAGGTTCGATCCCTGCTAGGGAACCAATTTTCTTTACTCAGTTCTCTAAAATACGCAGGCCTAAAGACGTAATGCACACTGTTAATTAAAATGTGGTGTCTGTTTCAAATACGGTGTATCCAACATAATAATGTTTGAAATATATATATATATTCTCTCTTTTAAGCATGCTTGATTGAGTAAATTACAGACATTATGTCGGATAAGTTTTAACAACATCCGTTCATACTCACGAATAACTTTCCGTGTATTGATGTTAAAGGATGAGAGAAATGTGCTATAGTTGTTTAAATTTCTCTTATTTTCATTTGCCAAGTACTTTCGATCTTCTCTTAAGATCATCTTCAGGGCTGCAAGTGGTACAAAACTATATGTTTATTCATTAGTATAAGTATTTATATAAAGATGTGCGTTGTTATCCATTACCGTAATTTTTTCGTTATACTTTTAAATGCAAAATGGTTGACAATGTGCTGAGGGTTCATTAGAACGTTATTTTATTCCCCTCCCCCCCCACAGACACTGAATTGTAAATATGGGGACTAGTTAGTATTTTCATTGAGACAGTGAGGTATTATGGTGGTTGTAGCAAGAAAGGTACGTATGAATGTGTTGTTTTGGTGTAAGGAATATTGTTCGTACGATTGGGTCAGTGTTTGCGGCTAGCTAAGTTTCTTAAGACAGAAGAAGACCGTCCTTTCCCCATCCCCCTTCGGCCTTGTGCCACATTTCTGTATTTTCATTAGAACGTGAAAAAATTATCCAGTATGGAATTTTTTCTTCTATGTTATAATTATGTTATATTATTATAATATTTATAATTATGTTATTATTCTATGATATAATATTGAAAAAAATCCCTAATGGATACGCCAATCAGTGCTCTATAATTGCGAAACTAAAATATTATTTTCGATATGAAGGTGTCATCTTCGTTAGACGCGACTACGTTTCCAGACAGGTTAGACAACATTAGGCAGCCGGCGACGGTCCAGTCTCTGGTGTCATGGGCACTTATTCCCCCAAGAATGACCCAGGATGCTACACTACTGGTAGTCAACAGCGATAGACAGTATATATAACAACCATAATCATCTATATAGGGGAAAAAAAACAACGTGTAGCCCACTCATTTCCTGTTTGCCATCCATTTACACAAGTTTCTTAGATAAGTTACTCGCTGTTTCCTTGTGTCCCTTTTGCCTTCAATATGCCCTGTGAGTCTCAAAGTCTCCCAGCCCACTTTCCCCATTGTATCTCCTAGAAATTTCAACAGTCTCTTTTTGATTCTAAATATAAGCGTCATTTGTTTTTCTATTTTTCCTTAAACTTCTCGTTTATCACATGTTCAGTCTATGGTATTCTCAGTATCCTTCTGTGGAACCACATTTCTGTTTCCTCAAGTAGCTTCTTTATCTGTGAGGAGATTGTTCAGCATTCGCTGCTATATAGGAAGGTTGATATTATATAAGAGTTCAGCACTCTTCTTTGTTTCTAATGGGGTTTTTCTGTTTCTTAATTCTTTGTTTAGCTTTTGGAAGGCTTCTTTCCCTATCCCAATGCGCCTTCGGATTTCAGTGTCGTATTTTCCGTCCTCTGTTAAAACACTTCCTAGATATTTAAATTTTCCGGAGTTCGCATCTTGGACTGTTTCTCTTGCCGTCAATCTGTCTCCTTGCAATTCATTTTTAGTCTTTTCTTTCCAATTTCCTTTACTTCGTTTACGGGATCGATCGCTTCACGGCCTTTTGGCTACGATCAAAGTGTAGTGTCTGTTCGCAGATTACTCGCTGAATGATCGCCTTTTGGCTGAGATTCGATCACTGATACAGGCCGGTCGCAGGGATTCGTCCCTGCGCTGGTAGTATCGCGGCTACGTCTAGCTCTGACCAGCTTTGACCAGCTCTGACCAGCTTGGACAAGCTACGACCAGCTAAGACCAGCTAAGACCAGCTTGGACAAGCTATGACCAGCAAAGACCAGCGACCTGAGTGGAAACACTCGGATCAACCCCCTCCCTTCCCACGTTAAACCCCGACCTTGTGTCACAACCTAACCGTGTGGGAGGTCAAGTAAATCCACGGCCTTTTGGCTACGATCAAAGTGTAGTATCTGTTCCCGGATGCTCGCTTAATGATCGCCTTTTGGCTGAGATTCGATCACTGATACATGCCTGGCACAGGCGCTGGTAGTATCGTGGCTACGTCTAGCTATGACCAGCTTTGACCAGCTTCGCCCAGCTTGGACAAGCTAGGACCAGCTAAGACCAGCCAAGACCATCGGTCCGAGTGGAAACACTCGGGTCATACCCCTCACTCGCCCCACGTTAAAAACCGACCTTGTGTCACAACCTGACTCAGTGGGGGGTCAAGTAGATACCAAGTGTAGTATCTGTTCTCATATCGCTCGCTTATCGGCCTTTTAGCTGATATTCGATCACTTGATACTTACCTGATGTAGGGATTCGTCCCTGCGCTGGTAGTATCATGGCTACGACTAGATAGGACCTGGACCAGCTATGACAAGCCAAGACTAGCTATGACCAGCTATGACCAGCTCTGACCTGCTTGGGCAAGCTAAGACCAGCTATGACTAGAATTAGACCAGCTCTGACTAGCTTGGACAAGCTATGACCAGCTAAGACCAGCGGCCCGGGTGAAAACACTCGGGTCCCCACTTTAAAAACTGACCTTGTGTCACAACCTGACTCAGTGTGTGTGTGGGGGGGGGTCAAGTAAATACTTACTACGTTTACGAGATCTATAGGTCTTCGTCACAGGAGTTATTATGTAAAAAGGGCTCCACAGTACTGGGACTACAAGACTCCAGTGCAAGAGCAATTTTTACATGTTTGTTTGCTAAAAATACTCCCGAAGGAGTGGCATGATTTTATTTACCTGGCCTTGCTACTAAGGTAGGGTGCAATACTATATGTAGTGTGCCCATACGCGTACATATGGGCCAAGAACAAAACTTGTCCACCCACCGCGACCACTGTCACGCTGGCGTCGATATTACACCGACTCCATCTCTCTTGGTGCAACGAGGGATGTTCTGCCGCAGGTCTGGAATCCCAGCGACCAGGTGCCTACTACCTTCTAAAATGAAAAAAAAACAGGTACTATCCTTAATATTTACGGACTGTCCCACAGTGGTAGGATGTGACGCAAAGTTAGTTTACTGTAAGGAGCACGAGTGCGTGCGCTCGGGCCAGGTCCAAAAATAGCCCGACCCTTGCAACCGTCGGTTACGCTGGCATCGGTATTAGTAGCGATCCCTACTCTTTAGTGCAATGAGGGAGGTACTGTCGCTGGTAGCTGTTCACCGCGACCGGGCGCCTTTCAGTATTTTTTCATTTGCGATCTGTCAGTAGACAGAGACACAGTTGGGAGATAAAATATAGTTTATCCGCCCAAAGACGAGCCCTGGGTATGACGATAAACTATATCCAGCAGCAAGAGATTGGAGGTTTTGTGGAACGTCGAACAACCTCCTAATTGCTGTTGTTCCCGGGTCCACTCTGACTTGGAGCTGGTAGCACTTGTTAGGCTGCCAGCTATGGACAACTAGTAAACCCCCAAACAAAAACAAAAAACTATGAAAGTGTAAAATTGTATTTTTATAAAAATACCAACAATCCATATTTATAATAAAATTAACAACGAAGAAGTGAATACTGAACAAGGAGGAGTCTTATAATTAACATCAGGAAGAAGCAGCTGCAGTTTCTGGGACACATAATAAGGAAGGAGGGCCTGGAGAATCTGATGCTCACGAGTCGAATAGAAGGAAAGAGAGACAAGGGAAAACAGCGCGTGACATACCTGACGGCTTTAAGCAAGTGGATGAGAGAATGTGGTCTGGGGGAGGAAGCAAAGGGAAGGAACTTGTTGAGAGCTGCAAGGGATGGAGGGAGGTGGAGAACCATGATCGCCTACGTCCTGAAAGGACATGGGACATAAAACGAAAAGATTTATAGTATATATTTAGTTGAATCTATAAAATTGTGTTCAAAATATTTAGATTTCGGCATTCATTGGCCCTGAAAGGTTGATATGCCGCTAAAGAAAATCATCCAACCAACCGCCTACATTTTGATCTCGACTTTCTGGCCGATTGGTGTAGCATTATGCCACACCAAACAGTGATCTCGGCCTAATGGCAGAATCAAAATATTATTTTCAGTATGGTGGTTTCCTGTTTGGTCAGTCTAGAGTTTAATCCACTGATTATCAAGCCAGTATACAATAGTGGATGAAAATGATATTCTTTGATATGCAGAGAATCAGTTCGACATTAGCTCACTCTGTCCCGGCAGTTCTTCAAATAGAATCACATTCCTGAGACTCTTTCAGTCTATTTGTCAATATCCTGTCATGATATGTTCCGGACAGAAAGGACGAAACTGCGCTATGACGATGTGGACATTTCTGATAAGAATTTAAGGATTAAAATAAACGGCCCAGAGCATCAGCATACATGTGTTGTGGGATTGCTAGTCGTATTTATGTAGAAAAAATATATATGTCTCCTGGTAGTATTTTTCTCGTAAGCAATTTTTGCGGACTCATATGAGAGTCCGAGTAATAAAAGATTAACACAAGACAGTATTTTAAGACATTTTTATGTTTATACATTCTTTTTTGTTTTTAGATACAAATATATGCTCTGCTTATAATAAACAGTATTAACGACATATACCGGCCTTAATGTCCGACAAATTTTCATAGAAAATATGCGTCCTCCAGCAGGGATCGAACCTGCATCCTACTCGACAGTATATAAATCAAACGACAATGTATGCATTAATAAAAGAATTACAATGGCAATAAAAGAAAATATTTAAAGACTAATTACATAGAAAACATTTAAATTAGAAAATGTCTGTTAGTGGAATGTGTGTTTGTGAAATATGTGTTTGTGGAATGTGTGTAGAAGTTCGAGAGAAAAGTAATACGTTGCAAGTGAACGTGAATGTGAACGTGCACGTGACCTAGTGGGAGACACATTTTTACAACGTGCGACTACATCTTATAGCCGGTGTTGGAAGAGAGGAAAAAGAATGGTTGATAATATAATTTCCTATTTATAGGCTTAAGGAGCGTCCCTTAGCGACGATGTTTTAGCAAAGTCAAGTGAGGTAACCCACACATGCTACTAACAAAACAGTATCATAGTTCAGTTCTCTTCCTTGGTTTCATTCTCTACGGTCGTCTTCCGACATCAAAACATAGAAATATACGTATGTATTATAGCAATGCAAAATTTTCCAGCATTTTATTTATTTAACAAACCTATTTTATTCCATGAAATCCCTAACATCATTATTCTGTCTTCATCTGTCATTACTTTCCGCGGCTGTCTGTGACTTTCAACCAATCGTCAGTTAAATTGCATACTGAATGATAAAAGAACGATTCCGGTATCAATTCGATAATTGATTCAAATAGTCCCCTAAATCTCTACCTTCAAATGTCCCCCCGCATAGAATATATTTTATGCTGGCTTACTTAGCTGTGTATTTTCCAGTGGTTGGTGTTCGATACCCGTCAAAAACTCAATTTCCGGATGCTGATTTTCACGGTGTGTATACCGTGGTAGCGATACGCTGAAATAGACAATGCACTCAAATTTCACACCAGACTATCAAGGAAACAAAGTTCACCGGGTGAGGGGGGGGGCTGAGGTTACTTCCTACCACCGAATGCAGTAATACGTAACCTCGTACTGGTATCTGGTATTGTAAACGCGGTGAGATTGTTGGAAAGATGGATATATAAAAAAATCGTTCCATATTTGGAGATTTTTCTAAGCGTAGCTTAGATGTGACACAAGGACGAAAGAATGGGGCGCCCAGTAAGGATCGAACTCGCTACTCAGTCCTAACTATTCTAGCGAGCCAAGCTTTCTAGCCATTACATCGAGGTGCCTCAATCGTTCCATGTATGAGTGGTTCGCTTGTCACGTATTAGAGCCGGTGAACGCAAGGTATTTACTCTGTCTCCCCACTAAGGTGGTCAGCCGGTGAACGCAAGGACGGCTTTTGGTTGGGAGCTCTACGGTAGCCGCTAAACATCTACACTGGCCGAGAGTAAAAGACGATAGATTGGAATTAATAAAATGTTAAGAAATGAAAATTCAAATCTCGAGTTATCACTTTGTCGTCACATCCACTTCATTAAAATACCCTCTTCACTCTGAAAGTATAGCACAGCACAATATCTCTAACCGACATCTTTTCCCCCGTATAAACAACTAAACTGAACTAAATATGACTAGTCGTTATTCTTCTTTATATATGCAATTATTTTTATCTTATATTCGCACAGACACATCTAGCTCCACAGAGATATGACATTCTCCGCTCTCAAACAGATGCATCCTATTAATAAACATACTGCTCTATACCACCTCCTTGTCTGCTCAACGTTTTAACAGCGCCCACTTGGGCTAAATCGCACCGAAAAAGATGAAGTCATGTGAAGGAATGACTGACAATTAACCAATCGCTTTTCTCTTATGCATACATGTACGCATGCGCAAAGGGAATACACGCTGCAGCTGCAACGACTGGACATTTGCCAACAAAAAGAAACCAATATGTCGGATTGTCTTTTTTCTGCTTCGTTGCTCGCTTGATGGATAAACTATGGCAGTCAAACAATTATTTCACAAACACTGGGTTTTTCTTTCTTTCTTTTCTTTTCTTTTCTTTTCTTTAAGACTTTTATTGCTTGTTGATTCTTTGTTAGTACCGAGTGCCCTTAAGCATAACCCACATTATAACGACAGTATTTATATTCTTGCTCTCACTCTCTCTCTCCCCACACACACACACACAATACATATATATATATATGTGTGTGTGTGTGTGTGTGTGTGTGTGTGTGTGTGTGTGTGTGTGTGTGTGTGTGTGACTGACTTTTTCCTACTCTTCACTCTTGTATCCCGATCATACTGTAGTCTGGTTCTTCCTTCACTTTGAGTGCGTGCATCTCTCTCTCTTTCTCTCTCTCTCTCTCTCTCTCTCTCTATCTATCTATCTACCTCTCTCTCTCTCTCTCTGTTTGTGTGTGTTCATATCTATCAATCTCAGTCTAATCAGTATCTGTCTATCTATCTATCTATCTATCTATTCATCTATCCTTCTATCCTGCACACACTCACACAAAAAACATACACGCAGATATAAACCCTCACACCCAAGCATTTTATCTTCGGGATCTTTTTTTTTTGTTTGATTTTATCAAGAGTGGAACGAGGAAGGCTTAAGGAAATTATGACCGACAAAGGAACGTATACTTACAATCAGAAAGAGAAAACTGAAATTTTTGGGACACATAATGAGGAAAAAGCCTTGAGAATTTTACAAATTGAAAAAAAGAACAGGAAAAACAGCTAGTAAAATATTTATTTTTTTTATGGACGGCAAAGAAGGGTCAAAAGTTACTTAGAGTAATAATGATACAAAAATCTACGGAGAGCCATGATTACCCACGTCCTGAAGAGACTTAGCATATAAATGATCAGCAGATATCTTGATAAATATAAAAGGACAAAGATAGATAGATAGATAGATAGATAGATAGATAGATAGATAGATAGATAGATAGATAGATAGATAGATAGATAGATAGATTGTGACTCGATTTCAAGTAATGCCTTATCTTTGGTGGAGGAGAGGTTTAGTCCTGCTATGTACCTACAGTCGCTTGCGCGGATATGGCAATGGTTGGTGTTTCTTGGAGTAGACCTTCTGGTGAAATTTCATATGATGTTTTAGTACACAAACTGAGGCACATTATATTCAAAATTCTGTGCAAGTAAAAATGTCGTTTAACGTGTGGGCAATGGCTTCTTTGATACATACATAACTGCATACATACTAAAAACATACACATATGTATACATGCATGCATACACGCGAACTGGATAGATAGATAGATAGATAGATAGATAGATAGATAGATAGATAGATAGATAGATAGATAAAGAGACTAGGATAGATAGATAGATAAAGAGACTAGGATAGATAGATAGATAGATAGATAGATAGATAGATAGATAGATAGATAGATAGATAGATAGATAGATAGATAGATAACGAAGAAACTAGTATAGATAGATAGAAAGATAGATAACGAAGAAACTAGTATAGATAGATAGAAAGATAGATAACGAAGAAACTAGTATAGATAGATAGATAGATAGATAGATAGATAGATAGATAGATAGATAGATAGATAGATAGATAGATAGATAGATAAAGAGACTAGGATAGATAGATAGATAAAGAGACTAGGATAGATAGATAGATAGATAGATAGATAGATAGATAGATAGATAGATAGATAGATAGATAGATAACGAAGAAACTAGTATAGATAGATAGAAAGATAGATAACGAAGAAATTAGTATAGATAGATAGATAGATAGATAGATAGATAGATAGATAATGAAAAGACTAGTATAGATAGATAGATAGATAGATAGATAGATAGATAGATAGATAGATAGATAGATAGATAGATAGATAATGAAGAGACTATGATAGATAGATAGATAGATAATGAAGAGACTAGGATAGATAGATAGATAGATAGATAGATAGATAGATAGATAGATAGATAGATAGATAGATAGATAGATAGATGTTTTGGAAATCGCCTTTTGTTTTTTCAAGCATCACTTTTTTCTAGACAATCTATATTTTATTTTTCCGTTCTACATCCTCCTGTCATTTTTATCCTTTTTAATATCGATTATCCACAACTTTCCAATCGATCTATCTCTGTATTCGTTTGTAGATTTGCATCTGTCCATCACGCTTTGAAGAAGAGCCTGTCTTTCTTAATACACAATATTTGTACATCTTTTTTTTTTTCCTTTGTTCATTTTCAATTACCAAAACAAGTTTTTTTCCTTATGCCTCCACTCCCTACTCGCGCCCATATTTACTAGTACATGCCTACGTAAACCTTTTTAGAAGTACAGTAATATTTCACCTCTACTGTCTCGTCAATGTAAAAAAAAAACCAATTATTATCGGATAATGATTATTAATGAATTCCTTTATTGAACGAATAGTAATTAGTGTCATTATTCGTGTATAATACGCACTCGATTACAATAGCCACACCTAAATTTGGGCCATGAATTTCTAACAAAAAAAAACATCTTTTGTGTAAAATACTTATGTTTTAGAATTTATAAGGGCACATGACGAAGGAAGGGAGCTTAGAGTATTTAGCACACACAGAATATACTGAAGGCAAGAGGGGCAGAGGAAAGCAGAGGATAACCTACCTAACCGGCTTGTGTAAATCTTTTGCAGAACAGAGACTGGTGGGTGAGGGTAGAGCAAAAAGACAAACCTTGTTCAAAGCTACAAAAGGCAGGAAGTTGTGAAGAGCCAAGATCGCCCGCATCCTGGTGGAACACGGCACATAGAAGAAGAGGCGGCTAAATTTAACGCACATTTAACATTTCTTCAACTTTTTATTCGGTTCATATCAACAATGAAAAATAATTTATGCCGTTTCCATTCTGTTTTGAAACATCAAAATTAAAATCAAAACATGAAGACATTGCCAGAAAAAGGCAAGAAATCTGCGATGAAAATAAGCCAAGACAAGGAAAAGTAAAATTATAAACAAACACATTCTAGTGGCTAAGCTGCTTAAAACAGAAGTGAACATTACTACAACTTCATTTTCTTTTTTTTAGATCATAAATTTAACATATAAATAAGATGATCCACTGAATATTCTCAGCACGGATGACTTAAAAGAATGCATACATGAAGACGCTAATGAATTACAAAAAATTCAACTTTAGAATCGCCTCAAAATTAAATGCATTGTTAAGAAATAAAGGAAGAATCAAATTCTTCCGATAATGGTGAAGTAATCAAGGATGATGAAGAAGTCTTGGATTCAGCAGGGAAAGCTATCGATGAGGTCATCCAATTTAGGAAGAAAAAAAATCTTTGTTCATTAGTACAGAATGTACAAGTGCAGGTAATTTGCAGAAATGTCTTACTTTAAAAACAAACTAGAACAGCGAAAAGTAAGCGAAATGAGAAAAGAAATAAGAAAGACATTTGAAAATAAAAAATATTGAGCATTAAACATTACAAAGTAATATTTACTTTCATGAAACACTTTCATATATTGCGATAAGTTCTTGTGCTTTGTTAAGTTATAATTATATTACACATTTTATCCGAACGCTTCTCATATCCGAACTACTCTGAATTTCAGATATGAGGACTTCTACTGTGCATAAATCAAGAGGGTTTCGTTTACTGTACTTGAATGATTTTTCAAGGAATCTTTTGCTGAACTATAACATCTTATAAATAACAAATCGTGAAACATCATTAATTGAACGTATGTTTAACATTTATTCTACTCTTTATTCGATTCATATCAACAATGAATGATAATTTATTCAGTTTTTCATTCTGTTTTGAAACATCAAATTTACACATTATCGAGAGCAAACGCGCGGACATGTTCACACAAAAAGGACCAAAATAAACCAGTACAAAGAAGTAAAATTATGAACAAATCCATCCTTTCTAAATATTTGTATTCAGACTATTGTTCTAATATTTTGTTGTTGATATCACCTCAGGTATATCTCGATCTGGGTAGCATAAGGTACAATGGCCTAGGAGTTTAAAACGTTGGTTCGTGAATTTTATCACATAGAGGTTTTGAGTTCAAGCCTTGGATCAGGCAGTGTGTACTTGGATTCAATGAAAATGGGCGAACAGTAATTGATCAGTGCTATAAATAAGAATTAGATGATATCCCTAAATAGTGGAACGAGAACAGTCTACCTCCGTAGACTAAATAAAGAGTTCAGTTCAAAATTCCTTGTACCTGAAGAAGGCCCGGGGGGGTACAATGGCTGAAACGTTGTGATAACACCAACAAAATGAAGATAATAGTCCTAATATAAATAGGTTATAATGAAAATATTACTTTATTACAATAAATTAAGAACTCTATGGCAATATTTAATAATTAAATAATATCCTATTAAAGTCGTATTTGAATTCATTTATTAGTAATAATCTCATAACTGTCTCTTAGTGGTGACACATTACTAATTTAATTCATTATTTTTTAAATTAAATGGATTTTATGAAGATTTACGATGAGGACATTAGTTCGAATATAAATAATGGTAACTCCTCCTCCCAGAAATTCTGACAGAAATCACATTCTAGTGAGTAAGCGTTATAAAACAGAAGTGGACATTAGCACGACTTCGTTTTTGAGGAAGAAGGACAATGTGACCCTATGGCCCATGACTGCATATCATAGATGAAACTGTCATGAACACGAACTTTGACACGGATAGCAAACGAGAAGTTTAAAAACTTAAAAATAAACTATTAAAAGCTTTGTATCTTTGTACGTATACTTTTAAAAAATAAAGCCGGTGTTTGCTAGTGATTTAAACTCTTTGTAATACAGAAGTTAGCTTGGCCGATAGGTATAACTTACTTTCAGAAACAAAATGCTAATGGTGATAGTAACTGTTTCCAAGGAGGAAACATTCGGCATACATTGCCCGAGCAGTTTGGTTAAAATTTATTTAAAAAAAAAAAAATTTTCTTCTCTTATCGTTACATTTGCTATTCATTTTTGTTGTTGTTACTGTTGACCGTGTTGAAATGATATTGTTCTTATTATTTGGTAAAGCTATGCGTTTATGTTTTGTTTTTGTTCTTTTTTTATTTTTTTTTATTTTTTTGGTGGGGGGGGGGCGTATTGAAAAAATGTTAACATTTAGTTCTCGTCTATAATACACCCGCCTAAATTTTAGGCTTAACATTCTTGGAAAAAGTGCGTATTATACACGATAAATTACTGTATATATTAACTGCGATTCAGACACAATCCAATGATAGGAGAATAAAACAAGGATTTTGAAACAATTTTTCGTTGAAATAATTTTATTAATCTTTTCTAATAATCTTTAATAAAACTTTTTAGTATAATTGTGCGATAAAATTGCAGATTAAGCCCCAAAAATCAGTTGTAATGAAAATTTTAAATCTGGTTTAAATTTGCATGTTTATTTCGAAAATAACAATAAAAGTTTATATTCTTTTCGTTCTTATTACACGTGGACATATATATATATATATATATATATATATATATATATTAGAAATCAATATATATATATTTGAAATCGATATTTTATTTATTTTTAATAAAATCTATTAGTAAAATAACAAATAAAAATATGTATTTATAGTACAGAGATAAAAACAATTTGTTTAAAAATTAATCTGAAATTATTTTTAAGACAGACGATAGCATCGTCTGTTCTTTCACAGTTTTGGCAGAAGGAAAAAGAAAGATGGAGAGGAAACATTTTTTATAATAAAGTCATCCATCATTTTTGAAGGTATATATATATATATATATATATATATATATATATATATATATATATATATATATATATGGTAGATATGTTCCAATTCTAATTTATTTAATGTCGCTATTGGTGGACAAAAAGATTCTCTTACAACTAACTTTTAATAGGTAAGACTAGCTTATCTCTTTGTAAAATAATATCAGAAATCCTTGATAAAATACTGTCATTTTCATTAATAATATTAATCTATCTCGCACGTCCTACACAGACGCATACACGAGGTATAGTTGAAAAATTCATAGGGTGACTAATGTACTCTTATATAATGTGAATAAATGAGGTTTACTTTTCAACATAGTTCCTCTTGTGGTCAATACCATCCGTTTTGCTGTGCTTGGATTCCTTTGGCAGAGAAGCTTTCATCCTGTTGGTCAAAAACATTATCAAAAGCGGATATGACGTCATCATTACAGCGATATAGGTTCCCAGTCAAGTGTTTTTCATGTTGGGGAACAGATGATATACAGATGGGGGAACAAATCAGGATAATAGGAAAGGTGACCTACCAGTACAAAACCACAGCCACCCACAGCAGCTTTTAAACCAAAAACGTGTGTGCTTGAGCATATTCCTGACGAAACAAAACCCCTTTTGTTAGTTTTCCTGACAGTTTGATCTTGATAGCCTTTCGTAACTTACTCAGCAAGTTTGTATAGTACTCTCTATTGATGATGCGAACCTTTTTAAGTTAGTCAATAAAGTGTTTTTTTTTTCATGTTGGGGAACAGATGATATACAGATGGGGGGGGTACAAATCAGAATAGAAAAGGTGACCAACCAGTACAAAACCACAGCTACACACAGCAGCCTTTTAAACCAAGGATGCGTGCTTGAGTATATTCCTGGTGAAACAAAACCTCTTTTGTTAGTTTTCCTGGCAGTTTGGTCCTGATAGCCTTTCGTAACTGCCTCAGCAAGTTGGCAAGTTGATACTCTCTATTGATAATGCGAACCTTTTTAAGACAGTCAATAAACCGCCCCTTTTGCATCCCAAAATCTGAGGCCACCACTTTCCTTGTAGATGAAACAACCTTGGTGAGGAGGGGTGTTTCTATTGCATGGATTATCGCTTTGACTTTGACACAGAATGATAAACACAACACTCATCTTGAGTGAAAAAACGTTCAAGAAAACCAGATAAATCTGTTTCAAAAAATGTCTTAATTTCCCGGGATGTACTAAGCTTGATGAGTTTTTGATCAGGTGTCAGAAAATAATGCAGTTATTAATATGAAAAGGTGAAGTTAATTGTTACAAACTACGAAGGTCAGGGCCAGAATGTTCAGCGTTTGGCCAGAGTTCCTCGTCGACAAAGATGGATTTCCCTTGTCTGGGTTTTGAATATAAGTTCACAACGGCGCGAATTCAATAGAGGGTCGCATGGATTCTGAAGCGTCGATATGCCTCCCACACCCAAGTTTGCGATCGGCTAATACCATCTCAGTACGCTGAGCCAACATGTGACATGAGACGTCAGTCTTCCGACTGCCTCTTAGAATCCCAGCTGTCGCTCTTTATAAAACAAATACCAAAAATAAATGACCCTTTTTTTATAGTGTTTTATGAGTAGAGTGGGTGTCCCGAGACAACACAGAACGCAACATAATGCATGAAAAATTTCCAATTTTTTCATAGTCAGCCTATGAACTCTTCAGGTCACCCTCATATACATATATATATATGTATGTGTGTGTGTGTGTGTGTGTGTGTGTGTGTGTGTGTGTGTAAATATATATATGTATATATATATATATATATATATATATATATATATATATTTGTCATCCATAGACAGACTGTTTCGCTGTTTCACAGCTCGTCAGTGTGTATAGACGTCCGGTTGCCTCTAGCTAGGATCGAAACCCGACTGAATTGGCATCAGTCGGAAATTCTCCCACTAAGCCGTCGGCGCACGGCAGGGATGAAGGTGAATTTTAGCCTGTTTATTTTTAGATTTAGATAAACACACAGTGACTGACAGTGACTCAATTCTGCCGAAGAGTCATGCTATATTAGCTTAAATAGTCACTGTTTACAAACTCACACCTCAAACCAAAGAGCTCAACCGATAAGCACTAACTTATATATTAATAACAAAGCACAGACACACATGTGCATGTCTTTGTATGCATGCGTTTATATACATACATGTGTATTTATGTATGTGTGTATATCTGTATATGTATATGCATGTATATATGTGTACGTGTTCGTAAATGTATGAATGTATGCATATGCATGCAAATTCAAACAATAATAAATAATAATTTAAATATAAACGTAACCTCCTACAATTAATCACCTAATATTACTTAAATACTTGAAATCAGATAAGAAAACAAAATAAGGGTCAAGTGAAGAAATACAGAAATATTCACTTTATTATTTAAGCATTAAAACATTATTTATGTAAAAAATGAAATACACTTTCCCTAACTCAAGAAAACCCAAGAACGTGCAAGAATTAGCAACGACAGTACATGTCTAGGAAACCAGATATCAAAATGTATACAAATGAAAGAAAGGAGGAAAAAAGAGAAAAAGAGAGAAAAGGTTAAGGAGTGAGGGTAACGTGAAAAAAGACGAAAAAGACAAATACCTACGACATTCTACACGTACGCACATACGTGAAGACGGTTGCATGAGCGGACGCGCGTGAACACACGCATGCACGCATACATACACTATGAAAAACAACTTGTAACAATGAAAAGTGCATATAGAAAAGAAAAATCGAAAAGCGTAAGCCGCCAATTGCTGATACCTCGTGACGAGTGGACGGAGTGATTCCCGGAGAGTCCGTCTACGAAATCTGGAGGCAGGATACTGAAGGTAACATCAATCAGCCAAGTGATAAACATTTTACTTTTATTAATTCTCTCTCCTTTCTCTCCCTCCTCTCTCTCTCTCTCTCTCTCTCTCTCTCTATATATATATATATATATATATATATATATATACACACACATATCTCTCTCTCTCTCTCTCTCTCTCTATATATATATATATATATATATATATATATATATATATATATATATTCTACCAGTTGACCGGAACAAAAAATTAAATTAGCTACTACGAAAGATTTAAAACCCAAAATTATTCTAAAAAATAACAACACACCCTCAAAGCCAAAACAATAAAGAACGATCATTATTTACGAGTTCAAATGCCTGTTAAGGAATTGTGTTCCTGATCAAACTAAGCCCATAAATAATTACATCGGTCACACTACTACATGCCTATCCAGACGACTTATGTCCGACTACTGTTTCATCAGAATCCATTCAAACACACAGAGAAACTTACCAGACTCCATCTGAAGCATACTGGGAGAAAATACGAACATAATAACCTCATAAACATGTAAAAAAAAAAAAGATTAAAAATAATGGAAGCCTTAATAATAAAAAGAAAAAGCCAACATTCAATAATATTAACTATGAAAATGTAATCATGCTCGATAATCGTTAAATATATAGCCGAAAGCGCTCGGGATTACAGAACATTTGGACAGTTTCTACAAACCAGAAAAGAAAAACCATGAACACAAGAAAAATTAAATAAAAAGCTTAATCGTAATGCCTTGTCTGAGGGATTCCTGCTGCCTAAATACACAACATATATATATATATATATATATATATATATATATATATATATATATATATATATATATATATATATATAAGCATGGATGTGTTCAAATAGTTCGAATGTGAGCATGTTTTGTAATGTTATCACTGAGCAGACCATTGTAAGCACGAAATCTGTCGTACATAACATTACATTCTGTTTTACTCCAGATATCAGGAACTGTACAGTTTTAACTGGTGCATAGAAAGACTGTCTTTCTTCCTGGGATGTGTGTTTATACATCTATATCTGCGATACGGTTCTTTCCCACGCGTGCACAAATTGTGTTTACATGTTGAGGCAGTGTTTTAAAAAAAAATAGTCGATTCACTGTACCTTACTACTCCTGATATGCCCTAACTTTACGAGAGCCAGATCAGGCCGAAAATGGAATATTGCTGCCATATCTATACTGGAGCTGCCAAGTCTTCACTTACCAGTCTTAAGTCCAAAAGCGTCATCATGGCCTTGTGAGTGATGAAATGATTTTCACCTTGCAACACTTTTCCCGCAACCGAAAATTGCAAGCCTTTCGCTACTCTATTTCTATGAAAAATCTTCAAAAGTGCTACATTTCTTAGTTCCCTTAACTTTAACTCTCCCAGTTTATGTCCTCCATGCCGAGGACATTTAGGCGAACCACCCTTATTTTCTTTGTAAGGAGTAAGGTCCAATCGGACAGCTTCTTTCGAAAAACTCTTGCTTTCCCGACCACTACAATCTCATACGTTTCAACTATGTTTTACGGCTTTTTACAAGTTATTCAAAGCCATAATATAAACATTTTAGGGAGATAATAATGATTCATTGATACGAGTCCTACTAATTAACCCATAGCCAGAAGGAAAAAAAGGTGGATTCATGCCTTTCCCAAGGTATTTGCGCGTAAGTGAATATAACGAACCCGACTGAGAATGGAACTCGGATCTCCGACTTCCAATTCATAGCCGTTACCATTACACCAACCGCACGTATGTGGGTTTAACCTTTATCTTTCCCACATATCCACATAAACTGCGCCCCTTACATTTATCTCTCTCTCTCTCTCTCTCTCTCTCAGCAACTGTCTTCAGTAATACTCTACCTTAAGTGACTCTTGAGCACTGTATGAGGTAAACGTTAGCAAATAAAAATGGTTTATACTCAGATTGAGTACAAATTATGGGATAAGAGAAATACTAAATTTTACAAGAATCTGAATTGTCATTTTTTTAAAGCATTTCACCTCAAGCAAGGCGGATGTGCTACTAGCACGAAAGAGGTCACAGAGAGCGGGAGCAAGAGTAAAGAGGCGTGAAAGAGGAAAGAATGAAGAGAAGGACGGGGTATAGATCAAGGCATCTGGAGATGTCGACTGACATTGCATTTGGATATCTGGAAATTATAGCTATATGGGAAGCAAGTAAGAGGAAGGGAATTCCACAGACGGGAAGTGCGAGACATGAAGCTATTGGAGTAGAAGAGAAGGCTACATTTAAGAGTTTCGACAGTGTAAGGGTAGGATTGAGATGCCAACATAGTAACACGTTTAAATTCATGCAGTTTGGGAACCAGTGAAAACAGCTCGTCGAAGCCGTTACGGTGAAAGTATTTGTAGAAAAGACAGAGGGAAGCAACGGCACGTCTGTGAGAGAGCGACTGTAGACGAGATGCCAGATCAGGGCTAATCATATTGCATATACGTCTAAGTAATAAATAGTAATAAATACTCATTAAAATCTAAATTTAATTTAAAAACGCAGAAAACAACAGCCCAATCATCATTACACATTGTCTCATGTTCCAGTGAGCGTAGAATTGCCGAGGATAGATTTGAAGCAATTATAATGCAGTGCATGTTGAAAGCTGTCGAATGGCAGTAAAATATCTTAATTGCATGAGTTTACTATGACATAGAAGAAAGAAAAGACTACATTAAAATCAATCAGCAATTCAGTAGACAACGGGGTCGGCTATTAAAATGGAGGTCAAACGTCTGAGAGTTAATTTCATTTGCTACTACACAGACAGCTATTCTAACATATCTACAGATATCTCACAGGAGAAAATAGCGAAGCTGATAAATTCGATGCTGGAAAGCGTGCAAAACTTTAAAATCTGCTAATGACATGCGGACGAAATGTTTCATGACGTGGTAAAATAAACTTCAATTGTTTGTGTCGTTAAATAATACTTCTTATTTGAAAACGCAGGTGTCGATTTAGCTTTGCTTGGCTATAACTTCATAGGCACGGACACGCATGCATTTATATATATATATATATATATATATATATATATATATATATATATATATATATATATATATATATATATATACACAATATATATATATTATATATATATACACACACACATAATATATATATATATATATATATATATATAAAAGTGGACATGCAAGTCAGCACTTAGAGGCGACAGTCTGTTTCATGCTAGTGCAATCGTCAGGCCTGACAATTGCACTAGCATGAAACAGACTGGCGCCTCTAAGTGCTGACTTCCATGTCCACTTTTATATTTACACACGCTCTATCTGATATTGAGCACTTTATCCCATAAATATAGCACACTTTAAGACTATATTTCTTTATATATATATATATATATATATATATATATATATATATATATATATATATATATATATATATTATGTGTGTGTATATACTGATGTAATATGAAAGAACAGTTAGATCAATAATCTAAAGTTCTTTAGTATTTATGTTTTGATTTATAAAAAAACAGTGCTCGATACAGAAGTACAGCTTAAATTATAATTATTTTTTTTTAAATTATGATTACATCGCGACACAGAAATTAATTTGTTTCGAAATTTTTCCTCAATTCCTGCACCAACCTATATTCCAACCTATAAATGAGTAAAACAGTTTTCAGTTATTATAAACATCTCTTGAGAATGAAACTGTACTCTAAATTTTAAGTTTAATATTGAAATTAAACTTTAGGACGTGTCTAGTTTCGAAACTTAGTAATTTCTGTGTCGCGAATATATATATATATATATATATATATATGTGTGTGTGTGTGTGTGTGTGTGTGTGTAAATATCTGTATGTGTGTGCGTGTTGTATGAGTATGAATATTTAGGCAGCAAGTATTATTCAGCTCAACAAATTTAATTAAAAATAATCGGCAAAAACTCTCAGTTTAATTTACATTGCATTTTTTCAATTTTCGTGTAGAGATTTGTGTTCAAAGTTAGGAATAAACTCTCCAAAGAGCATGTTGTGTTATTGTTTTGTTCAAGTACTTTCGAGTATCTCGGTCATTTTCAACAAACAGTGTGGTGTCTGTGTGGTAGGGAGCCTTCTTTTATATTCTTATTCCTCTCCATGGCTCGCCACAACTTCCTGTCCTTGTAGCTCTTAATGACATTTTCTCTTTCCGTTATTTCTCCTAAACCCTGTTCCTCCATCGATTCGCTTAAGTTCACTAAGTATGTTATGCGCTAATTTCATCTATATATATATATATATATATATATATATATATATATATATATATATATATATATATATATATATATATATATATATAATGGCTTCCCACCGATTCTGCGATTATATTGAGTGAACCGTAGTTATAGTATCTGGGAGTGACTTCATTATCTGACGTGATAAGTAGTTGAACAAGGCTAGTTCACTGAAAACCCTCGGTCACGATGACTTGTGATTTCGTGCTAGCACAACTTTCGATTGCTTCCACACAATTTCGTCGATCCAGTTTCAATCACAAGGCTTGGCTCACTTCCCAACGGAGCCACACGCGGTGATTGTTTGCACAAGGCGAAACTATCAGAAAGTGTCCTCCCTGACAAATCGATCCTGGCGAGAGACAAACCCGGACCTTGTGGTCGAAGTGTTAACGTTCTAGCTACTGGAGAAGCGGTGCCGAAAAGATTTAGACCTGCTTATGAAGCTCTTCCCTGACAAAAATCTGGAGTGTAATCATTTGGACAGATTTTAGGAAGTGGCCCGGACCAAGAAATGTTCAGCAATCATAGATAGATAGATAGTTATATAGATAGATAGATAGATAGATAGATAGATAGATGTACTTATTTGTGTTGATTCATATACCCATAAAACTACTGACATTTTAAAAGGAAAAGCAAGATGCTGTTTGGAATATCAATCCGCCTTCAGATTAAAACCTTCCAGGGTATTACTTCTCCGATGGGTAGAGTTCAGAGGTCCCAAATGATGGACAGCTGGTGCCTGATGGTAACGATCTCCGGCAAACAACCAGGCAAACAGGTGGCCGGACTGATCGGACTCGGGAAGTCTAAGAAAAAAAAAGAGTCAAAAATCAGCAACACTTGTTTTGCCACCCCGCCACTCACACTGGTCAGGGCCTAAGCTTCTGCCGACTCTGTCGCCGGAGATGGAAAAAAATCTTGGAATGATGCCGTCTGACGAATTAAATTGCAATTTCGGAAATTACTTGCAGGCGATCGATCTATATATGATTTATGTTTTATCTACTGATATATATATATATATATATATATATATATATATATATATATATATATATATATATATATATATATATATATATATATATATATATATATATATATATTACGTGGTATAATTGTAAGCAGATCAATTACGACTGAGTAGTGAGTTCGATTCCTACTGGCTGCTACACACTTTCGGCCTTGTACCACATCTAAGGTACGCTTAAAAAAACATTTGAGCACTCCCACGCGGTATAATGGATAGCAAGCTTGTCTTGCTAGATCAGTTATATATATATATATATATATATATATATATATATATATATATATATATATATATATTCGTTTAAAAAATACATCAAAACTTGACACCTTGATCTTGAGAAGAAACTAAGAATAATTACTTTTCTAGAAAAATATAAGCTCTTAAAAAGAGGATCAGACCTCATTATTAAATGTTGATACGAAAACAAACAACCTCTTCACTATCTACAGCAACATCATAACGAAATAACGAAATAAAATCCCATAACCTAATTCTAATAATCTTTATTCAATATGCAAAAACAGAAACAAAAACAGGACACAACAGGAAAATATGAAAATCAAATAAATAATATGAATGAACAGAATTTCAGTTCAGGTCGTATGAGAATCTTTTGAACACATTTTATTCAAATATTCAGTTTAATTCGATGAATGTGATGCAATATTATCGTGCTTGAAAATCATTTTCCTGGAAGCGTTCTGTTTCATCTGGAAACATGTTTCACGCGGGCCTTCAAAAACTTAATTTATCTGACTTGTCATCTTAACCCTATCTGGAATTCACCATGAAATCACTACTTCATCACTTATAATCCCACCCTGGGGCATCACAATACCTCTATATTTTTATGCTTCAACCAGTGGAAAAAATTTATGCGAGGAGCCACACAGTCTTTGCAATATCTGGATGGAAGCACGGCACACTTCTGGGAAAACAACAATTGTGAAAAACTCCTTTCATATATACAGTTAACAATTTTATTCGATTTTTTTTTTTGCATGACTTTTAATAGAAGCCTAGGGGTTGGCGTCATGTTTTTTCCACTTGATGAGGAAGCCGTCATCTTGTGCTTTTCGATTCTTCAATGACACAAAGTTGAAAAATGTCACAGCTTGACAAAGAAGCTATTTTTATAACTTCTCTCTAAAAAAACAGGACATAGATTGACGATATAATGTCCACAACTTGCTCTTATCAGTCATTCATCAGATTCCACCCTAACTGCCTATCATTCACCAAATTACTGTTTAGCTTACAAGAAGTATATATATATATATATATATATATATATATATATATATATATATATATATATATATACATATATATATATATATATATATATATATATATATATATAATATCGATATTATATTATATATATATTATATCGATAAACACGTGCCTAATAATTTGAGAAGCAATATATATATATATATATATATATGCAGGTTTCATTAAAAACGACAGACAAGGTACTACGATTGAGCTTTTTATTTAATTTTTCTTGTGTTCGAACAAGAGCTTTCTTTACAGGACAAAGGGTGTGTAAGAACTGTCCAAATGTTTTATGTTTCCGAGCGCTTTCGGCTATACATTTAGCCATTATCAAGGATGATTCGATTTTTCCAGTTTAATTGAGTGTGTGTGCATTATGTGTATGTCTTAGTGTGTAGTAGGGATGTTTTTAATTTCCGAATACGGTGAGCACAAATTAACTGGGAACAGATATTAACTACGAACAAAGCCACAATGTGCTAACCGTATTCGGAAATTAAAAACCATCTTTTCAATCTCCAGCACCCCCGGGTTTGGCAAAAAAAAAAATCGATAAAACTGAAGGCGGGTACGATTTTTTGTAAAAACCAAGGCAAAGTTACATGCGAACAAATTTTTTACTCGATGAGCTGCTCTTCTTTGCGCTTTATGCAAACTATAACTTGCGAGGTTTTGCTTACAAGCGGCAACAGTAGCGGCTAGCTTTCCCCTGCCTACCTTCAGACGACAATTTATACACACAGATCAAAACAACGTAAAAATTGCTCTTACTTAGCCACCATAGAGAAACCTCCTTGTCTCCTGTCAGCATGGCTGATGCTCAACCTCACGAGAGCGTTGCCCTGCGCCTTGTTTGTTTCACGTTTTCCACTGACCTGAGTTGGAACAACTACATTGAAGAGCTTTATCTAACGCAAGAAAAGTTAGTCCTCTGTGTCGCGCCAGAAGGTTTTTTCTCGTCTGAGTCCATCATTCACATTTAAAAATCTACCATTCATCATTGCATTGAATACTGCTGCCATATATGGTCTGGTGCCCCCACTGTTTATCTCGAAGTTCTCGACAAAATCCAAAGATAGATATGCAATATGATAGGTCCTGATCTGGCATCTTGACTCCACTCACCTTCTCACAGACGTGATGTGGTTTCCCTCTGTCTTTTCGACAAATATTTTCATGGCAACTGCTCTGAGGAGCTATTTTCACTGGTGCCGCAAATGCATGAATTTAAGCGTGCTACTAGGTTGGCATCTCGGTTCCACCCCTTTACTGTTAAAACCACCTATTCTATTTCAACAGCTTCTTCTCTCACACTTCTCGACAGTGGAACTCCTTTCCTCTTACTTGCTTCCTGATAAGTATAAACTTCAAAAATTTAAATGTAATGTCAATAATACCTTGATCTTGATTCCCGTCCTTCTCTCTGTCCTTTTCTCAAACCCTCCTTTTTACTCTTATCTTTACACTCTGTAATTACCTGTGTGCTAGTGCGCCCCTGCCTTGTTTGGGGTGAAATGCTTAAAACAAATCAGTGTAATAGACATCCGCACACATGTAGACGCATTTTCTGTTTTTGCTATACAAACGTAGTTCATTCGATTGTACTGTAAAAAAAAGATACACAAAAATGTTTGTGTGAAGATGTTCGCAAAGAATCTTTGTAATTCATTTCTTTCAATATGAACGTAAAATAATACTCAAATAGATAAATATTATTGAAATTTGTAGATCCGTGTTTGATGATTAAATTAATTCTTCGCTTCTACACGCATATTCCAGTACATATATATATATATTAAGGACGTGACAGAGGGATTAGAATGTTAGCAGTTTGACCATTAGATTTGACTATGAGATCTGTGTACGAATTTCACCACAATCGATTTGATGGGAAGGTCACTTCTTGAAAATTCTCCCAGCGTGTAACGTCATTGCAAAGATCCTGACGGAAAACACCATGGTGTTGCGCTACCACAAAGTTACAAGTCATTGTAACCTACGATCTTCTGTTTAAATTTTGATCACACCTGATTTTGTAGTACAAACCACACGTTAGGTAGGTGAACTTACCGAGATTAGCGAGCGACCATAGCAGAGATATATTCAGAAGCATGTAGCCATCCGTCAAACACACACATATATGCGTGTGTGCTTGCTTCTTATATATATATATGTGTGTGTGAATGTATATATAGATATGTGTGTGTGTGTGTGAATGTATATATATATATATGTGAATGTATATATATATATATGTATATATATATATATATATATATATATATATATAGAGAGAGAGAGAGAGAACCCTATGTACAAATATATATATACTGAACTCTCCCGTCGTTTTCATCGTATAAGGTTCAAGTAGCTAATTTCTTTAGAACCAGCAGCCAGACTGTCCGCACATTTTGATTATAATGGTGAAGGCTTATGCTGAACGAACCAAACTTTCTGGAAGAGCCGAATACAAAGAACTGGCGCGAAGTATGCGACAAGCTCTACAAACGAAAGTCCGAATTCAGAGCTGTTCTTCTCTGTTCACCACCCAAAGCTATATGACCCAGTCTATCCTGCTATTTACCCATAGCTATGAAGAAGAAGAGCTTCATGCTTTTCCCAAGGGTATTTTCACTTAAGTGAATGTAATGAACTCGACTGGAATTCGAACTCCACTATCCATTACTCCACCGTTCCTCTCTCTCTCTCTCTCTCTCTCTCTCTCTCTCTCTCTCTCTCTCTCTCTCTCTCTCCATATATATATATATATATATATATATTAAACCTAAAGAGCCAGACAAACCTACCAGGGTTTCACCTATGCGGATCGTCAGAGAATACTAGTGGTAGGTTTGTCTGTCTCTTTAGGTTTAATTTAGGTTTGCTCTCCTTAGCGTATCGAACACTTTATTTAGTTATTTTACTTAATCGTAGCAGTTTTTTTTCCTTTGGACTCTGAACTTGGATGCTAGACGATTATTTTCGGCTGACGTACATTTTCTCTGTTCTTTCTTTTTTGTACCATTTTTTCCCTTTGGTATTGGTTTGTTTATTTGCAAATCAAGGCACCTAAAGTTTTCCGGACAAGTATAATTTCTTATATTTATAAGATTTCAACTAGTATATATATATATATATATATATATATATATATATATATATATATATATATATATATATATATATATATATATATGCATGCATGTATATATTAAAAAATTATTACATAAATATGTTATAACATCACTACAAAAATAGCTATTTTGTTTCAACACTTCTGGTGTCTGCAACCTCATTACTTGAGAAGACACCAGAAGTGTTGCAACAAAGTGGCTATTTTTGTAGTGATGTTATAACATGTTTATGTTACAATTTTTGAATAAATAATATTTTATCTACTCTGTATTGAGCACTCTTTTATGAATAGTGTTTTTGGTTATTGGATTTTATTCCGTCTACACCAATCCTATACTTGGATATATATATATATATATATATATATATATATATATATATATATATATATATATATATATATTGTGTGACAAAGTGGAAAAATAATTAGGCTACATTCAAACTTCTCTCTAATTATTTTATATTAAATGCGAGATAAAAAGCCCATAAAACGGCCTCTCCTGAGAAAGTACAATTTATACAGACAGATAAAATACCACGACCCCAACACGTATACATATATGCGTATGTGTATTTGTGTGTGTGTGTCTTTGTCTCTGTCTCTCTACGTTTGCGTGCTCGCTTGTGCGTGCGTGCGCGTCTGTATGTGTTTACGTCTGCGTCTCGATTAAAACGGAAAGAAATTGTGGATGAAAATAAAATGGCGTCAGATCTGCAAAGAAATAAAAATGGTTTGATATCCTTGTGACAGCAGGCCAATCTGTTGGCATTAGTAATGAAATCGCTGAGTATTTCAGCATTATAAGAAAGAAAGAAAGAAAGAAAGAAAGAAAGAAAGAAAGAAAGAAAGAAAAGAGTCTTTGATATTAAAATATTTGGAAGATACAATAATCAGTTGTCATTCACCAAAACTTTATCCTTTCCTGATCCATTGTTTATCAGTCTCCCGAAAATATTGAATCTGCTTAATCACAGAGTCAGAAAAAAACCATATGCCAGACATAAAACTTTCTTACGATTTGAAACGTATTTTTACTGAACTGAGAATAACTTATTGCATTTTTAAACTAAAAGAGACAAACCAACGGAAATAATGCATTTATTTTTTAATTATAAAATATATATTAAGCTGAATGGATGTGGACGAAGCTTAACGCTAAGGAAGCTATTTTGAACAGACAGAATTCTCAAGTCAGCCTTTCGAATATTGATTTCTTTTTAGGCAGGAAAACTCTTCACATTTAGAAAACAGGCGGGATACAATCTTCATGTTATGATTTGGCATTGTGCTACACTCAGTTAAACTTAGTAAATATCAAGAACTGGACGAGGTACCCGATGTCGCCCGTGTGTATAAACGCTCCCCCACTGTATACCCGCAACCCACTGTCTAGAAATGTCTGCATGCATCATCCGTTGGTATACTAAGCCATTCCCCCTCATCTTTTTATGGTATGTCCTTCGTAAGTGATTGATTGTTCTTAATAAAGGAATTCCATCGATAAAAAAAACTTCTTGTGTGGTCGTTGCTCAGGGTTAAATTGTTTCAATGATTTAGATATTCAGTAAATTTCCTATGGCCGTATTAACTTCCAACTATTATGGCATTGTTCACAAATCTAATAATCAAAGAAAAACAGGGATGAAGCGTGAGAACTTGATTCATCTGCAAGTGCAAACGCATGAATGCCCCCTCATTTTTTGCACGTTTACTTGGTTGAGGTTAATAAGAGATTCTTCGGAATTTTTCACTTTCAATGCTTCAATAGTCCTTCTCAAACAATCTTTACCTCAAAGGTTGTTCGAATGCCAAGATGGAATCATATGAAGAAGCTACTGGTTAAATGACAAAGGCCGATTTTGGACTTAGTTTTCGCAGATTTCGTCTACCTACATAATCTAAACCAATGTCATATGTAATTTACATGGCAAATTTGGAAAGCATCTGCTGAAAAACCAGGGAGTTATGGCCGAAAAACGTGCCTTTTGAACAGTTTTTCGTGGTTTTCGTTGTATGCGAGGAAGCGAGCAGAACTAAAACCACACTATCTTATTTCTTACATGATGGCAAATGTTTTGCGACATGTTTGAAGAAAATCGGATAAAAAAATGAGGTAGTTACTCAAATTTATATTTTAAGTAGTACGAAAACCCCGATTTTATCACAGTGTTTTGCAATGTTGCAGGAAAACTATCAAGCATTCTACATAGACCTCGTAATATGACTTATATTTTGCGTTAAGTGCAAAGAACATCAGCTCAGCCAGTAAAAACTTTGTTCGCGTGTAACTTTGCTTCGGGTTTTGAAAAAAATCGTACCCACCTTCAGTTTTATCGATTTTTTGCCAAACACAAGGTGCTGGAGGTTAAAAGGGATATCTTGACTTATTTTAATAAATTTGAAACATGTGTGTATAATTTCATTGAAATCGATCGAGAAATGTGGACGTGTATAAATAGCATACACACAGAGAGACATCTTTTGTTTTATAGATATAGATCAGATGAAAACAGAAAGCCTAAACGGGAAATGTTCGCTTAAAAGACATTGAAATTGGCCATGCCAGTGGAATCCCTTACCATGAGATTATTACAGCTTGTGTGTCATTTCCAATTTGTTACTAAAATTGTTTCAATTTGTTACTAAAACACAAGTGTACTGAACAGTAAATGTAATAAAAACATTGAAAACAAGCTGCCCTATTTTCTGTATATTAATTCGGTTTTTAAATACTAGTGATCTGAAAAGTGTTCTTACATTACTAACATATAGCAGAAAAAGTGGTAGGACCGAAAAGAGAGCTTTGGAACATGTCTAAAAAATTTTGGAAATCTTTTGAATAATTGCTGAAGAATATAAATCTGTCATGTCCATAAAGATGCATAAATAAAAAATTAATTATACTGTCACTTTTGCGTGTCCACAGAAAAAGTAAACAAATAAAAATTAATTATAGTGTCAAAAATAATTATAACAATTATAACTGTCATTAGTTCACTCTTTCTAAATGACTAAGAATCGACCTCACTTTCCTCCGCTATACATACAAACACGTGACATTCACACTATCAGACAAGCAGTCAAACATGGACATCCCGTCAAAACGTGCATCAACGAAAATTTAATCTCTTTTTCCTTTTTCAGGCCATAATCGTAACATATAGCTTTTAGCATTTTACAAAAATTCAAGGTAAAAAAAAACAGCAGACTCTTGTATTTTCCAACTAAAATATCTGGATACTCATTATACACATCTACATAAAAATAAATACGACAAAGACTGTGTACACTTTACTTATTCTTCATCTTATCATTCTGTTAGATTCCGATCCATATTTGATCTACATTTGACCCCAAACTAATAATTTTACTCAGTATTACCGTCTCTCGTGTCTCCAACACCACATAAAAACCAGATAATAAATAATACACATTTTATTGTTTCCACGTCTTGCTGTTTCTCATTTTTACGAGTATTTTTGTATATATAGATGTTAGGGGGTTTATAATTATTTACTCAGAGTCATAACTTCTCTACAAATCTAATCTCAATTGCGGCATCATCATCATCATCATTAGCTGTGTCCCAACGTTGAAACTGCTGGGATTGTTGTTGTTGTTGCTGCTGCTGCTGCTTGTTGCTTCGATTGCTGCTGCTGATCACTTTGCGAAAATGATGATGGTTGGTCTTGGCCGGAATCAGTGTCAAGTTGATCTTCTGTTGAAAGGAAAGAAGAAAAACATAAAAATTGCTGTATATTTTATTAAAAGACACCTTATACGGTTGGGGAAGCTATCAAGACAATTATCCCAGTTGGCTGTGCATTAAATATACTTAAAGCAGGACATGTAACCTAAGAATTGTCTTTTTTGTATAGAGTTGATTTTAAGTCGAACATGCTCTGTGATGGCAAAACATCACTAACTTTGCTTTGGAGGTATTGAATGTTACAAAACTAGTTCCTTCCTCGTTGAGCATTGCAAGCAAGGTCAGAATAGAGGTCAGCTGCCAGGTTCTGGTCATCTAGATTTTGAGCGGTTCTCCCATAAACTGTGGTATCGTCTACAAGTATTTATACTAATGATTTGAGAATGTTCTTAGGCAGATTGTTTATATATAGCAAAAAGAGAGTAGGTCAGAGGTGAGAGAGAGAGACCTTTGGAGCTTGCCTAAAAACTTACAAATCTTTTGAATTGTTGTTGAAATATAGAAATCTAACCTCAACTGTGGCATCATCATCATCAGCTGCGTCAGGGATCCAGCGTTGAGACTGCTGGGATTGTTGTTGTTGCTGCTGCTGCTGTTGCTGCGATTGCTGCTGCTGATCACTTTGCGAAAATGATGATGGTTGGTCTTGGCCGGAATCAGTGTCAAGTTGATCTTCTGTTGAAAGGAAAGGAGAAAAGCATAAAAATTGCTGTATATTTTATTAAAAGACACCTTATACGGTTGGGGAAGCTATCAAGACAATTATCCCAGTTGGCTGTGCATTAAACACACTTAAAGCAGGACATGTAACCTAAGAATTGATTTTCCCCCTCTATAATTTATATTTTCCCCTCTATAATTTATAATAACTGTTTTGTTTTTTTTATAGAGTGGATTTTATGACACTTTTTTTTTTATTTCCATATTAAGTTTTCTTCTTTATGTGCCGCTTACTCTCAGGACGTAAACAAACAAGGCTCTCTACAACTACCTGTCCCTTGTAGCTCTTAATTGTCTTTCTGTTATTTCTTCTATTCCATCATCCATCGACTCAAGCCCACTATGTATGTCACTCGTTGTTTTCCTCTGTCCGTCTTGCCTTCAATCTGTTCTCTGAGTATCATATTTTCCAAGCCTACTTTCTTCATTACGTGTCCGAGAAATTTCAGCTGTCTCTTCCTGATGTTAAGTATGTTTCCTTTTTGTTTCCATTTTCTCTAGAACTTCGTAGTTGCTCACATATTCGGTCCATAGTTTTCTCGGCATCCTTCTGCAGGGCCACATTTCTATTGTTTCCGGTCTCTTCTTCATTTTTTAGAAGATTGTCAAGCTTCTATTGTCATATCACGTAACAACCAATGCTCTTTTCTTAGATTGGATTAAGCAAAATATTCGCCCCGTGGCACTGTAGCCATTGCAAACACCGACGAATGCCTTTGAGGTATCTAGAGCCACAGCGGGAGCTTTGCCGTTCATATCTAAAATTTGATGGACCAATTCAGCGAAGACTGTTATGACACTGATAACCGTGATGGCCGTTACCACATCGGCGGAAGCCATATTGCTTGTCCTAAAGGAGATCGTGAGGAGGAAGATGCTTAACCAATTCGACGTTTATTAGAGCCACGAGTCTTTTTACTTCTTTTATATATCGCGTCCCTTCATGGCCCTCCCTCTAATCCTGTCCCTTGTAGCTCTTAATAAGTTTTTGGCGTTTTCTTATTTCTCCTAAACACTATTCCGCCATCCACTTGCTCAAACCCATTATGTCACTTGTTGCTTCTTCCCTGCCCCTCTTTACCTCTATATGTCCTGTGAGTATCAGATTTTCCAAGCCCAGAAATATCAGCTGCCTTTTTCTGATGTTAAATATAAGTTACCTTTTTGTTCATATGTTCTCTAGAACCTCGTAGTTGCTCACATTAAAGCACATGGTTTCCTCAGCATCCTTCTGTAGAACCACATTTCTGTTGTTTCCAGTCTCTTCTTCATCTTTGATGAGATTCTCAAGCTTTCACGTAACTTTTCTTTGTTTCTAACGATGTTTTCCTGTTTCTTAATACTCTGCTTAGCTTTTGGAATGCATCTTTGTCTCTACCAATGCGCCTTCGGATTTCAGTGTCACACTTTCCATCCTCTGTTAGAACACTTCCCAGATATTTTTTTTTACGTGTTTGATTTTGCTATTTCCGATTTGTAATATGGGATCATCCTTTTGGTGTCTACCATTGCAGTTGATGTTTAATCTTTTCTTCCCGCTTTCCTTCACTATCTTCTGTAGGAGTTTATGTAGTTTTCTTTCTGTGTCTGCCATATACACTGTGTCAGCTGCATACAGTGGGGTTGAATAAGTGATCGTACAGCAAACAAATGATTGTTATTCTCACTTATAGCAAATGAAAACCTCGAATAACAATGGTATATATGTATTTGGGGGCATAGAATCGGAATCTGAAATTTAAAATTAGAAATTCATCGATAAGTGATAGTTATGCAAATTTTTATATTTCGAATAGTGGAAAAAAGTGTTCGTACAGTATCAATTTTTGCATTATAATACCGTAGATTTTGGTTGTACTTCAAAGTAGAAGATTCTAAACTGTTCTAGAATATTCTCGGTAACTCTATTTCAACATTCAGTTCAAAATTGGATCATTCTGCAGTCACTGTTCACTGATAACGGTTCTAATAATGGCTAGACGTAAGAAAATGATTTGTGTTCAAAAAGAGCTAATTATTAAGCTATGGAACAATGGAAAAAGTTACAAAAATCATCCAGTGACACGAACATACCTTTTTCAACAATTAGTTCATTTATTGCAAGATTTAAAAGACGTAATACTGTTGAAAAACAAAGGCAGACCCGGTGTTCCCAGGAATATCTCTCCCAGATTACGAAGAAAGTTGATACGACAGGTCCAAAATAACCCAATGGCCATCAGACAAGACCTTCAGAATGATCTGAGTTTGTCAGGAGTTAACGTAACTAAGCAAACGATTAGTAATGAACTACGCAGAGACGGTATAAAGTCGCGCTCCCCAAGAAAGGCACCACTCCTTCTGAAACGGCATAGAGATGCCAGGTTGAAATTTGCAACAGAGCATAAAGATGAGGAAAATTCTTATTGGGAAAGAGTTCTTTGGACAGATAAGAGTAAAATTGAGTTGTTCGGTCGCAATTCCATGAATCGTATGAGGGAAAGGCGGCGAAGCATACGCACCCAAGAACACCATGCCAACTGTCAAATTTGGTGGGGTAATATCATGGTTTGGGGCTGCTTTTCGATGCGAGGTGTTGGCAAACTAGCAATTATAGACGGTAGAATGAATGCAGAAAAATATCAACAAATCCTAAGCGAAAATATATCGCTTTCTGTAGAGAATCTTGGGCTTCCTCCTGATTAGATCTTCCAGCAGGACAATGATCCCAAGCATACTGCTAAGAGTATGCAGAATTGGCTTGCTAATAACAACGTTAACATCTTACAATGGCCCAGTCAGTCGACGGATTTGAATCCAATAGAGAATTTATGGCGGTTTTTGAAAAATAAGATCCGTGATAGAGGTCCAACAAATATCAAAAACCTGAAGACAATTACTCAGGAAGAATGAGATAAAATACCTACTAAAGTATGCGAATCGTTAATTAAAGACTACAGAAAGAGATTGGTTGCTGTTGAACTTAATAAAGGCTTTGCTACAAAATATTAAATGGAGAAAACATGTTTTTGTTCTGCTGTACGATCATTTTTTAAACCCCTAAAAATTTAAATATTGCTATATTTTCTTAAGCATGGAATATTATTTAGTTTTATATGCATACATTTTTAGTATGGAATCTGATACAGTAGATATATTCCGTTTTGTTAATTTAATATGTTATAAATAAAAAATATGAAATATTTTCATGTGTACGGTTGCTTAATCAACACCACTGTATCTTATGTTGTTAAGACTGTTGCTGCCAATAATGAATCCTGGTCAGTCAGTTATGTGCCATGCGCGATACACGCTTAGGTGATCATGTATCTTTCGATACATGACTGACGAGGTTGATTTTTCCCCGCAGTCGCCATTTCTTTCTGCGGTAGACCAGTTGCCATCCAAAGTTATAGAACTGGGAGGAGAAGAAGAGAAATCATTCCTTTCCCAAGGGTATTAGTAGTAGTAGTAGTAGTAGTAGTATAGATGGCCACTCGTATTCGAAGATAGGGTATCAGGCGCATTTGTGTTTATTCAACACCCACAGAGCCCACCTGTGGTTTATATTGCAACTATGCTGAGCAGACCTTAGTTACACTGTCTGGGAAATAGCGTGTTATCAAGCATGATCAACAATTTGAATAAGGCCACGATGACTTCGTGCTAGCACAGCTATCGACGGGCCCCAAGGGTTCCGTCTACCCAATTTCACTCACAAGACTTGGGTCATGGTTTCCAGGCACTTTCCAAAGGTGCCGCACGCTGGGATCGACCCCTCCAGTCCGATAACATCTGGAAGTTTCCTTCTTGACAAATCGACCATGGTGAGATTCGAACCCGGGTCTCATGGTCAGAACGCGAACGTTCTAACCACTTGGCTACGAGAGTAATTAGCACGTAAATGAATGTAATGGATTCGACTGGAATTCGAACTCAACTCTCCGATTCCTCAATCCGAGCCGCTATCCGTTACTTCACCGGGAATATCTTATGCTGTTAAGATTGTTACTGCCAATAATGAATCTTGGCAATGATTTCTACTTCTCTAAGAATCGCCTCACTGTAAAGTTTGAATAAGTCCAGTGAGGGTTCTTGTCTTCCACTCCTTTCTATTGCTGTATATCTGCTGAAATCATTTTCCATCTGTATGCAGGCGGCTTGATGTCATTACGAGATTTTGATTATCTGAATATCCTTCCCAAAGAACTATAACATTTTAGTAGACTTGAGAAAATCTAATTGCCTGAAAAATTGTTCGGTTAATGAATGCAGAAATCTTCCTGTAGGGAAATGTTTAATTTCATTATTACAATCTCTATCATGTTTCTAATGAACTAATTTAATTTTAACAATTGTATTCTAATCAACAATCATATAAATATCTTTGAGTAGATACATTTAATAATTTGGGGTAAGATCACTCTGTTTTGAAATCAAATAGAGATATAAGAATGTAAGGTGATAACCTATTTTCATCTGGCAAATGATTTTGTTTACAAGTCGAAGCCTCACATACTTTCGAAGACATATTTCGCATTAAATGAAGATCAGAGATTACCGAAGACAACATTAAAGAAAGAAGTTTATTCCAATTCAAAGATTACTGAAGACAACATTAAAAAAAAGGAAATTAATTCCAATTCAAATATTCAGATCGTATCTGTTCGCTTTCTTTCATAACAGAATTATTAACGATTGCCAATGTTTACAACAGCATGCTTCAGACACAAAATTATTCACCAACCATATGTACTTCCCGAATCTACCACATACCACGAACGGACCGACCAACGATTTTAAATTAGATAATTGTGTCCAGTAAACTTTTTCCTCGACAATATTTTCTTACCGGATAAAACGTTCAATTGCGAAGAGGATTTTGATGTCAGGGGTCAGGTATTTTGCACGAGACATATCCTCGCAAAAATGACTTGCTGACAAGTGAGGGACGTCAGGATTTGGCAGTGTACACGGGGAATTAGGAAAGGTGGGAGCTGCTCAGTGACCTGCTTGTTAGAGTGGAGGGTCAGCAAAATCCTGGCAACGAGTCATCGGAGCTTTCAGGCGATCTCTCACTCGTGTGTACAGACGAATTGAACATCCCCAGTTATTCACAGAAGATTAGTTTGAAATGAAAACTATTGTAGAAATAGTTTAGCACTCATCTGTCGACAGCGTGATAAATACTATTCGTTTCAGGTTAGAAATCACGCCTTGCGCTTATTAACTGAGGGGAAATAGTTTTTTGTTTTATATATATATATATATATATATATATATATATATATATATATATATATATATATATAAAATTCATTCTGTCTTTCCACTTTCTTTTCTTAACCGGGTAAAGGAATGATTTTTTTTTAATTTTAACACCTCCAAAACGAAACTGCTCACTTTTACGAAGACCCTTTTTACCTTCTATCATCATGGTTGATTCTAACCTCTAGGTGTCTGGCTCATTGTGCCTTCTCGGACTAAAGTTTTCTGCTGACATGAAATGGAAAGACTATATTAAATCAATTTCTAGTTCCGCTGCTAAGAAAGTTGGTTCAATGTGTCGTTCGAGTCAATTTTTCTCGACAGAATCTATCTTACATATTTATAAGTCTACCATTCGTCCTTGCTTTCAATATTGCCGCCATATCTGGTCCTGTGCTCCTGCTATATATTTAAAGATTCTTGATAAAATCCAGTGAAGAATCTGCAATGCCATTGGCCCTGACCTAGCATCTCAATTTCAGTCACATTCCCACCGCCGTAACATAGTTTCCCTGTGCCTTTTCTATAAATACTTTTATGGTAATTGTTCCCTCTATGGTACCTAGACTTTATGAATTTAAACGCAGTACTAGATTGGCGGCAAGGTCTCATCATTTTACAGTCAAAATAGCTAGACGTAGCCGTAATTTCTATGATAAGTTTCTTCTATCGCACTTCTCGCTTGTGGATCTCTCTTCCTGCTTCTTCCTTCTCAGTTAAGTTTTATCTTCAAAGATTTAGATGCAGTGTCAATTGTTATCTTCTGTCTTAATTATTTTTCTTTTACTGTTCTCTCTCCTTAATAGTGTTGTTGGAGTTGGGTTTTTTGTTTTTTTTGGGGGGGGTCGCATTCTTAGTGGTAATAAAGCCTTGCTTGGTTTAAAATGTTTAAAACAATAGTTATTGAACGCAAAACAAATAAATTTATTAACTTACTTAAAACCGGAAGTTACTATAAATTTCCCATCAGTTGTTTTGAAGCCTAAATAAAAACTAACGTTAAAAGATTTCGGATGCTGATTTTCAAGCGATGTTCTATCTGGTTGCTACATCGTGAATAGCACGTTTGTATATTCTCTTGTTTATTTTATTCAATTTAACTTATAGACAGGAAAGTGCTTAGGGGTTTGTTTGTGTGTGTGTGTGTGTGTGTGTGTGTGTGTGTGTGTGTGTGTGTGTGTGTGTGTGCGCGCGTGCGTGTGTGTGTGCGCGCGTGCGTGTGTGTGTGCGCGTGTGTGTGTGTGTGTGTTTTGATTCTTGATTAAGGACGCGTTATCTTGTTCTTTTTTCTATATTAGCACGCTGCGAAAATACATAAGAATGTTATCAAAAAGACGAGTTTTTATAATTTGACAAAAACGAATCTTCGTATTTGCACTGTTTATATTCGATAGAAATCCTGATCGAACTGCACGCGAACTAGCAAAACGGTTCAATACAAATCACACATCGATCATAAAGCAGCATCAGGAACCAAAAAAGATGTTTAAATTTGGCTTATGGGTTCCTCGTCTTCTGATCACTTACTGAAGTGTAGCTCTCTGTTCGACATTGAAGGGCAGACTTGATACCGAACCTAATCATCACTGGTGATAAAAAGAGAGTTCTCTATGATCATATCCAACTCAAATGTCAATAGTTAGCACTCACTAATAAAGGATATTCTATCCCCAAACTAGGATTACACCCGAAAAATTTTAATCCCCAGTGTTTGGTTGGATATGAAGGGCTAAAGCAAAATGAAAGAGTTAATGCGGAGCAGTAGTGTCGTCAGTTCGAAACCTTGCACAAAACTTTGCAGAAAAAAAACGCCCACCATTGGTTAATCGTAACTGCATATTGCTCTCATGTGATGATGCAAGACCGCGTATTGCCCGGGTCACTCAAAAAAAGATTACGATTACGGTATTATATAAGTAAAATGTTTCTTTTATCCTCCTCAGTCTTCTGACCTTGCTCCATCTGACTATCATCTTTCAGAACATTGGAACATTTTTAGAAAAAATGCAGTTTATTCATTGTGATATTGAGTATTGTTTTTTTTGTTAGTTTTTTATCAAAATAGATGGGATTATGTTATCGATAATAACGGGAAACATTATCTTGATTTTAATATATCAGTTAAGACCATAGTTCCTGCTTTTAAAAACTCCCGGGAAACCTCTGATCTCTGAAATTATCGCCCTATTAGTATCTTACCTAAAAGTTAAGCAGAGTATTACGAGACGGGAAAGTTTCGATGGAAACAAAGAAAAGAGTAATGAACTGCTACGTGATATCTGTTCTCCTGTATGGCAGCGAATGTTGGTCAAACCTCTCAAAGATGAAGAATAGACTGGAATCAACAGAAGTGTGGTTCTACAGAAGGATGCTAATGATACCATGGGCCGAGAAGGTTTTGGAGAGAATGGAAACAAAGAGGGAACTTATACTTAACAACAGGAAGAGACATCTGGTATTTCTGGGACACGTAATGAGAAAGGAAAGCTTGAAAAATCTGATACTCAGAGAACGGATAGAGGGAAAGAGTGACAGGAGAAAGCAAGGCGTGGCATACATAATAGGCTTGAGAAAGTGGATGGTAGAACAGTGTATGGGAGAAATAACAAAAAGACAAAACTTATTAAGAGCTACAATGGACAGGATTAGATGGAGGGCCATGAAGGAACGCGTCACGTAAAAGAAGTAAAAAGACTCGAGGCTCTAATAAACGCCGAATTGGTTAAGCATCCTTTCGGACAAACAATGTCTTTGGCCGATGTGGTAACGGTCATCACTGAATTTGTCCATCAAGTTTTCAGATAAAGACGTCAAATCGCTCGCTATGGCCCTAGATATGTCAAAGGCGTCCGATGGTGTTTTCAATTTCCGCAAGGTCAAGGGTTACGGTGTCACGGGATGAATATTTGGCTTAATGCAATCGTTCCTTTTTTAAAAAATTCGTTTCATGAAGTTCGTGCTGGACAGGCACGCTTATAAATAATTTCATACTAATGCGGGGATCCCTAAGGGTCTATCCTTGAACCTACGCTGATTATTTTTGGGGGGGTGGGATCAGCGGTTTCAACAAAGTGGAACACGCTGAAACTGTCTTCGATAAATTAATTGATTCAAAACCGGAATCGTTCTTTTATGATGAAATACACTTGCGAGTTAAACAGTAGCGCAGAGAGTCGTGAATAATATGAATCAAATGTGTTATTAAATAAAAAATACCCTCCTGTAAATATTTGGATAAACTTATTAAAAAACGTGTACTGCTTCTATTCTTTCGGTTGGTTTGTAAAAATAAAAAATACAATTAATATTGTGTTTTTCTTCTATTTTTTTTTTATTTTTGTTGTTATATCAAATCTTTTTCATTTTCTTTCTATTTATCTTTTTGCTCTAATTCACGCCATTTTCGACTGCCCCCAATACACGCACGCCAAAAACAAGATGCACAATAAAGTATTTTCCTGGTTTATCTTAATCGGTGAGGAATAAATACTATTTTGTTTCCTAAAAGATTAAGAAATGCAGATAAAGATAAGAAATTCGGGTTAATGTGGACGTCTTAAAACGAATAAAGAGGGAAATTATCTTCTGAAATGCTATGTAATTAGGTTTTTTAATCTTGAATTATCTGACGATAAGATTGTCCATCTGCGCTATCTTACTTTGGACGGCTCCATTATTTTACGAAGCAACCTGTTTTATGTTTATATGTTCGTAGATCGTTTTTTCGTATATTCAATCAAAACACCTTCACATACGACCGAAAGATTGGGTGCGGATAATTCTACGCACTCACACACGTATTTCCCAGAACCTGAAGATACACAAACGATACGGTGTTGATGGCGGCTCAGAAAGAAAGCTCTAAGAGCTCTGAGACAAGGTAGTGAAGCAAAAAGCAACGAAAGGAGAAAGCGTTTCAATGTACCATCGTCGCAATGAGAAACGAACTGGAGGCATCAGAATCATACTGGTTTTCTTCTTCTGCGTCACGTCCCTTCATTGTGATGACGATCATGGTCCTCCACAATTTCCTGTCTTTTGTAGCGCTTAATAAATTTTGTCAAGCTCACTAGATCGGTTATGCTTTGTTTTTCTATGTTTCTCTTGACTTCAATCTGTCCTGTGGGTATCAAATCTTCCACGCCCTCTTTCCTAATTATGGGTCTTAGAAATTACAGATGTCTCTTCCTGACATTTAACAATCATGCAGAACAGAAATTTAATCATTTGCGTAGTCTAAAGCAACACAGAAATACGAACACGAATCGGAAAATTAGAATCAGAGAAAAGAGTACTGAATGCTGATGTCAAATCAGTTTGGTTTCCATCTCGGCTTGAAGCAATCGGATGTCTACCCACACTGAGGAGCTGTAATACCGCGAAACAGTCTGTCTGTGGATGACTATATATGCTCCCGGAAATTCGTTTGAGCTCTATAGAGAAAGGAGGTTTTAAAAACTTCGACTTCTACTGCTATTAAGCATTACACTTCAAGTATGAATTGAGTTCTCCGAGCCACTGGGATATTTCGTATAGAGATGAAAAACGCTAAATTCCATTCCTTTGCGACGATTGCCTAAGTGGTAACATATCTGGCTGATGTCAAATCAGTCGGGTTTCGATCCCGGCTTGAAGCAATCGAACGTCTAGCCACACTGAGGAGTTGTGATACAGCGAAACAGTCTGTCTGTGGATGATATATATATATATATATATATATATATATATGTAATAATTAGGAGGATTTGATAAATGTAATTAAGTAATTCATCGAGTCTGAAACCTCAACAGAATGCTGTAAGCACTGTCACAGAATGCAGAAAGCACTGGACGGCCGTTTCGTCCTATATTTGGGACTCATCAGCAGTGCGCATCCACTACCGAGAATTGAAACCCGGACAGTTAGGTTGTCAAGCGAACACCCTACCAACTGTTCTACGGGCCTCGGTGACGAAGAGGTAGCAAATCAGACTCGATATAGCGCCGCTCACTCACATTATTCCGTGGCGGAACCCAACTGAGATTCTCTGTAACCATAGGAGTGTGTCCCCAGGACACACTCCTATGGTTACAGAGAATCGGCGCTATATCGAGTCTGATTTGCTACCTCTTCGTCACCGAGGCCCGTAGAACAGTTGGTAGGGTGTTCGCTTGACAACCTAACTGTCCGGGTTTCAATTCTCGGTAGTGGATGCGCACTGCTGATGAGTCCCAAATATAGGACGAAACGGCCGTCCAGTGCTTTCTGCATTCTGTGACAGTGCTTACAGCATTCTGTTGAGGTTTCAGACTCGATGAATTACTTAATTACATTTATCAAATCCTCCTAATTATTACTTATATTTGATCCAGCTTAACTGCTCCAGTTGGGGCGGCTTGGTGATAGTAGTCGTGGCTCCTGGGGACACACTCCTATGGTTACAGAGAATCTCAGTTGGGTTCCGCCACGGAATAATGTGAGTGAGCGGCGCTATATCGAGTCTGATTTGCTACCTCTTCGTCACCGAGGCCCGTAGAGCAGTTGGTAGGGTGTTCGCTTGACAACCTAACTTTCAATTCTCGGTAGTGGATGCGCTGATGAGTCCCAAATATAGGACGAAACGGCCGTCCAGTGCTTTCTGCATTCTGTGACAGTGCTTACAGCATTCTGTTGAGGTTTCAGACTCGATGAATTACTTAATTACATATATATATATATACTCCTGTTTAGCAGTAAGTGCTGGACAATATCCCCACAGATGAAGAAAGATAATGGGGGCTAAAAAGATGCTCATCCTTAAAATAAGAAAGATGAAGAACGGATTGGAAGAGTTAACAGGTGAGTGACCTAATTGGTGCGAACGGTTAGCAGAGCAGGGACAAAACGTGATGGTAAAGAGTCAAACATTGTTTTGAGCAACAAGGGAGAGGAAGTTGTGGAGAGCCATGGTCTCCAATGTCATAAAGGGACAAGAGTGATGAATAATGATGATGAGGAAATATGCTCGCATATATATTACAATAATGATTTTGTAATCCCATACCGCGCTTGTATGGCGATATCATAACAATCCGAGACTCTTATCCACATAGTGATATCATATTTATGAGAGACTCTGATCTACAGAGAGATATCATATCACTGTAATACTATATAGTGATATCTTATCAATACCAGTCACTAATTTAGACAGTGATATAATGTCAATGCGAATTTCTAATCTATATAGTGAACTCATATCAATGCCCATATAATAGGGGAGGGCTATGGAAGAAAGTTTTATTCTCCCATTTACGTTTCCACCATTATGCGCCATTATTATACCCGTAATATAATACCGTGCGGAACGGAATAACTGAATGGAAAAGGAATTAATAACATGCATGCTTGTTCTCAGAGAGAGTTTTACAGTATTACGTCGTACACAAAATTATATATATACACACGTGTCCCACGCAGAGAAAATATATCGCATATACCTATCAACACGGAAAGCAGAGTGTAAGGAGAATGAAAAGTAAGGGTTTTACGTATAATATGGAGATCCTTCTGTGTTTCTGGAGAAGCCATGTTTAGGACTCCAAATTCAAGCGGGTCGGATCTATTTATTTACTATGTCCCAGGCGATGACATATTCCGCGAGGACTGCGAGCCGGTGTTTCTTTCTATATCTGGGGAAGATTTATTCCCAAAGAGAAATGGCGCCATGTGCTTATAAGTTGTAGAATGACATAGATTTAGCCTCAGTCCGGGCGCTTGGTCCAGGCTGAAAGAAAGTAACCACTCGGTTTGGCTGCTGTAAACCGACTGAAATTGACTTCCGCTTTAGTCACTGTATAGAGTAACGTCATTAAGCAGCTGTCACGAGTCTTATCTCGACCAAAGATAGATAATCCCCTTTTGTATTCCTACACCCGTATCTACATAGTGATATCATCTCAATACAAGTCTCTAATCTAAATAATATCATATTAGTGCGAGACTCTAATCTCCATAGTGATATCATCATAAAAATTCATAAAATTTGTTACTAAGATCAACTGCATTGATGAAGTTGAGCGATGTTTAGCAAGCTAGTTTTGAACTTTGATGAAACATTTTTGAGAGTATTTGACATTTGTTATACAGTTACCTACTTCCTTGCTTTAATGTACAGGATTTTACAAACTAGTATTATTAAACCCTCTTAGTTGAGTGTTGTATAGGAGTTAAAGTGTCGCTGCCGACACTGTAGTTTGAACACGGATCTCCAGAGAATAAAACACAGGCGATTCCATTGTTGAATTACATGGATCACGTGACCATGAGGGAAACACATAAGTAGCATGACGTCTAAATGATCCATATTTCTATTCTATCCTCTAATATTATACGGTTCGCTATTTTCTATACTATTCACTATTTCTTTGTACTGATCACTACACGGATTACTATTCAGTGGTTACTTTTCGAGCGAGTATTATCGAGCAAGTACTATTAGTGCGAGTGCTATTCGACAGCGTCTGACACGAGTATTGTTCAACGGCGTTACTATAGTTGCATCTGTGATTACAAAGACTCTACTAAGATGAGATTACGAAAGTGACAAATAACTGTTGCATTTTTATAGTTACCGCATATTATTTTATATTGAGTCAACTCGACAGAAAAAGAAAGAACTACAGAAGAAAACGTTATGGTACATTTAGAAAAAAAAGTGTTTATCTATTTATATATCAAGTTACAGTTTTAAAATTCATTGAGAACTGATTAGGATTTGCAAGAATTAAAATTATAAACTATAAATTTGGATACCAATTATATCGCTGCGCAATGCAAAATAGTGCAAACGTTTCGGCTACTAGATTCATGCGCATTGTTATTTGTAAATAACACTTAAGAACGCCTTTTAATGTTATATGAAATTATCTCATAAAGAATATATTTCATTTCTTTAAGTCATATTTTCCAACGTATTTTTGACAAAATATATATTTTTTGCAGAATGAATCGTAGGACTATTTTTCTTTGTCAATAAACATCTACATGTGGTTCCTTAACTTATGTATGTATTTTCAGGGTTTCTATATTAGTCTAGTGCAAAGGCCCCGACCGAACGGCGACTGATGGATCAATGAATATTTAATAATTTTATTTATTTATTGTGATGGATATAGCAGCATGAGGTAATTTTAAAGCAGTGAGTTAGTATATATGATAGATAAATTGTTTCTATACGGAGAATAAACACAGGTTTAGTGTTTATGGGTATCATCACCGATTTCTCAGAAATCATGGTGACAAGGTAATTTACATTTATGTTGGGGGGATAGGTCGCACCCCTATTATTTTGTGAAATTTTTGGTAAAAAAAATGCGACCTATCCGCGAGTATATACGGTAAACAAAAAATCGAAGGTCCCAAAATAGATATCACATTAAATTCATTACCGATTTCTAACAATACTTGATGTCTATATAACATTTGAACGATACCTCCAAATATTTAAGGCCATATGTTATAAGATGGATAATGTGGAAAACTTACGAGTAAGATGCCAATATATGCTAGCCGATGCTTCCGCAGAGACAGTCGATGGTCTGTCAAGCAGGCGTTGTGTTGGGAGCGGAAATCAGCTGGAATTTGAAGAAAGGCAATCGAATTCGGATTGCACAGAAAATAGACAACAATACTCATCAGTGTGTTCTTATGAAGGCAACAAACTCATAGGGTGGGAAGGTAAAAGAGAGAATAGCTTTTCTGAAAGACGTCTTTCATTCCTTACCCAAGTCGCAATCATCCGGAGACGAAAGTCTGCTGTAGCGAAATAAACTATATGGAAACTTAGAATTCAAATTAACTCTCTTTTTCTTCTGGGATTGTTCGTCTGACGTAAAGTGTTGCCAACGACAGAACGAATCCCGACGATTGAGTATTTAGTATGACATCTTCCTCGGTAGAACCAAGAGGAACAAAAGAACAGAATAGATACAGACACATAGGGGAGTCTGGCTATCAAGAACAGGAAAGTCGTTCGAATGGTCATTTATATGGCACAATAAACTAAACTTTAGGAATCTATAGTGTTATCAAAGTTTGGTAGAAATCTATAATATTGAGCTATCTTTTTAGGATCGAACTTAATATCCACCGCCCTCGATATAGAAATACTTCTTAAAGAAAATATGCCTGTCAGCAGGCGGCGTGCTTTGGCAGAGAAACCTCTGTGGCCGAACGTTAAAGCAGGATAAAAGAATATAAGATTATGCGTGTTCGTTCTATTCTGTGAAGTATATTTTTCAGACTATATCTAGGCCAGTAGCCATTTTTTCACTGTTTGAAAAAACGCCTAAAACTAAAATCACGTTTATATTAATAAAAATAATTTCATATTAAAAATTCACGAATTGTTTTTAAATGAGTGAGAGAGAGAGATTGGTATGATTTTTACAGCTTATCAACCTTTTGTGTGATATTTAAAGCCAGAAAATATTTTTAGGTTGTAGAAATTAGTTTAGAGATTATAATGATTTACTGATACAAGTCCTACTAATTAATCCATAGCTGAGGGAGCAGAGGCGGATTCAAACCTTTTCATATGGGTATTTGCGCTTAAGTGAATATAACGAAACCGTTCTGGAATTGGAACTCGGCGCTCCAATTTCCAATTCCGAGCCGTTATCCAAACACCACCTGCACATCCATACTTACAATACCTTGTATTGCCAAGCGGTCACCCACCTAGGTACTGATCAGGCTTGACGTTGCTTAACTTCGCTTATCGTACGAGAACCGCTCTTTTAACGTAATATGGTGATATGTGCGTAAGACCGAGGCTGGAGGTGGGGAGGGAGAAAGAAAGAAAGAAAGAAAAAAAGAAAGAAAGAAAGAGAGAAAGAAAGAAAGAAAGAAAGAAAGAAAGAAAGAGACATGTTATGTCCTTGTCATCACAACAACGATTCGTTGTTTTCAGAGCCACATTTCTAAAGAATAAAATAATAAAGAAGCAAAAAACGTCTTGTTCGATAACGAGTCGACTGCCAATAAAGGGTCTTCTTATGGTAATTTATCCAAGCACGCATGGACTCTCCCAGCTATAAATAGGAGCAGGTATTGACTTTTGGGGAGTAAAGTTTCCAGCAGTCAGCTCTGACAGTCGAAGCGAACATTCTTGTTGTAACACTCTCGTTTGTATATGTTTGTATTACTATTTTCTATTAATAATTTTGTTTACCTCAATTCCTCTCTTTGTGTCTTTATTTCTGGCCCTAACAAGGCCACAACAGCCCTCCCATAATGATGGGTCATATTTTAAATGCAAATATCTTGGATAATAAAAATGACATAGAGTACCAAATATATTTATTACATAACTGATATACAAGAGTTCAACATATTATCTAAGATTTGGATATTACCTCCCTGTGATGATCACGACCACGAAGAGAACAGGCACGAACTCGCTTTCTCGTTTCAAACAGCGCGACTTGGCATATCAACTGGAATGACTACGATCTCTCTACGGATCCTTTGTTTTAGTTCCACAGTTGTGCGGGCCTTTCTCGGCCATTGATATGCTAAACTGTACTGTGTTTAAAACCACAGAGGGATTGTGTATGCTCCCTTCGTGGTGGAGACCATCAGGGTTAAGAGGGTGGCTTCTGGACGACACTATGTCTAGCAACAGGACTCTGCACCATGCCACACAAGCAGGAGAACCCAGTCATGGCTGTCAGACAATTTCTGCGACTACATGACCCCTTACATGTGGCCACCTAACTTTCCAGATTGCAACCCCCTTGATTATGTGAACGGCGCGGTTGGGCAAGAGACCAACAAAATTCCTTGTAACAGCAAAGATGAACTGAAGGCAAGGATTTTGGCAGCATTCATCAACTTAAACAAGGAGACCGTCCAGAAGAGTTTCAGGAGTTTCCGACATCGTCTGGAGGTCGTTATTGAGTCCAATGGTGATTTTATTCAATAAACTTATTCTTTAATATTTCAAGATATTTTTGTGTAATTTTGGTAAATATATCTGTTAAAATGATATGTCAGTGTTATTTTCCTTTTTGCGTAATTTAAACAGCAATTTATCCATCGTACCCTGCAGTTGTTTTTTATTGCTTTTTTTATATTAGAGAGAATAATGCTAAAATATTACACAATTCGTATTCATACAGACAAAAAGTCTGATTAAGTCAATACAAAAATAAAAGCAGAAAGTTGTTGTTTATATTTATAGCTGTTTATTAAATGGTGTTTACTGTTCAGGATTTGTGTAATAGGTTTTTAGTTTTAAATGATCGGTTTAAATTCAATGAGCCCATTTCGCTTCATTAAATTTTGTCCGTATGCCATTATTATGAATCGTAAAATATTTTAAAGTATGAATTTGTAACAAACCTATATATCTTGAGAAATAGAAAATTAAAGCTATTAGAATTTTCAAAGATTATTCTTAATGTCTTGGGTAGAAATTTGACTCTCATGTTATTGGAACGATGGACAAAGCATTATTTATTAGTCTCACCGGGGCAAGCTGAATTTGCCTGAGAACTTCAACAATTCTTGTTCATATAACATTGTTATTATTATGAATAATAAATTCATTTAAGTAAACGTTTAACGTTATGTAGTTCAAACGAAGCTATATTCTTTGAAAAATAATAAATTAAATGCCACTTGTGAAGTTTTTAATCCTAATAGTCCGGACCGAAATTTGTTAGCACAAGTCATGAATTATTATCAGAACAAACGTTCTATTCTTTTGAGACAGTTTAAGTAGTTTTATCTCAATATATATATATATATATATATATATATATATATATATATATATATATATATATATATATATATATATATATCAGTAAGATATTTTTAATATATCCAACACGGGTAAAAATATAGGAAACTATTACAGTAACTTTACGGGTTTGTTTCACATTTCTATGATTTTTAAAAAAAGGTTGAGATGTCGAGAATTATGGCTACGTCATGATATGTCTCGCATCTAACTGTCGTTGGAGAATTATTTCCGTTTTATGCAAAAGGTAGCTCCAATTGCTATCTGTTTAAAATGCAATCTGGTTTGATTATGACCACGTGATCAGGCATAGCAATTTTTGCGCTCAATATTAATCATAAAATGTTATTGTCAAAAATTGAAAATTTTCATTGTTCAGTGAGCGTGACTAATGACAAAAAATGTAAAATAGTTCATGATAATAAAGTGTTAAGTAGTTCAAGTGTCAGGAATTCTATTTTAGTGCCAATCTCCAGAAGTTAAGTGTACAATAATTAGATTTTTGTATGTCTGTTTGCTGAGACAAATAATTTTAGTGTTCACTACTATGTCGGGATGTGGAGGATAAAGTAACAACACGCAAAAAGATAATAATAATAATAATAATAATAATAATAATAATAATAATAATAATAATAATGGCAAAATCAAAACGAATTGTAGATGAATGTCTATGGGCATATAAATGTGTTCAGGTTCAGTAAATAGCTAGATGCAGAATAATTTTTGTGGGGGAATAGCGATTTATCGCCTTAATAATAATGATAATAATAATAGTAATAATAATAATAACTACATCAGTTAAATGTACATGTCACATGTGCGTGTATGTGCGTGCTTGTGTGTGTGTGGATAGTCTTTGTTAAATGCGTCTTGTTAGAGTTTAAAAAATAATAAATTATTATATATGTGTGTGTGTGCATATGTGTGCATTTGTGTGTGCATGTGTAAAATTTCAGATATAATTTATATATATATATATATACATATATATATAAACAAAAACAGACTATCATCAATTTCTTGTTCGTGTATTGCTTAATATATTGTGTAATTGTCATCTTTGATAATGGCTTATGTAAGCCGAAAGCTTAGATTGGATTAAAAAATATGTATCAATATTGTGATTTTCTTTCATTGTTTAATGATAATGTTATTAAGCTTATCAGACTATATGAAAAGAACTTACATAAAATATATAGACAACACTTATCTATATTATTTAATGAAACATGTATGAATATATATATATATATATATAATTTGCAGTTACTACTTCTTTAGGATCTTATGTTTGACACCTTTATCTTGAAACTTTTCCCGCTCACCTCTCTCATATCTTTTCTTTCTTTTTTTTTGTCCATTCATTTGTTTTTTCTGTCTTCCTTTTATCAGTTCTTTCACTTCTATTATGTTTTGTCTACTGAAGAAGAAGAAGAAGAAGAAGAAGAAGAGAAGAAGAAGAAGAAGAAGAAGAAGAGAAGAAGAGAAGAAGAAGAAGAAGAGAAGAAGAAGAAGAAGAGAAGAAGAAGAAGAAGAAGAAGAAGAAGAAGAAGAAGAAGAAGAAGAAGAAGAAGAAGAAGAGAAGAAGAAGAGACGCACCCAGTTTTCAAATGAAGGAAATTAATACATAGTGAATTTAAAAGTTCCAACCCTACATGAAAAAAAAACGCCAACCCAATATGTATCCACCCAAATTCTAACCACCCTCCACCCGTAATCAAAGACATACCCTCTTCCATAGAATATAGGATTAGAAATTACTCCTCAAGTGAAGATGTCTTTTACAAGCATTAAAAAATGCCGTGCGTGATACCCGTTTAGGCGATCATGGATCTTTTGATACATGACTGACGAGGCAGATTTTTTTTCCCGCAGTAAGTTGCCATTTCTTTCTGCGGTAGACCAGCTGCCATCCAAGGCTATAGAACCCAGTCTATCCTGCTCATTACCCATAGTTGGGGTTAGGAAGAAAGGATTCATACCTTTCCCAAGGGTATTAGCACGTAAGTGAATGTAATGGATTCGACTGGAATTCGAACGTAGGAATAAAAATAGAAAACGAAAAATCATTTGGTACACACACCCATTTAACCAATGTTAGGGCAGAAGTTTCTCCATTTAATTGAGAAACACTTCCTTAGAAATAATCCACTTAGTAAGATTTTAACAGAAATAAAACTAAGTTATATCTGTACTGATAATCTCGGAAAAATTATTACAAAACATAATAATAACATTGTAAATCAATACAAAAATTTCAGTAATTATAGCCATTCCAAAACAAGGGTATATAATACCAACAAGTGTAATTGTAGAAATTCTAACGAATGTCCATTGAAAAACCGATGACAGCAAACTTTATTGTTTACCTAAGCATTATTTCTACTATAGAAAATCCAACGGTTAAAAATTTTTATAACGGGAGTACCAAGAATTCCTTTAAAACTAAGTGGTATCTACATATATTATCTTTCACCAATAACGCGTACGGAAACAGTACATCCTTTTTTAAATGTTTTTTGGAATTTAAGAGAAGTTAATACGGCCCCGACATTAAAATGGGAAATAATAAAAATAACTAGAACTTGTAAATCTTTAAATGAACCTTGTTTCTTATGTTTACATGAAAAATTAGAAATTATCAATTTTGCTGACAAAAAAATCCCTATTAAACCAAAGGAGTGAATTAACTGTAAATTGCCGACACAGTTTATCTTTTACTTTTAAATATATTTAAATTTTTAAAAATTAAGTATTACCATTTCTTTTAGCCATAATTTATAAATATATAATGGTCCACCTTCTACAGGTAATTACCTTATTTTGTTTATTCAGCTTTCATATTGCTTTCTATTGCCGTCCAGTTAGTATTATTAATATCTTATATAGATGTTCTATATTTTTAATTCTATCTGCAGGCCCCTTTAAGAAGCTTTCTGAATTTAAACTTTTTGACATTTTTTTTCTGTTAATTTTACGTCTTATTATCCTACTCGTCTCTCCAACGCCCTTTCAAAAAATTGAACATATCACATTTGTCTAAAATCACGATACATTTATCGATTACATATTTTCTGCAATTGTCAATGATGGCTTATCTATGTTCCGGTTTTATCACGGCATCAAAAAATAACTCACCCAACTCCACCCTCTGAGCTTACCCACAAGTCTATTTTTAATTCTGACCTAATGTTACCCCTCTTTAACTTTCGGAAAAGAGGTAACACTTTATTTTTAAATTTTTTTTTACAAATAATTTAATCACCAATCACCTGAAGAAGTACAATCAAATTATTGAAACATGAAAGATTTTGTATCTGTCTATATTTCTGAGATAAGGTATTATGTACACTATTTACATTGTTCGGACTACGTCCTCATCTTTCTAGCCATATTTATCACAACGTTTCGGCGTTTGTACGCTCCGGCCTTCTTCAGGCGGTTGGAATGTCGAGCCGAACCCTTTATTTCGTTCACTGGGATAGACTGTTCTAGTTTCACGTGCCATATCTAATGGATGTCAGTTATCCGTTATCTCCTGTTAATTCCCCTATCTAAGTTCTCCACTGCCTTAACCAGGTATTGAACTCACACTCTTTGCGTCCTGTCACTGGATCTAACTAATGCCTTAATCCACTGTGCTATGTGACCTTGAGGCCGAAGCGTACAACGGCCGAAGCGTTGTGATAAATATGGCAACAAAGATGAGGACGATAGTCCGAACAATGTAAATAATGAAAGCTTTTGTGTAGCGATTCCAACATGTTTTTTCTTATAATCTCTTATAATAAAAATAATAATTATATATGTGTGTGTGCGCGCGTCTGTCTGTCTGTGTGTGTGTGTAAAATTTCAAATATAATTAAAATATATCTGTAAAAGTTGAGTATATATAAATCTATACAAAGAGGGAGATGGAGTTAGCGAGCCAATGACAATGCACCCAAGCACCGTCTTTATATGAATTCAATATCTTTGAGGATGAGAAACAGATTAAAGTAGATTTTGCGAAAATCGGATGACATATTGAGTTAGAGCCGTTTTTCTGCAGCCGTCATTTTCCATTCTGGAAAAATACAAGTTTGATCGCGATCTTATTTTTCAATGTCCACTCTGATATGATAACTTTCATTTTTATAAAGTCTTTCAAAATTGGACGACGTCATTGCTTATCAATTCTATTATATATATATATATATATATATATATATATATATATATATATATATATATATATAGGTGTGTGTGTGTGTGTGTTGTGTGTAAGATAGAGAGTGTGTGTGTGTGAGCGCACGCGCGTGTTTATTGGTTTTAAACGTTATTTTAAATGGATACTCACTTAAGTAGGTGCTCTGTAATAATATAAGCATCCATTTAAAACAACGTTTATAATAAATTTAAAATATGTCGAATTTAATCCATTTACTAATATATATATATATATATATATATATATATATATATATATATATATATATATATATATATATATATATATATATATATATATACAGTAATCTCTCTTTATGTTTAATATAAAATAATATTCACAACTTTAAATAAATTATTTTTTCATTTATTTTATATATATATATATATATATATATATATATATATGTATATATATATATATATATATATATATATATATATATATATATATATGTATAAATCCCGTCAATTTTAAATGCAAGATATACTTTCTAAATAAAAACAGTAATCCCTATATAATATATGGACTACGCCAACATTACGTTAACCTGATATTGTTATTAAAATTTAAATTATGTAACGGTCAGTCTATATCTTTACCTGAAGATTGCGTTGTGCATGAAACTTTGAATCGTGATACCGGTCATTGATTATATATATATATATATGTGTGTGTGTGTGTGTGTGTGTGTGTGTATGTAGTGAATTGGGGCAACAGATCATTATTTAAACATATATTATTAAATATAACAGACAATGAATGTCTATTATGTCTGATCATAACCCGTTCTTACGTTCGAATGTTTGCTTAATTTCTTAGAAATTAAAAAAAAATATCCAAATGTTAGAGAATTTTTGTCTTTATTCTCACCATAAATTAAAGCAAACATTTGAACATTAGAACGGCTCATGATTAGACATAATAGTCATTAATTTACTGTTATATTTAACAATATATATATATATATATATATATATATATATATATATATATATATATATATATATATATATATATGAGGCTCAAACACTAATATTTCATGGTTATAATTTATTACATTGGAATCGTAATCACGATCCAATTCATCATACCGACAAATTCTAAAAGCCTTTTTGAATTTGTAGGTCTGATAAACTAGTTCGTAATTACGATTCCAATGTAATAAATTATAACCATGGAATATTAGTGTTTGTGCCTTTTATATTATATTCTTACTCTGTCCTGGACATTGACGTCTACCTGGATTCTAATCCTCTTGGGAATTTATGTATTAAGAACATTATAAAAAAATGGATAACAGCAGTTAACAATAGCAAAAAAATTAGATTAATTATTTATTATAGAAAATTTAAAACCTCTAAACTTATAGTTAAAAATAATAATTCACTTCCTAGAACAAAATTAAATAGGGCAAATATTATTTACGAATTTAAATGCCCATTAAGGAATTGTATTCCTGATCAATCAAAATTCGTAAATAATTATATAGGCCACACTACAACATGTTTGACACGCAGACTCTCTCTACACCTTTCTGACAATAGCTCAATTAGATCTAATTTAAATATTCATGGAGACCTACCGGACACTATTCGGAACATACTTGTCGACAGCACTAATATAATAGCATCATCTATATGGAAAAAAAGGCTAAAAATAATGGAAGCCTTATTAATAAAAACAAACAAACCAACACTTAATAATATTAACTTTGAACATGGACATAATATCTTGACCGTGTTTTGAAACAAAAAAATGAAAACATTTCATAAAACATACATACAACAAACTATTTCTAATTTTAACAGTTAAAATATAATCCTTGAAAATGGCTAAATGTATAGCCGAAAGCGCTCGGATAAAAATAACATTCGGACAGTTTTTATATAATTTATCATCCGAAAAGAAAATAATTATTAGATCGCATGAGAAATTGTATAAAAAACTAAAGAAAAGCACCTTGTCTGTCGTTTTTAATGAAATGTGCATGAAAGAAGGATTGCTGCTAAATACACAAATATATATATATATTTATGGGATAAAGTGCTCAATATCAGAGATAGAGCGTGTGTAAATATAAAAGTGAACATAAAAGTCAACACTCTTTATGTCTAATTGTAGAAATTGGCAATTTTGTTTGTTATTTATGCTGTGGAACCAGTCAATAGTTGTTTTTGTGTTTTCCACTGGTTTACTCCTAACTTCTTCCTACGAAACAGCCCTAAAGGATAGCGGATTCCCAGCAACACTCACATACTCACCACAGAACACAAAAAAGGCAAACAGGAAAAGAAATATCATATGGTTCAACCCACCATACAGGAAAAATATTCTTCAAACTCTTACACAAACACTTCCCGGAATCAAGCACCCTACACAAAATATTCAACAAAAACACAGTAAAAATCAGCTACAGTTGCACCGAGAACATGGCACAAATAATAAAAAGCACACCAGGAAAATTATCAACAAACCACACGAACACATTAAACCCACGTGCAACTGCAGAATAAAGAACGAATGTCCCTTAAACGTTAATTGTTTACAAAACAACGTAATATACCAAGTCACGATAAAATCACCAGATAATGAAGAAAAAGTATACAGAGGAGTAACTGAAGGACCCTGGAAACAAAGAAATTATGTACACAAAACATCTTTCACAAATAGTAAATATGCAAACAGCACAATGCTTTCTAAGTATATCTGGAAAAAAATAAAAAACAAAACGCCTACCACACCAAAAATATCTTGGAAAATAAGGAAAAGATCATCAGCCTACAACAACCAATCAAAAACTTGCAAACTTTGCTTGGAGGAAAAAATAGCTATCATTACCTTCCCAGACCAAAGAAAATTATTAAATACAAGATCTGAGCTCATCTCAAAATACAGACATGAAAACAAATTTTTACTGCGTTACTTAAAAATCGAAAACGGAAAAAATAAAATAAAAAATAAATAAACACAATGACAATAAAATAAGCAAAATAAATTAACCCAAACAAATTACCAAATCACTCCTGTTAGAATAGACGAAATAGAATAAAAAAATAAGAAAGAAAATCAATGAGCCCAAATAAATAAAGTAAATAATAAACAAATTAGCAAACCATTATGACCAAAATATTAGTTTGACTATAAAAAATCAAACCAAAAATCGGACGAAAAAAATAGCTATAACTGTTATATAACGATAAAAAAAAATACTACGAGACTTAAAAATCGAAAACCGAAAAGAGAAAATATACAGTATAACAAATAAATAATAACAAGTATAATAAATTGATGTAAATTCATCCAATTAAATAAATAAACTAACAAACCTATCCCGATACTCAATCCAAATAAATACATGTAGTAATAAACAAATTAAAAACTGTTCCCGCCAAAATAATAGTTAGAATAAACTACAACAATCAACCCCAAAATTGAATAAATAGCTTTAATTATCTTCCCAAACCAAAACAAAACTATTAAATAAACAAATGTTTACTACGTTAATAAAAACACAGATTAAAAAATAAATAAATAAATAAGATAAGAAATAAAAATAAATAAAAACAAGTAAAATAATTTAACCCAAATAAATAAATAAACGACTTCCGGTGAAATAACCGCCAAAATAGACTACCCACAATACACCACTGACACGTATATATAAATAGCCGAGAAAAATAACAGCACTCGTGGCCTGACGATTGCATCTAGCATGAAACAGACTGTCGTGTTGATTTCTAGGTTCACTTTTATATATATATATATATATATATATATATTGACCACTAATATTATCAATATATATATATATATATATATATATATATAGATATATAGATATATATATATATATATATATATAATCTCTAATGAAGGGAAGAGAATGTGTTTAATTTCACTCTTTCTTGTTAAAATCCCATTTTTACACATGATTGCTATCTTGAACCATACAATATCACGTTGAAACACCGGTTCCCTACGATTACCAAAGTTAAGCAACATCGAGACTGGTCAGTACCTAAATGGATGACCTCTTGGGAATATCAGGTGCTGTAAGCGTGGATGTGCGGGTGATGTAATAAATAATGGCTCCAAATTGTTAATCGGAGACCGAGTTCCAATTCTCGTTGGGTCCATTATATTCACTTTCGCACAAATACCCTTGGGAAGGGTATGACTCCACCTCTTCTCCTCCCAACATGGGGTCAATTCGGAAAATTTGTATCACCAAACAATTATCTCTCCGACGAAAAAAAAACCTTACAGTCTAAAAATATTTTCTAGCTTTAAATAACTTGCAAAAGGATAATAAACTGTAGAAAACGATCCAATCAATCTGTCAATCGAACCATATTGAAGATATTCTCACGACTCAAAAGAATATTGACATTATTTACCCGCTGACTAATATCCTCATCTTTGTTGGTGTTCGATGTGCTCTTCGGACTGCATGTCTTGAAATATTTCGTCTTTTTCAGGAACCGACGCTATGATCCACTTGTCTATTGTCCCGTAGAACAAAACTGAATCTAGAACGTGAACCCTTAAATTTACTTGTTTTTATAGCCAGCCTTCTACATCCCTGCTGTGATGCTTAACTGACTTCGCCTGTTGCTTCACTTTCTTACAGTTGCTGCTGCCGAAGCCTTTGCGATCAAGTTCGTCTCTATCCACCTTTCTTTCTTAGAGATACCCGCATTGACAGGCACCTGAAGAAGTCTGGATGATACAACGACCGAAACCACGTAATAATAATAACAAAGATGAATACATTATTCCGCATTCAAATAATGTAAATAATGATAACTTTTCATACAGATAGAAATTACATAAAGGAATGTTTAAAAGTCTGTAAAGGCTTAGAAAGTATGTCGATAGTAAAGGACTGCAATAGTATACAACTGTGTGTGAAAAGTATGTATGCTTAATATCTGATATTTCCCCTTTTTCTACTGCAAATAATATCTACCAATTCACTGAAAAGAAATGAGAATTCTTTCTTAGACGTCTGCAGAATCATAAATCTATTTTTCTATTTTCTCTTCTTTCTTCCATTATTTTCATTGTAATAAATTTTTTAAAAACATTTTGCCATCACTGCATGACAAACGCGAATGAAAAACGAAAATATGGAATTATATAGCTTAAAAATAAACGCTGGTGGTTGTCACCCTCAAGTCTTTTCTTGATTTTATCCGCTTAATATATTTCCATTGTCAAAACTTCTTTGACAGTCAGTTTAATTTTGTTATAAATCTTAAGAAAATTATTCATAATTCATTTGTTTGTCATAATATATATAAATCACTGTATATTACCAAAAACATCTATAAATTGCAACGAACTAAAGGGCTTTCTACTATATATATATATATATATATATATATATATACATATATATATATATATATTGAGGGATTTAGAGTAATCATATATAGCAATTCATCAAGCTCAGAATAATCTTCAACAGAATGCAGAAAGCACCGGACAGCCGTTTCGTCCTATCAGGGACACATCAGCATTGCGCATCCACTACCGAGAACCGAACCCGGATCGTTTCGATACAACGCAAACGTAATACCAACTGTACCACGGGCTTCGGTGACGAAAATGATACAAACTGCGCAACACAAGTTGGTATAACGTTTGCGTTGTATCGAAACGGTCCGGGTTCGATTCTTAGTCGTGCTGATGAGTCCCAGATAGGACGAAACGGCTGTCCAGTGCTTTCTGCATTCTGTTGAAGATTATTCTGGGCTCGATGAATTACTATATATATATATATATATATATATATATATATATATATTATGAAATATTATATTCAAACATATGTACCCGCTACCTCAATGCATTCATGTTTCGATGCCTATCATAGCATCTCATCAGGCGGTGGTAAATGAAAGTTATTACAGTTTTTAATATTTACTTGCCAACAAACTCTTTTCCCGCGATAAAAGAAATAAGGAAAGCAAGAAAGCAAGAAAGCAAGAAAGACATATGATATAGTTACCTCTGAAAGAAAAAGGAAAGAAAAACACAAGATATATTCTAAAAAAGAAAAGACGGAAAAGAAAGAAGGATAAGAAATAGTCGCTTAAAAAAATAAGAGCAAGAAGGAAAGAAAGACAATATATAATCCATTCTCCAAAGAAAAGGGAGGAGAGAGAAAGATAAAATAATATTATATTTCTGAAGCAAAACAAAATATGTTGATAATGGGACAACCAATGAAAATCGTCTATGTTAGGTACGAGGTTGATACAAATTCAAATCCAACGTATACAAATGATCTGCTGTAGACAAAATTAGATACAATGTAACGTCACATGAACGGTTGACACTTTGGACGGAGAGGAAATATAATTTAACAATAATTGTATAAAAGTATATAAAGAAAAAACCTTTAAGAAATAAAAGGAAAAAAGCGGAAAATTTAACAAAATCATAAAATAGAAAAATGGAAAATAAATCAAAATAATAAACAAACTAAATAAATAAGTAAATGAATAAACCAAACTTAAAGGCACATAAATCACATAAATAAATCGTATAAATAAATCATAAATCATATAAATAAATCACATAAATAAATCACCTGAATAAATCACATGAATAAATCATAAATCACATAAATAAATCACATAAATAAATCATATAAATAAATCATATAAATAAATCACATAAATAAATCACATGAATAAATTATAAATCACATAAATAAATCACATAAATAAATCATATAAATAAATCACATAAATAAATGATATAAATAAGTGACATAAATAAATCACATAAATAAATCACATAAATAAATCATATAAATAAATCACATAAATAAATCATATACATAAATCACATAAATAAATCATATAAGTAAATCATAAATCATATAAATAAATCACATAAATGGATCATAAATAAATCACATAAATAAATCACATAAATAAATCATATAAATAATAACATAATAAGATAATAAATTATATAAAATTAAACTTAAATAGATTATGACTATTAACTAAAGAGTTTTTATATGTAATATTAATAAAATAACAATAATAGAAATTTTTAAAATATCAGCCGAACGTAAATACCTCTATAACCAGTATTGTTAGAGGAATAATGCACATACTATATTCCTTCTAGAAATCTAATTTACTAAGGATAGTTTAAAATGTTTAGTACAAGATTCTGCATTAAAAAGTGATTCTTAAATTTTAAAGGTTAGCAATATTGTAGAGTCATTGGCGAAATGTGCTTGCAATTAACGTTGAGTTCATGTCTTTGATTAAACAACTCGTCGCTATTTAAAAATTTAATTATCTGCATTTTCTCCAGTAAATACAGAAAACAAGTTTCGTATAAGGATCTACAGGTTCTAGCTAGTTTTAAAATTCTCCATTTAACTCCATATGGGTTTTATTTTATTTTAACTTCTAAAAATATTTTGAAAGCGGAGTTCTATGTCGATAAGTAGCATTAGTAAAAGAGGAGAGGTTTGAAAGCGTTCTTTGTGATCCCAATATAAAATTTTCGATTCTCGCATTTTCTATTGAAGAAATAATACATATACACAAGTCAAGCATTTGTTAGACAATGGGCATTGGTTAGGATTCCTACAATTACAACGGTTGCTATAAGTAACCAAATTATAATTAGTACTAGCATCATGGTTATTATTGTTAAATTGGTTAACTTAACTAACCAAAATATACAATGTGCGGGAGAGATACCACCCACATATACTTTCCAGAAATACCTCCAACATAATGGGAAAACATTAACTCGATGAAGATACCATTGCCAATTATGTTTTACCATTATGCGGGAGGTATATGTGGGAAGTAAATGTGGGAAGTATTTCTGCCGTACCGCGTATACATAGAAATGTTGGACTTTCCTGTAGACACTTCAGTCCTGCTAGTGATTTGCATACAATCTACGTATTGTGAAACAGCAAAACTGTTTATACTGACAACGTGGAACGACGAAACACGTTGTCAATATAAAAATTTTCGACTTTGTATATATATATATATATATATATATATATATATATATATATATATATATATATATAAGAACAGATGGATAGAAGATGTGTGAACGCGGGTGCATACGTATATACGTGTGTGCGAGAAAACATTATTCGGCGAACAAAATTGACAACGCAACTGACGAAAGATGTTCGCTACACAATCCAACATTGAATACAGCGACCAGTTGTGTACGTATATACGCAACAACACACGGATGTGCATATATGCCCAGTCCCACACTGTTCATATATGTTTATGTTTGTGTGAGCTTCAATGAGTGAGCGTGTGCGTATGTATGTCTGCGTACGTCAATGAGTGAACGTGCGTGTATGTAGGTTTGCGTACGTATGAGTGGCGTTCCGACGACGGTTTTTCCTCCCACTGTCATTAAAAAAAATAGATGTACGCAACCATATATAAATCCAAAATTTAAAAAATTAATCAGTTTGTCAGACGATCGCAAATAGCGTGAAACCCAAGGTCACAAACTCACACCAATCCAACTAAATATGTTAGATCTATCACTGATATTGAGCGCTTTACAATAAGTACCGCACATATATAATATATAAATAATATATATAAAAACTGCATATATATATATATATATATATATATATATATATATATATATATATATATATATATATATATAGTTGAATTGATGAGAGTTTGTGACCCTCGGTTTCTTGTCTGATGATCGCAAATAGCGTGAAATCCAGAGTCGAAACTCATTTCAATCCAACTAAATATGTTAGCTCTATCACTGATATTTCCAATAAGTACCGCTCATATATAATATATAAATAATATATATAAAAAAGTGCATATATATATATATATATATATATATATATATATATATATATGCATACACATTTTATATATACATATATTTGTGTGTCTATATATGTGTGTGTGTGTGTGTGTGTGTGTGTGTGTGTGTGTGTGTGAGTGTGTGTGTGTGTGTATTGAGCTAACCTCAGATCGTGATAGAATATACTTTGCGTCCTTCAGAGAAGCCAGATGTAGGTTTGATATAATGGATGACCTCCTATCCAAATATGTCGGCCTCGTGTTCGTATTAGTCTGTATGCGACGACAACAGTAGTAGGCATCCGCTTATCTCGCGAGATGATGGTTGCGAACTTTGAGGGTAAGACTCTTTCCAGTACGCAGGAATAGGCGTTGCTATATAGAGACCGTGCACTGTAGATCCCCACTATTTACATTATTCGGAGTATCGTCCTCATCTATGTTGGCATATTTATCACAACGTTTCGGCCGATGTACGCTCTGGCCTTCTTCAGATGGTTGGAATGTCGAACTGAACCCTTTATTTAGCTCGCTGGGATTGACTGTTCTAGTTCCACGTGCCATATCTAATAGATGTCAGTTATCAGTTACCTTATGTCTCAAGGACGCATGGCACAGTGGATAAAAGCGTTGGTTAGATCTAGTGACAGGATCCAAAGACTTGAGATCAGTACCTGGTATGGGCAGTGGAGAACTTGGAGAGGGGAATTAATAGGAGATAACTGATACCTGACATCCATTAGACATGTCACATGGAACTAGAACAGTGTACCCCAGCGAGCGAAATAAAGGGTTCAGTTCGACATTCCAACCACCTGAAGAAGGCCGAAGCGTACATCGGCCGAAACGTTGTGATAAATATGCCAACAAAGATGAAGACAGTAGTCCGAATAATGTAAATAGTGTACATAATACCTCATCTCAGAAATATAGACAGATACATAGATCCCCCTTGGTCATACCGACAAGATCTAAATGGGATGTCATTTGGGGCTTGCTTGCTTGGTTGCAGGAGTTGCCGGGTGGTTGTCAGTATTGACAGCTAACCGCCTTCAGGCCACCACTCCTGATTTATTTATTTTTTTTGTCTGAATTTATTTCAATAGCCTTTTTCGTGTTTTGATATGGCCAAAAAGCAGCAGAGGTCTAAGAGCAGGGTTTTCATTCTCTTAGATGGACTACCATCTCGGGCTGACGAGCTTCATCTACCCGAAGCATCAGGTTATGAGGCGCCAGTGGTACGATTTCGCCTCCACTCTGATTTGGAACTGAACTAAGTTGTCAGAAGCTATTTGAGACGCGTGGAAGCATTTTATAGACAGTGGGAACTTGTCCCCACTACCACGCCCGGCTATATCACTTTTTGGAACATATATATATATATATATATATATATATATATATATATAAACATTATATACATTAGGTGGTTTAGAAAGTAAAAAAAAAAATTAACGTCTTTTTGAAATAGATATAGATATATAAAACGTTAGATAAACAAAATCACAACAAAGTAAGACAAATTCCAAGAGTCGTACATAAATAATAAAGAAGTCATTATTTTTAACATAGAACAAAAGTAATCTATACTGCCTTTTTGACAGTACTAACATCTAAACGATCAAATGATAAAAAATGAATGAGAGTAGAAAATGCAAAGTTGATAAATATAACTTTAGGCAAGTAAATGGAGAAAGTAAAAATAAGACAAACGATCTTCCGGATAGTTGCGCAAAAAACAAATAAATATTAATGCACAAAAACCCGGTAAGTGTGGGGAAAAAATTAAAGAAATAACAATAGTCCATACATATATAAATACAGATAAATATAATATTCATAATATATGTAATAAATAAAATAAAATAAATAATAACTATGAAACTATTATTTTATTACTTTTAAGTAATATTTACGTTTTTTCAGTTAAACTGACAATTAGATAATTTTTGGGAGCTTCGAAAAATTCGCAGTCTCCATTTTATTTTATATATATATATATATATATATATATATATATATATATATATATAATGTTCAATATATTAAGAAAAGTTCAAGTGATATGTGGTTAACGTACTTCATTTCGTAAAGCTAATCAGGGTTTTATGTCGGCTAACCAGATGTCATTTGAACTTTTCTTAATCTATTGAATACTATAGTTCGAGTTACCTATTGACAGCTTTTTGTCAGAAGTTCTGCTGGTCTGAGAAAAAAAAACATGTAAAATCTCGTAATTTTCACTTACTTTCTTAGCTGAATGCTATATATATATATATATATATATATATATATATATATATATATATATATATATCAGGCACCTTCCCTCAGTAATTACTCGGGGTAGGCCGCTTGTGACCTTTAAGTCAGAAATCTACAAAAAAAAACATATTTTTCATTTTATACATAATAGTCAGAGTAACCTTCATAATTTTGTTGGATTATGTGCATATTATGCCAAAGAAGGAACATATAGGTGCTGGTCTATTAAATTCAGGGAAGGTAATGCCTACCTAATCGGCACGTCCATTATATATACACACAAACACACACACACACACACACACATATATATATATATATATATATATATATATATATATATATATATATATACAGTAGCGAGCATAAAGATCAGAACGATGTTAAGAAAAGTTTAAATGCGAAATACCATTTTATTTTTAAAGCTTCTTAGAACATTTTATCAAGGAAAAATAAGGATATAAAGGTAAATTATATAATTCCAAAATATAAAGATCAATAAACTTATTTTGATAAAATTATAAGAATAATTATATAACATTCGAAAAAAATAGATGGCCAAAAACATCAGAACGATTAACAAAATCCTACTATTATAATGGATACATCATATCCAAATGAAAATAGAGTTCATAATTCATTAGTACTTGATGTGATGTGTAGACCTTTACTTGCAATCACAACTTGACATCTTTTGCTACATGAGCGAATTAATGTCTTGCATTCATTAACGGATATTTTCTCCCATTCTCCTTTGAAATTAGTCCATAGTTATTCGTCGTTTGTTGGATTCTTTTCCTTAGCTCTTTCATTTAGTAACTTCCAAACATTCTCAATATGATTCATGTCTGGGCTTTGAGCAGGCCACTCCATAACAATAACATCCTACTCAGAAAGAAATGTCTTAACAGACTTCGATATGTGACACGGCGCTTTATCTTGCACAAATACAGCAGATTTATTAATTGCAGTTCTCAAATTAGGTACAACATGTTTCTTCAATATCTCTTTGTATACAGTTGCGTTTATTTTACCGTGTAGCCTAACAAGAGGTCCCATACCAGCAGCTGAAATCATGCCAAGCACCATCACACTTGTTCCTCCAACTTTAACGCTGCTTTTAGTGCCCTGGGGCGAATATCGTTCCTTAGGACTGCGTCGAATGAACCTTCTCCCTTCACAACCGAACAGGTTAAACTTTGACTCATCGCTGAAATGAACACAATCCCACTGTTTTTCTGTCCATATGACGTGTTCAGTGGCAAATTTCAATCGGCTCATTTGGTTCTTTTTAGAAATGTAAGGCTTCGTAGAGGCTGCTCGACTGTTCAAATTTATTTCATTAAGTCTTCGGGAAATAGTGTGCCTTGATATTGTAATGCCGAGGTTAGCATTAGCTCTTTTAGAGATAGCGGTTGCTGTCGCAAATCGATACTTTTTTGATTAATTAACAATCCATCTGTCTTCCCTTCTAGTAGTTTTCCTAGACCAGCCAGGTGGTTTCTTGGCTTCAAATGACCCAGTTTCCTCAAGTTTTCTCAAAATACTATGAATAAGACTTAGATTTCCCCCACAGTCTTTGAAATATCCCCAATCGAGGGTTTATCTTCATTACATAACTTGACTATCAGTTTTCTAAGTTTCAATGACGTCACAGATTTTTTTCTCCATTTTTACAATGCAAGAGCCAGTAAAGAGACAGTGTAATTTAGTAAAATACCCTATTTAATCTTCTTACCCTAAAAAATTTTCAATAATAAATTTTATGGATTTATTTAATCGTTCTGATGATTGTCATCATCTATATTTTCGAATGTTGTATAATTATTCTTATAACTTTATCAAAATAAGTTTATTGAGCTTTATATTTGGGAATTATATAATTTACCTTTATATCCTTATTTTTCCTTGCAAATATGTTCTTTGAAGCTTTAAAATAAAAAGTTATTTCACATTTAGACTTTTTCTTAACATCGTTCTAATCTTTATGCTCGCTACTGTGTATATATATATATATATATATATATATATATATATATATATCCTCCGATAATTATTTTTAATATATTTTTTGTTTATACGTTATTTTTATGGATACAAACATTTAAGTAAATGCTCTGTTTATAATAGGCAGTATTAACCGACCTGAATGTCGGAGAAATCTCAAAGAAAATATATATCCTCCGATAGGAATCGAACCTGTAACCTGCATAGAACCGCCTAAATGTTATATCACGTCACGCCAAGCTATATGCCGGTTCTGTATAGGTTCGATTCCTGTCGGAGGACATATTTTCTTTGAGATTATTCGGACATTATTCAGGCCGGTAAATGTCGTTAATACTGTTTATTATAAACAGAGCACTTATTTAAATATTTGTATCTATATAAATAACGTATAAACATTATATATATATATATATATATATATATATATATATTCACTTCCAGTGGCTGGTATGCACGAGTTTGTTGTTGCTTGGAAAATTTCCATGCAAACAAAACAGACTATCATTGTATTGTTTAATTTATTGTAATGTAATTGTCATCTCTGATGATGGATTATGCAAGCCGAAAGCTTAGATAGTATTAAAAAACATGTATCAATATGGTGAATTTCTTTCTTCTTTCAATGATAATGTTATTATCAGGTGATATGAAAGGAATTTACTTAAAATAAATAGACAAAACTTGTCTATATTATTTAATGAAACATGCATTAATATATATATATATGTGTGTGTGTGTGCGTGTGTGTGCGTGTGTGCGTGTGCGTGTGTGTTGGGTGGAAAGAAATTTCTCATTGAAAATTACTTATTCTTGAACATTATTATTGCAGTTGCATGGAACTAAATATATTGTAATCCCTAAAGTGGTAGAATTTCAATGTTAATTTCTAAAAAAATTTTCAGAATAACAAGTGTAGCTCAGAATGACGTAACACCTGACACTGCATTTGTATGTGGCAGCCCGTAGTACAACTGCAGAGATTGTAACTCAGTGTTCATGAACCTCGTGCTTCTCTACGGTAAGGAAAACTGCAAACCATGGAGTGGCATTATTCTGACAAAAACTACCTGTACGTGGCGTGAAGAATGAGCAGTCGAGGTATTCAAAACGAGTGGATACTTTTTTTGGTCGGTCTCTGGAATCCCCAGACCTATTCATAATTTCCAATCTCTCAATCACGGATTACTTCTGATGACAACCCTCACGCGTCTAACGTTTTCGAAATTTTGACAACTAATATTAGTCAAAGCAGAGTTCGGTGAAAAAAAAAAAAAAAAAAAACGAAGACAATTTTCAAACGTTAATGTTTTTTACGCTCAGAAGATAAAGTTTCGAAGACATTAATTAACGTCCTATGGCGATGAATGGGTTATGAACGACCAACTTTTCACAAATAACACCATACTGTATGGGTTTATGTCTATACAAGTACAGGCACATGCATTATTATTTCCTGCGGTCTCTTTCCTTTACCTGCAACTTCAGAAAACAACTTAAGTTTTTTCTTTGAACCTTTAGGAGAATATTTTCCCTTTTATGACGAATGTTTTTGTTTTGTTTTTCTGCCCGGCAGCGGACTTTGCATTTTGAGAATTCTTTGGGGTAGCGCTCATCTCTCTGGTGGAAACAGATAGCCGCAAACGGCAAAGTTGATTGTAAACTAATGAATATGCAGTAGCTACATATGGCCGCTCGGAATGCATAGTTACCTAGATAGATATGAACAGACTGAAATAGATAGATAGATAGATAGATAGATAGATAGATAGATAGATAGATAGATAGATAGATAGATTCAATAAATGGAGAGCCTAAGGTGAGCGTGATAGTGTATAACTGTAGATAAATATTTATAGATAGTGTTTACGTAATGTTAGATATATAGAAAGAATATCGTACATAGATAGATAGATAGATAGATAGATAGATAGATAGATAGATAGATAGATAGATAGATAGATAGATTCAATAATTGGAGAGCCTAATGTGAGCGTGATAGTATGATGGTGTATAACTGTAGATAAATATTTATAGATAGTATGTACGTAATGTTAGATATATAGAGAGAATATCGTAGATAGATAGATAGATAGATACATAGATAGATAGATAGATAGATAGATAGATAGATAGATTCAATAAGCGGAGAGCCTAATGTGAACGTGATAGTATGATAGTGTATAACTGTAGATAAATATTTATAGATAGTGTGTACGTAATGTTAGATATATAGAGAGAATATCGTACATAGATAGATAGATAGATAGATAGATAGATAGATAGATAGATAGATGTGAATAAATTGAGAGAGAGTATAGTCAGAATAAGTTAATATATATATATATATACATATATATATATATATATATATATATATATATATATATATATATATATATATATATATATATATATAGGGGTGGAAAACGATATATAAATTTTTATTTATCAAGGATAATTTTGTAAGAAAAAATTTACCAGAGACAGAGAGAGTGAGGGAGAGATGTTTAAAACTTGACAAAGAGTGGGAAACATTAAGAAAAATGTCATAGATAGATGTGAACAGAATGAGACAGTTAAATCAGAATAAGAAATTATTAATATGAATAATATAATATCTATCTATCCCTGTCATTTTCTGCTGGTCTTTTTCTTCGTGTCTCTCCGTCTCTCTCTCTCTCTTTTCTCTCTCTCTCTCTCTCTCAATATACATATATATATATAGAGAGAGAGAGAGAGGGGGGGAGAAAGACGGGACGGACTAGGCAAACAGAGGGAACCATGAAGAAAAAACAAACAGGAAATCACAGATTTGTACAGAATAGATAGAGAGAAAATAGTTTTAAACAGAAAAGTATAATCAGTAATCAGAATAACAAATATATATGTGTGTTGACATATAATAAACATTCATACTTTCATCACAGTCGTGACCCCTTAACGAAACGAAAGAAAAACTCCAGATTACACTTCTATTTGCAACCTATAAATGAGTAAAACATTTCTTCAGTGACTTTATTCGGACTATTGTCCTCATCTTTGTCGCCATGTTTATCACAATGTTTCGGCCGTTGTACGCTCCGGCCTTCTTTAGGTGGTTGGAATGTCGAAACGAACCCTTTATTTCGCTCACTGGGGTAGACCGTTCTAGTTCCACGTGCCATGTTTAATGGATGTCAGTTATCAGTTATCTCCTGTTAATGTTTCCCTCTGAAAGTTATCCACTGTCTTAACCGGGTATTGAACTCACACTCTTTGGGTCATGTCACTGGATCTAACCAACGCCTTTATCCACTGTGCCATGTGTCCTTGAGGACACATGACACAGTGGATAAAGGTCGTTCACAATGTTAACCTTCGGCATATGTATTTTTTCTGATGCCTTTATGAACAAATTCACGCACATATACGCTGAGAATTTCGATTTATTAACAAAGCGCGTAGCGTCGCGATTATCGGTTCGGAAAAAATGAGATCGACAGGCCGGGTTCGATGCGTATGCTTTCGCACAAATACCTTTGGGAATTATATGGATCTATCTTTTCGCTGGTTTAATGACAGGGCCCACTTTGGTTGGCAAGCTGTCCAGAAGGATATCCAAGACAGTCGGAGATATAATTAGGAAGAAAAAGAAATCCAACACCACTTCAAATGCCGGTATTTATCAAATAAATTTCGTGTAATGTAAAAACGCTTACACTGGGGAGACATCTCGAAATCTAGAAGCCCGTATTTACAAGCATAAAAGGGATCTACGTTGTGACAACCCTTTAAACTCGCTCGTAATACACGGGAACAAAACTGGCCATAACTTTGATATTATCTTAATAAAAAAAGAACATAATCCTTTACTTCGAAAGTACTTCGAGGGAGTTCTGATAAATATTTTACCAACTATAAACATACGTCAAAAACACTATATTACATCACCAATTAAATCTATTCTTAAAAATCTAACGTATATTTATCTACCACAATCGATGTTTACATAAAAAAGTTCTCAAATCAACACACGAAAAAAATCAAACATAACTAATATCTACCAGTCACACACACAGACACACTTATTAATATACATTATCATTTGAATCCCACAGAGACAAACTAGAATTATGATATACTTACATACATAAAGTAATATTTATGTTTTTTTTTCAGTTAGGCTTGAAATCCGTTACCTTCTTGCAGCTTCGAAAGGACGTATCGTTATCTCCTTGAATTCGGAGCGAAATAAATTATACTAACGTTGTTTTAACGAGTCAAATGCACGTGATGACTGAGTAACCAATGAAAATCAAACAAAACAAAAAATTAAAATACCAAAATGTCTTCTTTTTTTTCTCTATATATATAATTCCCTGATGAAGCTATAATAAAGGTGAAAGAAGTTAGATTGATAAACGTTGTCTATTTGTTCATTATCCTTTCATTCTATCGTATTCCGATCCATATTTGATCTGCATTTGATCCCAGTTCACACACACACACACACACACACACACACATATATATATATATATATATATATATATATATATATATATATATATATATATAAAGAGAGAGAGAAAGAGAGAACGAGAATAGAAATGAGCGAAAGGGGGGAAAAGAAAAAACGTCAAAAGTAGGATACATAATTTTTTTTATGGCGAGATAGATCAAAAGGATGATAAAAGAGAGGTTGCAGTAGAAAATAATTTTATACTCTTTATGAAATTAGTCCGTGATTGAATAACATTTAGAAAAAAAAAACTGAACAGGCAAAGACATTGAGAATGAGACAGAGTGTGAGAAAAGAAGCAATATATTTATGTATGTATATATATATCACTTGGCAAATTTTTGTCTGTTTAGATATTCGTAGATATATTTATTAGACCCCGGGGAAGGTAAATAAACCTTTTGTATTTTTTTTAATGGCGAGAGAAGACATTCAAATCTTTTCTCTTATATGGATTTATCTATAACTGTTTGTAACCGTTCAATGGATGACCAGCTTTTTTTTTTTTTTTTTGTTATTAATGTCCGGAAAGAACATTTTTTCTTTTGCCAAAAATACATTTTCTACGTTTCAACGTATTTTTTTTATTGAAAACATACCAGGAATAAACGGAATCTACTTCGGTTTTTATTTTCCAATATTAATACATATATATATATATATATATATATATATATATATATATATATATATATATATATATATATATATATATATATATATTTGTCATCCACAGACAGACTGTTTCGCTGTTTCACAGCTCATCAGTGTGGCTAGACGTAGCTAGGATCGAAACCCGACTGAATTGGCGTCAGTCGGAACTTCTACCACTAAGCCGTCGGCTCACGGCAGATGTTCCTTGGAATGCACGGTGGAGTAATGGTTAGCGGATTGGATTGAGAACTCGGAGAGCCGAGACGAATCCATTACATGAAAGGTATGAATCCTCCTCTTCTCCCTACAGCTATGGATAAATAGCAGAACAGACTGGGTTCTATAGCCAACTGGTCTAGGAGAAGGACAATTCTTAATTCAAACATGCGGAGAGTCGTTTGGGGGCCTTTTTGGCACGTGATGCACCAGTTCTCTGTATTCGGCCCTTCAAAAAGTTGTGGATGGTTGTGTACAAAACCTTCACCACTATAATCAAATCACATGTGCTGGTGTCAGCATGTCGGTTCCTTGGAACTGAGCTGCTTGACCCTCATACGAGAGAGTCGAATATATATGTTATCGGACTGGATCGAGGTCGAACCTAGCGTGAGGCGCCTTTGGAAAGTGCCTGAAAACCATACCATGGGTTGACCCAAGGGTTGTGGGTGAAATTGGGTAGACGGAACGCGATGACGGAACGCGATGACGGAACTCGGTTCGTCGACAGCTGTGCTAGCATGGAGCCACAAGTCATCGTGGCCGAGGGCTTGAGCGTGCTGGCCTAGTTCAAATTGTTAATCACGCTATATAACACGCTCTCTCCCAAAAACTGTAACTACGGTCTGCACATCGTAGTTGCAGTATAAAACGCAGGTGGGCTCTGTGGGTGTTGAATAAACACAAATGCGCCTGAGCCAGCGTCTGCAATAGGGATTGGATATCCGCCCTAGCAGACGGGTATCCTCCTCGAATACGAGTGGCCAGCTATTATATATTTTCATATTACATCAATATATACATGCATATCATATATATATATATATATATATATATATATATATATATATATATATATATATATATATATATATATATATATAACTGCTTTCCAGGACTAAAAATTTCTATATGGAATAAGGAACAGAGTATCACTCTAAAAGTATCAATATCTAAGTGTCCACAGGAAACTTTTATTCGCTGAAAGCAGTAAGATAGGAGTATTGTTTTACTTATATTTTATATTGGCTCTGTTTTGTATTGAACATTACATTTTACTTATTGGCTCTGTTTTATATATTTTTGTTATATTCCGTGCTAATAGGAATATGGAATGGACAAACACGGTAGATAATTAGTAACAGGTTTATTGTAGAAACCAGTACAACAAGCAAGGAAGCAATAGTTATGCGCACGGTCGTCGCAAGTCAGTACAGTTGTATGCGTGCTGCTATCGGAAGGCCGCTAGTCTCGCAGATCCCAGCTCAACTCTCTTGTCCGCTGTCCTAACGGATACTTATAGGTGATTACCACCTAGAGTTCCGCCTCCAGAAATAGATGATCAATCCTATCGAGTGCCTTGGACTGATCTAAATTGATCAGCGCTGCTTTACTGTCAATTTGCTCGATGATCAAGCGTAGCAAATGAAGGTTGTCCTGAATAGTCATGCCCTTCTCAGCACGTCAGTTCGGGGCCAGTCAGACTAGAGAGAACAGCCTGCTAAGATCTTGGCTAAAATCTTCAACTCTGTATTTAACATCGTCAAAGGTCGAAAGTTACCTATCCCATCCCCACCGTTTTTGTCCTTGCGTAGCAACTTGATCACACCACTGTTGAAGCATTGAGGTATAGACCCCTGCTTCATCCAGTTCTTGTAAATCAGTTCCAACAGAACCAGAAAATACATTTCGTAAGGAAGACCATCTAATCCCAGAGTTGTGCCCCGGTCAGCAGCTTCAGCGCTTCCCAAATTTCCGATTCAGTGATAGGACTCTCGCATCCAGCCGCTTCAGCCGCCTTGAGGCAGGAAAAATCGGCCATATAGGCGCCGAATTGAACAGTGCTCAGGCTGGGCTCCTTCGTGAACAGATCCTGAAAGTAGTCACAAAAGGCCTCAGAAATGTCCGCATTTTGCTGGATACGCAAATATTTCAAACAGAGAACTGAGTGCATAACTCGGGGAAATGAAAAAGTTTTGCTCCATCCAACGCCGTGAATCGTAACTAGTTTTAAAAAAAGAAAAAAATACATAGGATTTCATAGTTCAATGTTTTGAAGAATACATTGTTTGATTGATTGATTCGTTTTGTACGACTTATCAACCCTTTGCAGGATATTTTAAGCCAGAATATATATTTTTAGATTGTGAGAATTTCTTTTTAGATAATAATGGTTTAGTCGTACGAGTCTTACTAATAAACCCGTAACTGGGGGTGGTGGAGTGGATTCATACCTTTTCCAACGGTATTTGCGCGTAAGTGAATATAACAAATTCAACGGGAATTGGAACTTGGCCCTCTGACTTAAATTTCTGGGCCATTATCCATCACACCTCCCGCACATCCAAGCTTACAGCACGTAGTATTCCCAAGTGGTAACCTATCTAGGTACTGACCAGGTTCGGTGGTCCTAAGGTGATGTAGCCGTAAGCTTGAAGAATAGGGGAAAAAAAACATGAAAAAAATAATTGTCCATTGGAAATTAAATATAGACTATCTACAAATATCTTCCATGTGAATACTTTCATCATCCCCGACGTTTTGTTTAGATCCGTGTACCTTCAGGGCGTTGGTGATCATGGCTCTCCACAATTTCCTGTCCTTTGTAGCTCTTAATAAATTTTGTATTTTGGCTTTCTCTCTCAGAACTTGCTTCGCCATCCATTCACTCAACCACACCAGGCAGGTTATGCATTGTTTTCGTCTGTCCCTCATGCTTTCAATCTGTCCTGTGAGTATCAAATTTTCCAAGCCCTCTTTTGATACACATATAAAAGTATAACAATAGTTGGATTGATGCATGCATTCCTACAATAAAAAAATTGCCTGAGGGAAGGAAAGTTTTGTTTAAAAGAGATTTATTCCAAAAATTAGAAATTCGGTAAATATTTGGTTCGTACAGAAGTTAAATTCATTTTCCCGCTGTATGCAAATCAATAAATGCTACACCGCTCCCCACTTTAAAATTGCATGCTCAAGCCTGAGGCCCTATTCTACGTGTCTCCTGCAACCGTTGTTTTAGGGCTTGTAACAACTATGGAAAACCTTCCAAAGTCGTCAATAAAATATATATTTATATGTGTGTGCGCGCGCGAATGCGTGAATTTATGCGAAATAAAGTTTAGCTTACTACCCAACAAGGCCATAAATGTGGGATCCTCGGTATAGGGTAGTGGTTAACGAGATATTTTTGAATTTTTCATTATGTCTGAGTAGCGAGTTAACTCACGTCAAATGATGCAAAACTGATTTTGCACTCAATATTCAGGTGCCTGTGTGTGCTAACCTAAGAGATGGCTTCCTAGCCACCAAGTGCATATACGAGCCTCACCCGATGTTAGTGGCTGCACCTGACAGGTAAAATCGTGGTCAACCCAGCTGTGCCTTGGATGTGCACGCGTGGGTAAAATCGCATGACAGGTAGATATATGTCTATCTGTCATCCGATTTTACACCCATCGAAATAAGAGAATCTGTCACTTCTGGCGAGATGTAGAATCCACGTTCAGAGAAAATCGACAAACCAGACACGCACTGGCCGACAGTAATTATTTAATAAAATAATAAATTGTACACCGATAAAGTTACACTCCATAATGCCCCCATAATCCTGCACAAAGGCAAACAGAAGATATGAAGCGGCCCTCAAAGACAGACCGTGGTCTCTAAATTTCGCCTTGTTTAATGGATGTCAATTATCAGTTATCTCCTGTAATTCCCCAAGGACACATGGAACAGTGGATAAAGGCGTTAGTTTGAACCAGTGACAGGACTCAAAGACTGTGAGTTCAATACCTGGTTTAAGCGGTGGAGAACTTGGAGAGGGGAATTAAAAGGAGATAACTAATAATTGACATCCATTAAACAAGGCACGTGGAACTAGAACAGTCTACCTCTTTGAGCGAAATAAAGTGTTCAGTTCGACATTCCAACCACCTGAAGAAAGCCGGAGCGTACAACGTCCGAAACGTTGTGATAAATATGGCAACAGTAATGAGGACAATAGTCCGAATAATGTAAATAGTGTAGCAGTTAAGAGGTTATATTCCACGCTCCTCAAAACCTCCAATCTTCCAATCAGAAGCCTTGCTGTCGGACGTAGTTTATCGTCATGCCCACGACACTAGAATTGTTGCAATTTAGTAATCTTACCCTAGTCCTGGTACGTAGTTAGACGCATGGGGAATCATGGAGTGTAACTTTATCGGTGTACAATTTATTAATTTATTAAATAAATATTGTCGGCCATTCTCCTCTCCAAGTTCTCCACCGCCTTAACCAGGTATTGAATTCACACTCTTTGGGTCCTGTCTCTGCATCTATCTAACGCCTTTATCCACTGTGCCATGTGTCCTTGGGGAATTAACAGGAGATAACTGATAACTGACATCCATTAGACATGGCACGTGGAACTAGAACAGTCTACCCCAGTGAGTGAAATAAAGGGATCAGTTCGACATTCCAACCACCTGAAGAAGGCCGGAGCGTTTAACGGCCGAAACGTTGTGTTAAATATAGCAACAGAGATGAGGACAATAGTCCGAATAATGTAAATAGTGTACATAATACCTCATCTCAGAAATATAGACAGATACTAATTTTATTTTATTGTTATTTTTGTTGGGTCAAGGGGAGACATCTTTTTCTCGATGGCTATAAATATATAGCGGGGGAAACAAATATTCGTACACATACAAATTTTTTTAATTTATTGTATTTCCAACTAATGAATAAACATACTTTTCATATAATTAACTTTACACAGATGCATAATAACAAAATATGCATAGAAAATAGAAAAAATCGATTTTATAGAAATAAATCCCAATTATCCATTTTAATAGGCAAAGTATTTGTACAATGCAGTCATTACAATATACAGTCTAATACGCTTGGAACAGGTATGAATCCTCTTCATCTCCCCCAGCTATGTGTAAATAGCAGGACAGATCGTGTTCTATAGCCTTGGGTAGCAACTGGTCCAAAAACAGAAAGAAATGGCAACCTACTGCAGTAAAATCTCCGTCATCGAAAGATACATGATCGCCTACTTGTGTATCAAGCATGGCATACAACTGACTCCTCCTCCTCCTGCTACTACTATTACTACTACTACTACTAATAATAATAATAATAATAATAATAATAATAATAATAATGAAATTAACCTATTACTTAAAATTTTAATACTTTTTGTTGAATCTATCAGCTAAGTGACAATATATACACACAATGGCGGTAACAAATATTCGTACACATACAAATTTTTAATTAATTGTATTTCCAACTAATGAATAAACATACTTTTGATATAAGTAACTTTGCACAGATGCATAATAACTAAATATGCATAAAAAACAAAAAAAAATGATTTAATAGAAATAAATCTCATTTATTTATTTTAATGGGCGAAGTATTCTTACAATGCAGTTATTACAATATACAGTCTGAAAATTTACCATAAAGAGAATTACTTAGTTTTTCTCTCTACTGCGTTGCATGCAGAAAACTCACAAAGGTTTACTGCTTATAAAGGGTAGCGGTAAAATTCTATACCACATTCGGTTCGCGCGTTGTTCAAGGTCCCTGAATCGTGTGTGTGTGTGTGTGTGTGTGTGTGTGTGTGTGTGTGTGTGTGTGTGTGTGTGTGTGTGTGTGTGTATGTGTGTGTTTAATATGTACATATAAATATGCCATATGCTTATGCTTGCATAATATATATATATATATATATATATATATATATATATATATACTTAGATAAAAATGCGTAACTGTGGATTTGTTTATTCATGTGAACACATATATTTATACTTTAGTGTAAATAAATAACGCCTCTCGTCTGAAAACCTACTGGAGACGTCATTTCTCTTCATTTTGTTGCCGCCATGTTCTCAAATGTTCAATGAATGCCTTCTTTATACATAGCGGTAGCCATATTGATCGAGAATTATTTGTTGTTTTTTTTAATGTTCTGCAATGAGTAAGCTTATAAGTTTAATTTGGATTAAGTGAACACTTCGACAGAATTTTTCGAATTCATTGATCACAAGAGTCTCGATATTTCATAATCAAATGCGCGGTAAATATTAGGATATATCAAAAGTATGAAGTAACCAAAAAATTCCTTGACGTTTTTTACGTCGTGTAGGAAGAAGTGATCACTAATACATAAATAACTCGCGGTGGGTTGCGGATAGGAGCATTCCTCTTGAACAATGCAGGTACGTTGCGCACACACATCGCTAGAGAAGCGACGAGAAAACATGGCGGTGTCGAAGCAACTCGTTCGGGGTTGTCTGCTTTATTACTTTAAGAAGGAATTGAAGCTGCATTAAATCGCCGAATACGTCAAACTTTTGGGGGATAATGCTGTGAGTGATCGCATTGGTTCCAGAAATTCATGTCAGAAGATGTGTTCATTTGTGGTGAACCTCGTAGTGGCCGGTCGCAGGTCCTGGATGATGAGGCCCCGAAGGTGCCAAGCTCGTGGTAAGCTTGCCGAACGCTTCTAGGTTTCTGCTGAAAGAGTCATCTGCACCGCATAGGAAAGGCGTACAAGTGGGTACCCTACGCACACTCGGAAACCAACAAGCAATAACGAGTGACTGTCTGTTTCACGTTGCTTTCTCGACACTACAACGTATCTATATTTGATTGAGTGCTCACTAGTGAAGAAAAATGGTTCCTGTATGACACTCCCAAGCGTGCCAGACATTGGTTCTCACCACGGGATCTAGTTTCTCATAGCACAAGACCAACTCTTCACCCACGTAAGATCATTCTCTGCATCTGGTGGACTAATCGACAAGTGTTACACTATGAGCTGCTACCAACCGGCTAAAATATCACTGAGGACTTGTACACGCAGCATCTGGAACGTGTGCAACATGAATTGAAGCAAAAGGGGCCAGCATTGAGTAATAAAGCATTAGTTAATTAATATACTGTTCCTCCATGACAATGCCAGGCCTCATGTGACACGGGTGGCACGGGTGGCCCGGGTTACCATCCGGTGACTTGGCTGAGGGACACTGTGACATCCACCTTACTCCCCGGACCTTGCGCCTACAGATTATCTCCTTTTCCATTCCCTAGACAACAACCTTATGGTAAATCCTTCGCAAATGAGGTAGATTTGCACAGGCACTCACAGACTTCTTTGCGTCCAAGACACCTGATTTTTACCACCATGGCTTTGCGCAGATGGTGGCGTGTTGGCAAAAGGTTCTGTGTGCAGATAGGGATTACTTTGAGGACTAACGGTATGTCAAGATTGTTGTACCCGCTTTTTAAATAAAAAAAACGGCAAGGACTTTTTTGGTTACCCTGTGTTTTAGTTTGTTTTGTTTTTTAAGACCTTTACTTCAAAATTTATTTCATGTACACATTTAAGCACTTTATTATAAATTAATTGTATCAAAAATATTTTTGTCTTTTAAAGACCGTTACTTCAAAGAATATTTCATGTCCTCGTCTAAATACCCTATTATACACTAATTGTATCAAAAATATTTTCATTTTTTAAAGACCGTTACTTCAAAGAATATTTCATGTCCTCATCTAAATACTCTATTATTGTATTTCTTTTTCTTTCTCCTTGACAAAACTTTATTTCAAAGTTTACACCACTAAAGGCTATATTATACACTAATTGTACTAAAAGTATTGTAGTTTTTTATTCCTTTTTCGGTGGCTGCCAAGATCAATCATTACATTGAACAATCGTCCATGCAGGTTGGAGCCGATTTGAGGTGGATTTCACAAGCCTTCAGTCTTTACCGCTTCTCCTCTATGTTTCTACACGTCGGAAAAATGTTTTATTTATTCAAAGTTCGAAGTTGGCCTGATGTGGGCGTGTTACCAAATAGTTCAAATATTAGCCTTCTGATCAAATGGCTCGGTCGGTATTGGAGTTTCGGATACCTTGAAATACTAGTGAGCCAGCCAAAATGAGCTGACTCATTTTATAGTTCACCAATAGAAGAGTTAACAAATCAGAAGGCTCAAAATATAAAGGCGGCCATGTTTTTTTCGGAATATTCACTGCCAGGCTTTGATATCGAAGACTGAAGAATTACGGAATAGCTGCTGGTGGTATTGGCGATATAGTCAGATTCAGTAGAGTGTCTGACTCGTGAGTGTTAATCTTTAACGTTGTTTCATTGAACAGATTACGTACTGCGCTGGATTCTATATTCATAGACTATGGTGAACATGGTCAACAGTCGGTTTGTCGAGGAGGTGACGTCTTGGTAGTATCAGACTGAAGAAATAATTCTAGCATGCGGCACCGTCAGTAAATGGCTGACACCAGTGTTTGACACAAGGGTGGGCGGTATATGGCCAGTTCCTCCCAGGTTTGCAGGTTGAAATTGGCCAGTTTCTTTGTCGGTTTCAGTCGATCCTTCTCGCGAGGAATTATGCATATTATAGTAAGAAACTTTAGCGATTTCATCTGCAAAATCTCCGATCAACTAGGAGCATTAACAGGGAGGATTATGTCGTCAAATTATCAGTCCCTGAGAAAATTCAAACCAACAGCATCGAAATCAGCATCATCAAACATCGCAGACGAAGCACTTCGCAAAAACAACGACAGACTGGTTTACTGAAATCAAGATAAAACAAACTGTACACTAATGCAGTTTGATATTGAAAATTACTATCAATCAATATCAAAAGAACTGTTCATGAATGCGTTGGACTTTGCTACCCAGTACACGGATGTAACAGAAGAAAAGAGCATTATTATAAATGCGAAAAAAATCCGTACTAATACATAAATGTGAGCAATGGATAAAAAATTCTTACGACCACTTTGACATCACACTGGGATCACTAGACTCAGCTGGGTCTTCTGACCTTATAGATCTTTTATAGTATACAATCTCACAGCATATCATGAAATTAATATAACTGACATAGGATTATACAGAGACGATGGACTTGTGGTTATAAAGAACTCTACGAACTTAAAAATAGACAAAATTAGAAAGATATTATATAGAGAATTTAAATGAAAAATTTAAATAAAACATGAAAATGGAAAGCTTAGAAAAAACAGAAGTAGAAAAATAATTTGGTATGCACCCCCCATACAACCAAATGGTAAAGAACAAATTAGGACAAAAATTCCTTGCATTAATCGTTAAACATTTTCCTGAAGATTGTAAACTCAGTACTATTTTCAATAAAAAATACCCTAAAATTAAGTTACAGTTGTACTGAAAACTTATTAAGAAACATAATGCTAATATCCTGAATAAACACTTAGACCAAGACAAAAGAAATTTAGACAGTATAATAATAAAAAGAGATGAAGATAAACAAGAATTATGTAACTGCAGAAATCCTCATAACTGTCCTTTTAATAATAAATGTTGCACTGAATCATTAGTATACCAATGCAGTATATCATCTATTGAGGATCCAGTCAACGTAAAAGTCTACATTGGATGTACAAGACATATGTTCAAAAAACGCTTTAACCAATATCAAAGTTCTTTTAGGATAAATAAATAGAGAAATCAGACGTCCCTATCGAAATATTTCCGGCACTTAAAAGAAACCAATAAAACACCTATTTTTGTCGTTGAAAAAGACCAGACGACATGCGTTGAACAGATGTCATCATTCGTTTGAAAAGGCACCCCCACCCTAGCTTGACTTAACCTCTTTTCGAAAGTAACTCATAATTTTTTATACAATAGTTGTCAGTGAAAAAGAATACCCTACCGCCTCTTGTTAAAATGATTGGATTTCTCCATCTCCATAGAAACTAATATTATGAATGTATGTGCTTATAAAATTCAATAAGTTATTCCAAAATTCGCTTGAAAATGAAACAGAACTAGGGACTTTAATTTAATTTCATTTGAAGTTTTTAGCTTCTGTTTTTGAAACATGATAATTCCTGTGTATCGATGGAACCCTATTTTAAATAAGTAAATTTATAATATATATATATATGTGTGTGTGTGTGTGTGTGTGTGTGTGTGTGTGTGTGTGTGTGTGTGTGTGTGTGTGTGTGTGTGTGTGTGTATTTGGACGTTGAGTTCAAGTATAGAGTGAGAGAGAGTCGAGAGAAAAAAATACAGATTTTAATAGCCGGACATTGGCAGATTCAAGTGTCATTTATTGCATAAAGTGGACTTGTACGTTATTTATTATCCATCGATAGAAATAACTTTTTTTATTTGCCTAATGCTTACAAAAGAGTTCTTCTTTCTCGGCATTCGAGACATAAAAGTTCTGGTTCGACGAAGAAACAATGATTTGCTTCACAATGAACTCAAAATCCACAGACATAAAAAAAATTGTTGGCCGAGTTTAACTTCGGATCAAGCAACACAAAAACTGTGTGTCAAAAGGACATTTTTCTTTTGACACCACTATTACCGTATACACCTTTTGTAATTCTTGATACTTTCAGAAGCTAGAATTGTAATAAAACTGTAAGATCTGAAATAGAATTTATACATTTTTGTCGAGAACTGACAACAAAACACTATTTATTTGTTCCATTTTGTTTATTTACAAGTTTATAAAAGAAATATGTAAGAAGAATAAAAACTAGTAGCAACTCTGAAAATTTCACAGTTTTCTTATTTGTATTTTCTGAGCTATCATAATATTTAATCGATAATTAAGCGCATTGCAAGTTATCCGTTTATAAAGTAGCTGTGGCAATTCCAATATTGCATCGTTATATATTTGAGCTTAACAAACTTAACCAAATATTACTATAACAATTATAAGCATGAATGCTGATCATTATTAAAAGAAGTAAGAGGGTACAAATGAAAAGATTAAAAATTGATGAGGTTTCCATTTCGCGCAAGCATATGTTAAACCCATGAGTGCGATATCGTCTCTTCCACCTTCACTTTTTTTCTTTCTTTCTTTTTCTCGCTAAAACTAAACAGCGTCTTTGATATATCTTTTCTTGTCTTTCCTTGCGATCTAATTCATTATTTATTAGGTATTGGCAAGGCGTAACGTACGTTCGGACAAATTAAGGCACTAAACAACAAGCATATAGATATTTTTACGAGAGTATGAAATTTTATTTGGGAAATATAACAATAATTTGTTTATTCACAATGTTGTGGTTGATTTTGATTAACGGCATATCAACCTCTGGGTTATTTAATGCGGAGCTCTAAATATTTTATACACAATTCTATGGCTTCAACTACAGATATTTTGTGCATGATTTGATACTTTCAGGGTAAACGTATTTTTTCAGGGTAATCGTATTTAAGATATATAATTTGTAGATGATCAAATGTATTCTTGGTAATGTTTTTAAATGTATTGCAAAAATGTATTCTTTGTAATTTTTTTTAATGTATTGCTGGTGTAAATGCTGGTTGTGTTGAAAAGGTTGATGTGGCTGCGTGTTGAATAGCATTTAACAATTATACATTTATGTATCAAGGAAAAACAATGGAAAACCGATTTTTGTTTCAACGATAAAATATATATTAAAATCAACAAATACAAAACATTTTTTGTAATGTGTGAAACAATAAGATTGGTGAAGTTGTTTCCCTTTATCTATTAGCTGAAAGATTAAATGTAAATAAACAAGTTTTCTGAAGGAATGTTCAAAGTCCTGTATTAGATAGAATGATGTTTTCAGAAGAAATTGTAATAAATCAGTTTGTGAATTAGATATAACTAACAGAGCTGTTGCAACTTGGCTTGTTACATAGAACTGATGGTGAATGATATTTTAGTTATGTGTGCGTGCGTACAGTGAGTAGAATGAATAGTCTGTGTAGACGCGTGTGAGTTGCTGAGTTCTACTGAGTTCTGCTTCTACTGGTTATTTTTGGAACGAATTCCGGTTTTTATAACTGTGGGTAGGCTCCCAGAACAATGGCGGGAGAAATTTCTAGAGTACACGAAAAATATCTGATTGGATGAAAAATTACCCAATCGGTGATTTTGTAACAAAAGCATGTTTGTGAATTAACAGTAGGAAAAATTCAGTGTGGTGAATGCGATCAGTAAATTGTCCTGTGATAGTTAGTATTTATTATTTGACCCATCACAGATGAGAAAAATATAGGCGTGTCAAACATAGTAGTAATCGCTACACTGGTAATATAACAACAAAAATGTATTGTCGGTATTATTCTTTTAAAAAAGATGCATTGCTCGTATTTTTTTATATAAAAACTTGCGTACTCGTGCTGTCAAAATTGACGTCAAGAAGGAATGTATTATAAGTAATATTGTAAGTAATTTTCGTTTAATCCAAGTACAATTTTGTAATTTAAAATAGTTCGTTGTTAACGTTAATAATTGAACAGTGTACTATTTTTAAATACCTTAGGAAAGATATCCGTATATTATCCTCATAAAGGCTACGTAGTTACAAACAAAATTGTTTACTGCAAAGTTTCCAAAGGATAATATTTTTTGCTTATTTCTTGTCCTACTAAAAGCAACGTATCATATATATATATATATATATATATATATATATATATATATATATATATATATATATATATATATATATATATATATAGTTAATTTACTCATGACCCGCTTGGTCACTGACAGTTCAGGTTATGAAACATTTGAAGAAAGTTAAAATAAAAATACTTGCTGTATAAACAACTCGTATTTTTCAATCTTATACACTTAAAATATTTTTTAAATCAGATTAACTTAAAAATATTTTTTAATATGCCAAAAGTATTTTTAAATCATAAGCAGATATACCCGGCTTTGCTCAGTGGATTAATCATAGCGATGCTTGTAAGAAGTGTCAGTTTAAAGAAAAACCCTGAAAAGGGCTGTTCATTGACAGTATAAATATAAAATAGTGATAATTTTAAAAAGGGTTTGAGAGTGTTCTCTGAGAGTTTAACAATCAAACTATGGTAGCCCTAAAAAAAAATAAAAGGCTGGAATGCGTTCCCTGAGAGTGTAACAATCAAATAGTGGTAGCCCTAAAAAGAGCTGGAAAACTTTCCCTTAGAGTGTTAAAGTTTAGATATGGTAGCCCTAAAAATGTTTTTTTTTTTTTTATTCGTCTATGCAAAACAAGAGAGAGTAGTATACCGGAGATATAGCAACGGCTTCTAGTGAAATGTGCACAGAATCTAATCCGACAAAAAGAAATAGACACAGTCAGTAGTTAAACAAAAGAAAAAATATGTGAAGTTCACTGGTTTTCTAAGCAGTTTCGTTACACGCGGGAGGGGGTCGAAAAAATAAAGTTGGTCTAGACCATTTTGGAGCATAAGCTAGCAATGTGTGAAGTTTGAGCGACATCGGTTGAAAAATACGGAAATGTATAACGAACATACACAGACATGTTCAGTTATATATATATATATATATATATATATATATATATATATATATATATATATATATATATATATATATATATATATATATGGTGATTTTCCAAGCGTAGCTTAGATGTGGCACAGGGCCGAAAGCATGGGGCACCAAGTGAGGATCGAACTCACTACACAGTCGTAATTGTTCTAGCGAGACAAGCTTGCTAACCATTACACCGCCTCGAGTGATTTTTCAAGCGTATCTTAGATGTGGCACAGGGCCGAAAGTAGCGGGCACCCAGTGAGGATCGAACTCATTACTAAGTCTTAATTGTTCAAACGAGAGAAGCTTGTTGGTAATTTTTTATAAAAAGGTATTATTGGTATTTTTATTATAAAAATATATTTCTATACTTTGTTTTTTGTTTGAGGTTTTACTATTTGTCTGTTGCTGTGACCCAAACAGGTGCTAGTACCCCGAGTTAGGGTGGACCTAGGAACAACAGCAATTAAGAGGTGGTTCCACATTCCCCAAAACCTCCAATCTCCCGACCAGATGCCTTGCTGCCGGATGTAGTTTATCGTCATGCCCAGGACTACATGGTTTTATTTTAAAGCTAAAAATTACAGTGAGGGTAGATGGCAATAGCGGTGTCAAGAGAAAAACGTTCTTATGACATAATTCTTTTTTTAATTATTTTTATTTTTTTGCCTGGTTCGAAATTAAACTTTACAAAAGTATTTTAAAAAGGTACCAGGGATGAAACACTCTAAAAGAGCCATAGATTCAGGAATTTCTCACTTCTTTTCGGGACCCCTCCCTGATGTCTAGCCATATCTTTAGAGGTGCAGCCTTACTCGCCAATTATAGCCAATTGCCGATTGGTGAACCCTATAGATGAATTTAAATCCAGAGTTGTCCTTCTACTAGACCTGTTGCCATCCGAGTCTATAATCCTGCTATTTACCCATAGATAGGAGGAAGAGATGAATTCTTACTTTTCCCAAGTATATCTTCACGTAAGTTAATGTGACGAATTCGATTGGTATTCGAACTCGACTATGCTATTCCTCAACCAGAGCCGCTTGAAGTCTTGAAATAATAAAAAAACTTTCACGAGCTTGTTGAAATGTTTGGCAGCTACTTCAGAAAATTACTGTGGAACTTTTTCTATGTCAAGGGCTGTCTTCCTCGCCTTCAATGGTTAATCAAATAGTAGCATTTCTTTCGGATTCCTGCAAACTAATGCTATTCCCTTAGCAGTCCATGGAACACACCTGGACTTCTGTGGCGCAAGAGAAGTCGTATATTTTCAAAGCTTTCCTGGTTCTTTGTACTTTGACTAAAAGAAGAGGACCTATTTCTCATCTCTAGTAACAGAACATTTCTGCAAACTGAATGCATAAAAAGTGGTTGCCAACATTTCACCTTCCCTGTGTCAAATTTCTACAAAGTTCAGATGCTCCATATAAATTTATTACACCCCTTAATACCTGCAAAAATACTGATATAAATATATTTAGCATTTTTCATTTAAGGACTTCCAAAAGCAGCAACAACTAACAGGAATAGCACAAGTTACTATAATAAATGAAAATAAAAAGTAATCACGACGTTAACATATCATACTATATCAAACAACAGGCTAGGAAGGAAAAACCCATTATTAGTAGAAAAAGCGATGACAGCTAATGGACTTAAGAAAACTATTTTCCTGAAAAACTGTTTTAAGAGAAAGATTTGATAAATTTCAACCTACGGCAGCACTGGTTTGCTCGGTTAATGAATACTGAATGTTTCCTTATAAGGAAGCAGCTAATGTTGCTATTACCATCAGCATCTAATCGCTCTTAGATGAACAGTTCTAACCAACTCTTTCCTAATATTTCTGTTATCCATAGTTCTACTCAGTCAACCTTCTTGGGATCACATTTTCCACTGGTGTGAAGTGGAGTGATAATATTGAACGAATTACTAGGTTTACTTCTAGGAAAGTTGGTTAACAGTGTCGTTCCAGACGATTTTTCTCGTCAGAATCCCATCTTGCACATGGATAAATCTACCATTCATGCGTGCATTGAATAATACTGTCTGGTGCTCTTACTATATATCTCAAGATTCTTGACAAAATTCAAAGGGTTCGTAATGTACTCGACCGTGACCTAGCATCTCAACTTCAGTCAATTTCTAACCGCTGAAACGTGGCTTCCTTTCTGTCTCTTCTACAAATATTTTCATGGCAACTTTTTCTTTTTGGTGCCTCGACTGCATGAATTTAAGCGCACTACTAGATTGGCAATTAGGTCTTACCATTTTACTGTTGAAAATACGGTTACTGTTGAAATAGCTAGATGCAACCGTATGTTATATTCTAACAGTTCCTTTCCTCGCACTTCTCGCTCGGATTCCCTTCCGAATACTTGGTTCCCTGTCACCTATAATCTTAAAAAAAAATGAAATGCAACGTCAATCGCCATCTTCTGTCTTCCTGAAACCTGTTCTTTTATTGCTCTTTCTCGTCACTTCTCCACACTAAACCCTTCTCATTTTCTTTTTGTTATTATAGGAATATAATGTCGCTGCCGACTCTGGAGTTTGAACATAATTTGCCAGAGAGTAAACACGGGCGATCCCATTATTGAATTAAGAAGATCAGGTGACCGTAAGGGAAACTCATAAATGGGAATTAGCGTAGCATCTAATGAATCACCATTTCTATTCTATCCTCTTTTGCTATACGGATCACTCTTTCTATTCTATCCTCTATTACTATACGAATCGGTATTCTCTTCTCTACACTAATCTCTATACTATTCCCTATACTATTTCTCTATACTGATCACTATTCGGTGGTTACTTTTCGAGCGACTATTGTCGAGCAAATACTATTAGTGCGAGTGATATTCGAAGGCGACTGACATCAGTATTGTTCGACGGCGTTACTATAGTTTTATCTGCGATTTCAAAGTCTCTACTACAACGAGTAATACGAAAGTGACAACGAGTATTCGTTGACATTACAAAAGTGGCAACGAGTGTTCGTTGACATCACAAAACCTTTATTCCCAATAACCTCTTGCATCCTAATGTCATTATCGCCTTGCTTAAGGTGAAATGATTCAAAAAACATTCGTTCTGATTCTGTCTACGAGTTGCTCCGCGAATGTGCTTGCTGGTTAAGCACTTTGGATCTCTTAGTATAAACTGACGCACAACTTCTTGTTTACTTTTCCAACAATAGTAACTAAACCGCAGGGCCTGTAGAATCTCATACTCACGGGTCGAATAGAGGGGAAAAGAGACAAGGGAAAGCAACGCATGACTTACCTGGCGGGCTTGAGCAAGTGGATGACAGAACGTGGTCTGGGGGAGGTGGCACAGGAACGAAACTTATTGAGAGCTACAAGGGATTGGGAGAAGTGGAGGGTCATGATCGCCTACGTACTGAAAGGACACAGTCCATAAAAAGAAAGAAAGAGAACTAAACCGCACTCGCCTTGCGATCATGAATTAATTGATCTCATTTTTTACGTATTCTTCTATGTGACGTGTCCCTTCACGGCATTGACGATGATGGCTCTCCACATTTTCCTGTGCTTTGTAGCTCTTAGTAATTTTTGTCTTTTCCCTATTTCTTCTAAACCCTTTTCCTCCATACATTTACACAAGCTCGTTAGGTAGGTTATGTACTGTTTTCTTCTGTCCCTTTTCCCTTCAATATGCCTTGTGAGTGTCAAATTTTCTAAGGCCTCTTTCCTCATTATGTTCCTGTTGTAGCCTTGTTATGGTCAGAAATAAAGACACAAAGAGAGGAATTGATTTAAATATATTAACAGAGACAGTAATACGAACATATACAAACGAGAGTGTTACAGCAAGAATGTTCGGTCCGACTGTCAGAGCTGACTGCTGGAAACTTCCCACTCAAAAAGGTAGTACCTGCTCCTGTTTATAGCTGGGAGAATCCATGCATGCGTGGGTAAATTACCATTTCCCTATAAATGTTAAATATCTCTTTCTTATACTAAGTGTCCTTTTTGTTTCCGTTTTCTCTAAAACTTAGTCGCGGTTCATATTTTCAGTCCATTTCTCAGAAAAAAAAAGAAAAAGTATCTTTCTTAAGGAAAAGTATCTTTCTTAGGAAAATTATATTTCTTTAGAAACACATTTCTATTGCTTCAAGTCTCTCCTTCATTAATGATGAGATTCACTGCCATATAGAAGGACCGATATTACATAAAATTTCAATACTCCTTTCTTTGTTTCTATTTAAAATTTTCTTTGTTTCTATTTAAAATTTTCCTTTTTCCTATTACTTTGTTTTACTTATGGAAGGTACCTTTCGTTATGCAAAGGCGCTTTTTTGGTGTCGCATTTTCTCTCCTTTGTTAAAATATTTTCTATATATTTAAATTTATACCAGATTCCTCACCAAACATATTCAGCCATTACAGATGTTGTTATCTCCAGTTTGCATTTCACATGTTGAGCTGTTTCTTTTTCTGACAACCATATATTCTTTCTTCTTATAATTGATGTGTAGTCCTTTCTTCTCTCTTTCCTTAACTCCCTTCTGTAAGATCTTCTGTGATTTTCTTTCTGTGTCTGCTATCAGCTCCGTACCATCTGCATATCCAATGTTGTTAAGATTGTGGCCACCAATGATGAATCCTAGTAGGATTTCTGATTTTCTCAAGATTATCTCATTATAAAGGTTGAATAATCCCGATGACACATCCCTGTCATACACCGAGATTATCTCATTGTAAAGATTGAATAAGCCCGTAGGACACATCCCTGTCATACACCCCTTTCTATTTTTGTCTATTTACTGAATTCACTTTCTATCCGAATGCAGGAGGTTTTCTCCCAGACATGATAATTCTAATATCCTTGACAAATAAATAAAGCTTGCCTAGTATTTAAAACACTTCTTTGTGATGCACTTAATCAAATGCTTTTTTCATAATCTGTAAAATATAGGTGTCCTTTTGCATTTGTATGGCTATCATACTGAGCATGAATATCGCGTTGCTTCTCCGGGCGTCTTTAACGAAACCTCACTGTTCTTATCCTATTTCGGGTCTCAGTCATCTGAATTCGGATGAAAAGTTTTGTTATGTGGCTAATTAGACTAATGGAGCTGTCATT
>OZ038490.1:71751458-71756458 GCA_964036315.1 Acanthosepion esculentum
ATTTGCCAGGAAAGGTGAAACGTTGTTAGAATCTGGACACAAATGTATTGTGGATAATCTCCCGATTAAAGCACTTTTCAAGTATTTTTCCGCTCAATTGTGTTCTCTTTTAATTAGAGTTGTATTATTTTATATTATTTATACCTAAATTGTGGTCTGTCTTGTTACGGTGAGTAACTAATGCGTTTAATGTGTTGTTTTGTAAAATATCCCTTTTGTGTTCATATATTTTTTGTTATTTAATTCTTTGAGATTTCTCCATCGAATTCTTTGTGGCAATTATTACAGTTAATAGAGTAAATTCGTACTTCAAGTTAGCTTATTTTTTGTATTAATTATGTCTTTTATTGTTTTAGACGTACTTGTGACAAATTTTATGTTGAGTTTAGAAAATTATTTTAAATTGTAGAATTAGTAGATAAAACAATATATTTTTTGATTCGTTGGGTTTGTCAGGAAGGGCCATTTTTCTGCTTTTGAATATTTTATGAGCCTTTTGTTTCGCACTAAATATCAAATAGGGTATTTGTCTCTCTTCCCTCCGCGACATTTTAAGGAAAATGGGCACGGAACGGACACATTTCCTTAGGATCAGAAAGAGACAGTTGAAATTTCTTGAAGACATAATTAGGAAAGAGAATTTAACGCGCACAGGACACACTGAAGACGAGTAGAGCATAGGTCATCAGCGAGTATCCCACCTAACGAGATTGTGTAAATGAGTGTCAGGTCGGACAATTGGGGGGGGGGGGTAGTAAGGGAAGGCATATTGCCTAGAACTACGACATTGGAGAGCTATGATCGCCCACACCCGGAAAGATGGTAACAAGAAGAAGGGTTTGGCATTTTTATGACATCTCTTTACCAACGACTGACTTTGCTGAACTCTTTTGACTGACAGGTTGTTAATCGCCAACGTCTTTCCCACTCAATTTCGCCCGTTTTATTTATTCAAACTGATGGTGATAATTAACATTCTGTTACTGGTAATGTTGATGCTGCTTATGATGACACAGAATGCCTTTAGTGGTGTTGTGGTAGGATCCACCTAATCAGCATAGGTGACTACCAACTATATAAATAATGGTTGGTACCGGAAGACGGAGGAGAAGGAATCACGAGATCCAACTAGAGACTCTGATCGACTGCGACTAGTCAACACATTCTCCAGGAACGTCTTCCCAGAAATATACAGAAATACTATATGTACTTATTGTGTACGCTTTCTTGTTATAATACATTCTTGTTCTAAGTACATTTTGTGTTGCATTATTATTCCATGCAATAGGCGAGATTCAACAATGAGTCAAGACTCAACAAGTGGTTTATTTGCAATGGCTAACATTTGATATAGATATGATTTTATCTGTGCGTAAATATAAAGATGTTGCCAGTGGATGCGTGATAATTGATTTTTTTTTTACAATAAAAGATGAAACGATGCGCAGGGCCATTACCTCCATGTCAATGGCACTGCTGATCGGTAATATTTATACGTTTAAAATTTCGCTTGCTAATTATGTTGATGTTTGCGGCTTTTAGCGAAATAAATCGATGAACTGAACAGCCAAAACCTTCACTAGTTCTTCTGATAGGACATCAGACCATTGCAAAGATTACGAGGAAACTAGCTTTCTAACCATAGTGTTTCACGAGATTAAGATGCTTATTTGTTTAGTCGCTCACTCGAATTTAGATTAAAGAAAAAAAATTAGAATTAAACGCAAATGGTTAAGGCACCTTCAATTGAAATTATCAAACCGAAGTCTTATATTATGTGTTATTGTTTCAGCTAAGAGGCTTCATTGAACTTTACAGCCTTCATCATGCTTTCTGTCAACTCGCCTGATACAGAAGCAAGAATAAGAAATATGGCCAAAAAATAAAATGGAGAATTAAAAAAAATCAGCTCAAAACAACACCCCGAAACTAAGTATTCTTTGCCTAGCCGAGGAAGAAACAGTATTTACCTTCCCGAAACAGGATACATTTAAAAAATGCAATCAGTTCTTATTTGCAAATGAAGACACGAAGATAAATTTCTTCTATGATATCTACAACCAGATCATGACCAATAAGACAAAATAAAATCTAATAGATTTTATTTTAAATATCAAAACATTTAATAAAATATAGAATAAAATAAAAATAGACGTGCACGCTTTCAGGTTTACAAAGAATTTCGTATATGCCACTGACTGGTCTAGAGACCATTTGTAAAAAAGTGAAAAATGTGTGTATTATATCAAAATATTAAATATAGTTGGGTTGTGTTCTATTAACTTCGACGTTATTCTTATACTTCTTTAAGGAAAATATTGGAGTGTTACTGGTTTGAGAATCAACCTTATTATTAACATTACACAGCTAACTACACACACACACACACATATATATATATATATATATATATATATATAGAGAGAGAGAGAGAGAGAGAGAGAGTTAGCTGTGCACCGACTGTGTAATATATATATATATATATATATATATATATATATATATATATATATAGTTAGCTGTGTACCGACTGTGTAATATATATATATATATATATATATATATATATATATATATATATATATATATATATATATATAGTTAGCTGTGTACCGACTGTGTAATATATATATATATATATATATATATATATATATATACCGGGTGTAACTGCAAAATTGTCCAAATCGTGAGTGAGATAATTGTCCATCCTACAAAATGAATAATATAAAATTAAAAAAATAATAACTTAATAAGCATGAAACAGGCTATCGCTGATGGGTGCTGATTTCAGTGTCTTCTGATATTGTGCACTTCAGGATACCGCAAAACTATATTTTATCATATATATATATATATATATATATATATATATATATATATATATATATATATATATATATAATTTCACCCCTATCAAGGTAATAAAGTTACTAAGACTCAAGGGGGTTATTGAGAAAACGGGGAACACCTTGCTGATGAAAGAGGACAATAAAAATAAAAGGATTCACGGAGGCAGAAGAAGACGATTGACGGTGCACTTACATTTTAGACGATAGTAACTGACAAAGTAGCAAGAGGCTGGAATAAATATCCATGAGGGGGAAAAAGCGGGAAAAGAAACCATTACAATAGACCTTACGCTTACACTTGGCAATTTGAACAGTAAAATGCTGAGATCTTGCTGCCAATCTAATTCTACGCATAAATTCATGAAGTCGAGGTACCAAAGAGGAGAATCCAGAATAACTGCCATGAAAATATTTATCTAGAGTCACAGGAAATATATATACATATTACATTAAGGTTACCCTGTACAAGGTCCGAGGTTACACTCGAGGTAGAGGGTTACATTAAGGGCTAGTTTATATGGCAAGGAGGGGAAGATAACGGTTAACTCTAGACATGAACATGTTAAGATTGTATTGATCAGGAAAACACCTTCTCGGGTGTCTGTTCCACGGAGCAGTGGTTTGCTGAGCTTCCAGAATTTTAAGTTTTTGCTTATTATTATTTTGATGAAGTACTTATGTATTTTCGATTAATATCTGTCTAAACCGTGAATGTGAACATGAGTGATCCTTTAAATGTTCTGAGATTGAACCATGCTCATTCAAGTGAAGCGTAAGCCGTCTCGTCAACGTCGTCGTAGTAAAACCGACATATGTATTAACACAATAAGAGAATTGCGGCCCAAAATAATAAAAGTCAAACTATGAGTATATCAACAAAGTTTGTATACGTTTGTAGCAGCAAAGTTTTAGATAAAAATACTAAATTAAAATATTATAATTTAAAAAATCATTTTCTTTTGTTTACAAAATAATTAAAAAAGTTGCTTCCCTTGCATAACTGGAAAAAATTTCGAATTTGAAACGCTTTAAACAAACATAAAAAATATTCTGAATTTACAGAGCTGCTGTATACATATCCATAGATATTTTAACCCCCTGAAGATGAGATTGATAGTTCGTGGGAGATAGATAGATAGATAGATAGATAGATAGATAGATAGATAGATAGATAGATAGATAGATATCTTGGACTACCTTTTATGAAAAAAATATACATTGTATATTGCAAAATGAATTAAAAAGAAAGCCACAAATTGTTAAAGCTGTAAATAAATAACCAGAAACGCCATATTGGATTTACTCAAAAGATGTTAGTCCCTAAACCGCGTAGCAATTACGTCAGCTGCAGTTGGTTGACCGCTTAGGCCATCAACTGGACCTTTCTGACTTTATCTGCGCAGATATTTTACTTCCCGGCGTATTCAATGGCAGTAACAGATTGAATTTATGGCTTGACGCCGACCAAATCAAAGACAAATGTCCCTCGCAGCTTCGTCCGTCTATTCGCGCGAAGATTTCGCCCGAATACGCTGCCCAGGAAAAGGAGTCAAACCTGAGAATAAAGAACGGCAGTGTACACACGCGCGCACTCATATGGACGCAAACACATAAAACACTTATATATTAGTCATGTGAGTAAACCTCTATATATATATATATATATATATATATATACATATATATATATATATATATATATATATATATATATATATATATATATATATATATATATATGCACACACACACACATGTATGTATTAGTTGAATTTCGTACGGCTCAAGTCAAGGATGTAGAATTGAATGCAGAGGGAGAAAAAACGCGCTAAACAAATCTTGTAAAGTCAAGAGATCTTGCCTGCCTAGAAAACCTACGTCCGAAAAATTGGCCTTTCTTCGTTTCTCAACATCGACCCTGAAGATCGATGAAAAACACACAAATTCAGTTTCAAAACAGACAATACATATATAAGTAAAATATAGGAAGATATAAGTTCTTGGGAAAAACAAAAAACTAAAACAAAGGGGAGAAAATATTCGGATGCCGCGTTTCGTCCTTAAGTGATGTTTACATCGATGTGACTACAGATCCGTGCGAAGGAAAGAGGACTCTGAGAAATTCTAAAGTCAATTTATTTTTCTTAA